>JAHREE010000144.1:76752-345648 GCA_033628505.1 Tringa tobata
CCTAATAACTTCCCAGATTCAGTCAAGGGAATATTGGGATTACTTCTTGTTTTGGCAGAAAAATAATCCCTAGGATAACGGCAGAATGGCTTTGAAGGTATAAGCCAAGCAAATGGGCTGGCTGAAGCCATGCACTTAGATAGATGTGCAGATAAGCCGGGGTAGATATCATCTTTTCAGCACTAGCTATGAGAAATGACTGTCTGGGCTTTTCACTTTCTAACAAACTTAATCGCTTCATGATGAACCAATGGCATTTCCACTTCCATATGCTTTTGATATTACTTAATAAACTCAATTAGAAAGCAGCCATCCTACTGGAAAAATAACATTTCAGAGGGTTCCCTCTCCCTGGTTAGGAACAGGCCACGTTACATAACTGGATTTCTTCGCTGCTCCGTATTATCACAATTGGGTTAAATTCCACTATTCATTTTTACAATACATGGTAAAACTAATCACTGCAATCGTTTTGCAAGTAGGTAATAAAATGCCTGTCTGCCCAAGCTTGCGGGTAATGCCTTAAAAGATATTGGGTATTATTAAAAATGGATGCCCTGAGTCTGTGGCTCTTCCTACACAACTTAGGAATTAAAGCCACAAACATCCTGTGTGCAGGAAGAAAAAAAAAAGAAAAAAAAAGCATGGAAAGAGCTCCAGGATAGTCTGCAAAGGGGTGAGCAGCGTTACCCGTAGGGATGCTGAGACAAAACCTGCTCAGATAAATTCTCCTGGGGAGGAGATGGCGGTCAGGAGGACACCCTTCCTTGAGGTCACTCCAAACTTAGTGGACCAAAGGCTGGGGTGCATTTCCCTTCTGACCTGCTTCATGTCCCTCCATCCCACAGAGCCCGGCTGCTCAGCATCTGCATCCTCCACGTGCTCCGGTGCCGGGCACGCACGCCCTTTCCAGACGATTGGAGCAGAAAGCAAAACCATCTGTACTGGTTTGGGGGAGGATGAAAACAACTAATATACATTTCAGTCTTAATGTAAGGCACATTGCTGGTATTAGGGTGAGGGCTTGCCTGCAGATAAATCTTGTCATCTGACCGGGGACGAGCCCGCACCATGTGATGCACGGAAGCAGCAAAGCTGGCTCGCTGCTCGGCACGTTGTGTGAACTCGCACGGGGAGTCACTGGGACAACAGGATCTCTCTAGGCAAACCCCAGGGCTTGTGACCTCAACAGCTGAGGTACCCTGCTCCTTGGGAGCTGTGTCCCCACAGGGATCCACTCATACGCTACGGTACACATCCTTCACACCATCATGCTCTGGTCCTTCTTCTTCCCTCTAACAGACCCAGAGGTTTCCATTTTTTGAACTTACGGGACGTTTTCCAATGGATTGTATTTGTTTAGTCACAACCAACCTCCTTACGGTTTGAAAATTACACTCTAGGAGAAAGAAGCTGGCACGTTCAAGCAGTCATTAAGGGTTTGTTCTCTTTTGAAATTACTTGTTTCAACAGACAGAAAACTGGACCAGCTTTAGCAGCTCCTCCCCGATTTGGAGGTATTTCAGAAGCAATATGAATTTCAAGGCTTTTCTACATTGTGGAAGAAGAGCACATGAGCCTACAAGATTTGAAGGCGAGTCTCCCACCTCAGCCAGGATCTTTCCACCTGCAATGGGAAGTCTTCACACACGAGCAATGGGATAGCAGGAAAGGTCTCTGGGCTACAAAGGGAAGACAACCACAAGCGGAGCAGAGATGAGATTGGTTTTCAACCCTCAACCAACTTTTAAGAATAAAGATTTTCTTTCCTCTTTGCTTTCGTACAACAAATTGTCAAGCCTGTTACAGCAGTCCATGAAAACTGTGATTAGCTTACAAGAAATGTGATGAGCTTGTGATGGTTTTGGGAGCCTACGTACTGCCTGTGAATTCTGTTTGGTCACTGAGGACATTTTATGTCTACGTTTTATTACTGAAAACTTCTTGTATGTGGAGTTTTCCTGTTTTTTCCATTGCCTTTTTCCACTGATGAACCTCTGGAAGCTCAGCAGCCAGAAACACAGGTACCATTTAGGCAAACCGTTTTTTAAATCTGAATTCCAGTGCTGAAATAATGAAGCAACAGACCTGGTGAGATGCCTGGATCATATGTTTGGGCTGAGCAAGAATCATCTGGAAAAGGATGGGAAGATCATGAAAGAGAAGATCTCTCAGCAGTCATTTTTGGAAACCAGACACAAAAGCCAGAAGGGCCCTGTGTGCAGGAGGAGAGCTCAGGTGCATCAAAGCAGGAGGGAGGGAGGATCTGGGATTATTTAGAGGGCTTGGACTTACGTTCAAAGGCCTTTCAAGAGGCATTAAACAAAAAGGGGCAGGAAAACATACTTGAGCATTTATTATTTTGTCTAAATCTGTGTGTTTCTTGGGTTAGCTAAAATAAAATGCCTGGGTTTCTTTGGAATCTTTGCAAAGTCTGGATCTCTGTTTGCTTTATCTATCACATCTCCTTGAAGAGACAAACTGCAAAATCACCACGATTTTCACCGTTTGCAACAGATGCACTTCAGCTGCTGAGAACTCCAAGGGGGTCAGCCCTGGATATGTGGGTCTGTACCAGTTGTGCTGCCTGATGGTGACAAGACCTTTGGTTTGTGCCCAAGAGGTGAAAGAACAGTGCTATAACTAAATCAGAATAAAAGTAGCTTTAAATGCTGAACTCAGTGTGGTGGGACTTGGTCTGACGGAGGAGCTTCACCACAGCCCTGTGACATCCATTAAATGACATAACCCTTAAAGAAATGCATACCAAGGACATTACCAGCAAAAAAATCCCTCTGCTTGAGCAGAACAGCAAATGAGCAGCAAAGATGATTTAAGTCCATCTACCATTACAGCTTACTGCATTCCTTTGGTAACATCAGTGCGGGACAATGTGCTGCTCTAATTCCAGTAACAAACCTAGATCGCGTTCATCAGCACGGAGCAGAGTAGGAGGAGGAAAGGTAATAAAGTGTCACCCATGAAATATGCCGCATCCACCTGGGGATGCCAAATGAGATCCAAACCCAGGAGAAGCTTCAGCAATGCAGTGGCAGGTCCTCTCTGTGACCACAAACATCTCCTAGGTCACCCCCTCAGTCACTGGTCCCCTCTAAGGCAAAGCTGGTGCTGGGACAGTACACACTCCGATCGCACTGCATGGAGCAAAGACTTTCTATGCTCACTGCAGAACACCCAAGTGACCTTGGGTGATTCTCTTAATCCATTTCCATCCTTGGAGCTCAGTCTGCCATGGACCAGACGCTCATAGCCATGGCTCCACCCTCCTTGGTCAACTTCTGGTCCTATTACAGCACACCAACAACTAGCAGAGCCGAGAGTGAGAAGAGGGTTAAGGATAAGTGATGCTACACACAATGCATGGGTCATGGTAGTACCTGGCTACAACATAAGCAATCAAAGGCGGCCTTTAACTCTGATTTTTCTGGCAGTCAAGTAATAACTACAATGTTGTTTTAATGTAACGTGGAGTATTTAACTTGAGATTGCTGGCATGCTCGCACAAGGATATGACTGGGAGACAGGATGCGCTAATATTTGCCAGTGAGACAGAACAGAAGACAAGAGATAAAGAACAGGATTACGCACAGCACACTACATACTCACACAATAAAGAGCATTATTTCATTGCTCTTGGGACCGTCGTGCAAACTAATTAAAATGGTATTTCAGCATATTGAATTAATGACTCCACTGAGGGCAAGAAAGATCTTATCAACAGGCGTTTTGAAACCTCATTTGCTTTAAAAAATGTACCGGATTGGTAATAATCTCAACAGTGAACTGGCAGAGTCAAGTAGAAACACAGGTTTTGTCAAGGTTTGCGTGGGGATGAACGTCGCCGCTTTGTAGCCCTGCAGATGCCATGGGCCAGGGGTGGGGCACGGCAGGATGAGCTCTGAGCATCAGTCTGCGCGCTGTGCACAGATATGGCTTTCTTCATATATATTAGCTTAAGGAAAGAATTTCTGTCTGGAAAGAAAGTCTGCAAGGAGTAGGGTATTTTGCCCAATTCGCCTCTCCTGAAGATGTTGTGTTGTCTCCTTGCAGCCACACAAAGCAGCAGCCACACAAAGCATCACCCACGCAACTCCTGGCGCATGACCAGGACTCTGCTTTGGGATGTTTTTTACCCACTGCAGTTCAGAGATGCATCATGTACAACTGACAGGGGCCTCCTGTATCATCTGCTAATGCTGAAAACTGTATCACATAGTCCTCTGTACATATACAACCAAGGTCCAGCCCAGAACCAGATGGGGTTTTACCCCTACTTCTCCCATGAGAAGGACATGCGTCACTCATGGCCACGTATTATGCCAAAGTATCGTTTGGTCTGTCTGAAGAATAAAAAGAGAAATAAAACTTCTTGGCTTCCCTCCCCACTCCTCCCCAGGCTCTCAACAGCCTGGATGAGACCTTTACATGGTGCAGCCCACCATAGGCGACGACGTGGGCTTCACCGCCTACATGGTCTTCACGCAGCCCAGGGTCTGCAGGGTGTGCAGTGTCTCTACTCAGACGTATTGCTGCCCCATCGCAGCCATGAAGTCTTTCCCATGGTCCTGAAGTCAAGTCTCAGAGCAAGAATCACTGCAAAACCAACAAAGTCCTGGAGAGCGTGAACAGATGCCAAAAAGATAGATGGGAAAAACTTGCTTTGCCAAGTGCCAGAGAAGACAATGAGACATAACAAAGCTCGCTGTTTGGGAGAGGGTTTTCTTTAGGGAAGAGGGGAGAAGACTGGAGAGGGAGTAGAGGGAATAGTAGTCCATCCCACACCCACTCCAATAGTTAAAAAAAAAAAAAAAATAAAATTCTATCGAAGCCAAAATTTTTTCCTATCCAACCATTACATTTTGGTGCCAGAGAACTCTCCGTCCAGATAACCTCCCTGAGAAGGGACATGTCCTGGGCTGGTCTAGCCAGCTTTCCTTACTTTATATAAAACCCACCACCCTTAGTTCAGCAGAGGTATAGCAGAGCTGGCCACAGGGATGTGCTGGGTTCATCGGGCACATGCAGCTCACACACACACAGAACCACTCTGTTCGGGTCCAGTGGGGACTGGGACAGGGGTAGAAGATGAACTGGAGGCTGAGCATTTGCATTGCAAGAGAGGACCAGCCGTGGGGAAAAGGCCATGTATCCTAGAGAGAAGCGGGGAGGTGAGATTAGATGTCCCATCATCTAACATCAGAGAAATTAGAACTAAACCATGTGGGTGTCGCTGCAGGGATGTCAGAGCAGTCAGTCCTGCCCCGGGTACCCCGAGATCCCGACCGGCAGCGACACAAAAGCCTCTGCCGGCTGTCGGCAGCCGATTCGGAGCGGCTGAGAGCTTAACTGGGAGCCTGAGAGTGTTGCAGCAGGGCTTCCATAAACCAACACAGGCATCCGGGCCTTTTAAAGCAGCTCTGTGTGCTGTCTGGACGGCTGCTGCACATGGAGAGAACACCCGTTACCGCTCAGAAGGATTCAGGTTACGCAAAGGTCTCTTTTTAAAAGGTGCCGGAGCGTATGCAAACCTTTGGCCTCCGCTTCCAAAGGAGTGATACACCTATAAAGGCAAACTTATGGAAACCAGAGTACATGACTTTCCCGTGGTGACCTTTCAGATGGCCCAGCCAGGGGTCTCAAGGTGCATGGCTCGCCTGGGCTCGGTCTAACAGTCAGTACGTCTGTCTGCAGCAAGCTCCAACCTTCCCCTCCAGCCACACTGAGCTGCAACGCCCTCACCTTGGCCACCAAGGAGAGAAAGTGGCCACAGGGACACCCAGACGAACTCCCGCTGCCCCTCGGAGCGGGATTCGGGATGTATTAAATCCTCCATTGATCATCAGCTTGGTAGTCACAGCAGAGCAAAGCTCCAGATGTGCTCCGGGATAATTTGAGGCAGAGGATGAGCACTTGCAGTCATAATACCTCATCCTCAGCAGGCTGCTGATGCTACTCCCCATTGACACCTGTTTTGGGACATGCCAGGTGCCTTTCTGTGGCTATTAAGGTGGTGATTAGAACAGGGTTAGGTATCTGATCTTTAGATACCTAGAGGTAAGGCAGGTGAATCCACGCTTCATCTGCTAATGAGTTACCACTCAGGGGCAAAGACAGGCTGAGCCAGAAAACTCCCCACTATGACAGCAAAAAGGGAAAAAAAAAAAAAAAAGAGGCAAAAAAAAAAGCCCCTCAAGTGCATTGACCTCCCAGTGAACTTCACAGGGAGGAAAAAAATAACCTGTCAATTCGGAGTAGCTGCTATCTCACCCATCACTGCCATTACCTGTGATGGCAGAGCCGACAGATCTCACCTGAGGGTGGGCACAGCACCTCCCGAGGATGGAAGCACTTTCCTCTCCCCAGCCAGGCTGGGTTTCAAGTGAACAGCCACCAGCATCGTCACCAGCTGCCACCAGCACCAGGTCCCCTGGGATGGGAGGACTGGGGGGCTCCTAGGGAGGGGAGAGCTACACCTGTGACCCTGAAAAAGAGCGGGGATTCTGCAAAGCAGCAACCACAAATGCTGGTATTTGAGGTGGTTATAACTGCAGTTCACGAGCACCCTTTTATCCAGCCAGAATTTGCCGACAGCCAAGACAGTCTCCAACACGCCGGTATTTAACACCGGGGCCGCTGCTGCCATCGTGCTGACTCACAGAATCCACAGACCAGGCTCCTTGCGGGCTTAAAACCCCCCTTAATTTAGACAGACTGTTGATTACTGTCTGCCACTTCGGTAAAGCGTGTAAGGGGAGATCCCAGCCTGCAGCTGACAGCCCAGCCTTGCAGCCAGGACCCTCCTAGGACCCGCGTCTCCTCCCTGCTAGGGTGGGGAGCTTGGAGACCGCTGATGCTCGCCCCATCCTCGTGGCTTTGCAACAGCAGGTCTTGAGAGCGAAGGTCCAGCAGCATATGGCAAACCCCCGGCAGAAAATTACAAACATAAACATTTTCTATGCTGTTTCCCATCCAGGAACAGAGAACAACACGGAGAGCGCTGGGAACTGGGCCCAGGGAAGGGAAGAGGCCCGTGTGGAGCAGGGATGGTTCTCGCTTAATGGTTACTTGAATTTTTAAAATCTCCCTCCCTTATCAGCAGTTCAGCGTCCGGATGCTGAGAAAGCCTGAGAACGTTCCCCAGCTTGCTCTTATGGTTTCCCCCTCACTCTGTTTCTAGGAGAGAAAACGCCGTGGGGAAAAGAGGCAAAGCAAAGCTCTTGAGCCGACTCTCAGCACACAAACCGGGGCTTCAGCTTTTGCAAAAGCCCTTTTGAAACACCTCGCTCTGCTGGCTCGAGGGCCTCTGGTTAAGTGCCAAGATACCCACGGCAAGCCTCGCTGAGAAACAGCAGCAGGAGAAGGGCCAACGCACTGGCAGAAACGCTTGGGGACGTCAACAGTGTGTGTTTTGGAGCCGTTAGACGCAAAGGACCCTTTGCTGCCACCCCGCTGCCCTGGCCTTTGGGAAGCCCAATGCCACAGAAGGGGACTTGCAGGTCCTTTTACCCCTCTGAGCAGCAGCCGAGCCCTGTGGAGAGCAAATCAGCTGCATCACCAGATGTCAGAGCATCTTTTCCCTTCCGGACCATAAAACCTGTGGTCATTGTTATCCAGCCTTCCCTACTGACTTGCTCTTGTGTTAGCACCTTCTCTTACTAGAACAAGCCCTAAGATGACTAAAACAATCCAGTCAGAGCCACCTTACTGTCCTCCCTGGACGGATGGACCTGGGTCTCAACAAATGAATTCAACCTCCCAGCACCTGCTCCTCACTCGTTGCAACTCACCTACCCCAAAAGCAAAGCAGCAGGAACCCGCTGACATCTCCAAGTGCTCTCCAAAAAAACCAGTTTCTGTGGCGAAAAGCGCAAAGCAAACTATTTCAGCGCCCAATTTTCAGCATCCCCTGATGCTCCCTGCACCAGAGAGCAAGACAGGAGCTGTTGGAAGGCCTTAGCCCCAAGTGCAGGGGCAAGGTGCCTCCAACGCGCCCTGGCCACCCGAGCCCTGCCATTGCCACAGCAACCCCCAGTGTTTGCATCGCCTGCGCTGCTATTTCGGGGCCGTTCTCTGGCCCGCCAAGGGCAGTGCTTCGGTTGCTACGATAACAGGGATCTGTTTTCCACGCGTCCCCGTTCGCACCTGATGCTGAAGGAGTTTGACCTTTCCTTCCCTCCCCTCCGACAGCTCATTACGGACAGCAGGAGATGGCAAGGAGAATAAGGCAGCGTGCGCTCCAGCAGAAGGAATCGGAGCCCAGCCTGAAAACACAGCTAATAAAACTTGAAAGCCTGAGCCTATCTGAAGCCAGTTCCTTGATTTTTACAATAACCTAAAGCATTGTTTGAGAAAAGCGCAGCCTCTCCGCAGCCAGGGCTGGGGCTCGGGGCAGAAGCATCTTCCTCCAACAGCACCAGGCAGAAGTGCCACTTTACAGCTCCAAACCCACCAGCTGGACCAGTTTGCTTCAAGCCACCAGATATCTCTGCTGCAAAACTCTGTTGTGGTGTTGTGTGATAAATAAACCTCTAACTAGAGGCTGCTGAATCCCACCAGGATCGAGCGGGTTTTCCTAGCATCTTTTATCCTCCCCCGTTTGCCCAACTGAGCTTTGTGCTTCCCCCATAGAGGTAGGAATTTCCTGCTTCCTGAGACAGCAGTAAATACTTAAATACGCTAAATGAGCTGCTGTGCTTTTACTCATGTTTTGGGGAATGGGACCTTGGTCTCTGCACGAGCCACCCCGCGCTGCCCATCGCCCACGACACCTCTTCCACCCTCGGTCCCCACCCCGACGCGGCACATTTTTAAGTGAAATCTTGACAACAAGCTACCAGCCTTTTTCTGGTACCAGCAACCATCGCTGTGTCAGAGAGAATTCCCAATTCAGCAGGATTTCACGGAGCTTGAGAACAAAATCACTTTTCTTCCTTTCTTTCTTTTTAAATAGAAATCTTTCTCCCTGTTGCTGCTCTACTTCTAATTCTTAATTGGACGAGGCAGGTTCTTTCCTATTTCCAATAGGGCTGTGCAAAATTACGAGATCCATTAGCTTTGCAAAGAAAAAAAAGCCTTCTCAAATGATTTTCAAATTCTCCCTTGGAACACATGTGCTCTGTGGCAGGGTAATTTTGTTTAGGGTAATTCACTTGCGCTAATTTCCTGTAAGTCTTGCAAGATATATGACTATATTTTTTGGTTATTTTCCACATATATTCAGCATTAATTTCCCTCGGAGCAATATTTACGTACAAAATGTCCCCAGAGACGACGGAGGGCTTTTTGTTCACAGGAACAGTGGAAATGCCCGATGCATCAGATCACTGGGTCAGTCAATTCAGCGTTCAGTGTCTGAACTAGCAAGGGGCTATTATTCCAAAACACATAGATACTGCCTCAAACACAGCCCCAACTTTCCCCCAAGGTCTCGAGCTCTCGGAATTGTACTTCTAATTAGCCTGGGTGACTTCATTGCAGTAAATTGCTCATAACTGAAAAATGCTGTTTCTGTAAACCATAAGCCATTGGTGAGCAGGTTGAATGGTGAACATTAGGAGCTCAGCGGGATATTCAAGATGTATGTTTGAAATGAGTAAAATTTGATGAGCAGGCAGATGCCCAGTGCCCTGGAAAGAAGAGGTTTGTCTGGATGAAGAGGCAGGAGCAAAAAAGCTCCAGCCACCGAGCTCAAAACATACCTGTGCCCGGGGAGGGGAGATCCCTTAATTCAAATTCTTGCTTCTGGCCTCAAAAATCTCAGTGGTCTCCCCATGATAGAGGCAGCAGGGCTGGAGACAGATACTGGGAGAGATGCAGCCTGGGGTAGGAGCATCTCCTCCCTAGCACTGCCTTTCCGTCCTGCAGAATGTCTTTATGCATTTCCACATCCCTTTTCTTTTAAATCATGGATTCTTTTCCTCAATACGACCTCCGTTTCAGGTCCACACAAGGTAAATATCTACCCTTTTAGCTGCTGATCTACAAAAATCCCTGCTGGCCACCGAGCCCCCGTTATAATTTGCTTTCACCTCCAGGTGGAGCGTTTCGGTTGCTGTTGCAGGGCTGAGCCCCGCTCTTCCTCCCAGCCGCGCAGCCTCAACTGGACACCACGCCGCGAAGGAGAAAACACCCCAACCCATCTACACACAAAGCCCAAGCACCACCGCACGCTTTGAGTCACCGTTTGGCTAAGACAGACGGACAGTGGCCAAACAGTCCCTTTTCTTGGTGTAAGAGACCGCCCCTGCCCTGGTGCACGTTCAATGAGACCCACCACCACCATCCCTTGATGGTGGCAGCAAGGATGCTCTGCAAAGGGCTGGGTTTGGGGGGATGTCCCAAGCAGGTGATGTGATGAAGGGATGTAGGTCTCAAGCACCTTCCCCGTGGCAGCGTCAGCTCCCTCGGCAGCAGAAAGTTTCGGTTTTGCTGGAGAAAGTGTCTTGTTCCAGGGTGGATTTTCACACTCCGAGAGGCAGAACTGGAAAGCCGGTCACAAGCCAGGAAGGAAAAATTGCAAAACAGGAGTGGGAAGGATCAAAAACCACCCTCCTCCACTTACAGGAAGGCAACTGGGAGAAACCATGGTGTGGAAATGAACTTCCCAAAATAAAGGGAATTTAATGCTAACCAAAACACCCAGACACAGATGAAGTTAATCATACTGAAGTGAGTGAAGGTCATTAAATAAACAGCAAAAGTCAAAATATTGAGATTGGGAATATATTTAGCTATCAGCTCTTAGGGAGAAAAAATAAACATTGGGAATTGCGCGGCAAAAAGTTATCTGAAGTACTGAGACAAAGAGAAAAAAACAAATATGAGTCTTTGCTGACACATAATGTACATAATGGCTCTTTCAGAAGGACGTGGGCAGGGGTTAGGAGCCGGTTAGGAAGGTAGCACTGCAATGGCAGGGGGATTTCCAAGGCACTTTATATGCATTTGCCTTCTCTGATTTCTTATTCTTCTGCACCATAATCCCAATACCACTGTAAAATTTTTTAACATCGACTGTGGTTGGTATAGCTATCGACAGCCACGGCCAGCCCTTGGCTGCTGGCTGACCCTTGCATCTCACCTCCCATTATTGCAATTAGTTTTCCTAATTGCAAAGCGCGGTGGCTTGGGTACACGAGAGTCCTTGTGACCCGTTTGCAACTCTGCAGCATAAAATGAGATATAAATTTTTATACTCCTCCAGTTTTCCTTTCTATCAGGCTGGCAAGACTTTGCATTTTTTAAACAGATGATCCATGGTTCAGTTCTCACTAATGAGTTTCATGTTCATTTTGCCATTGCAAGAAGATCTGTACAAAAGGTGCACACAACTTACCAGCCTTTGTGTAAATCTGATGTCTGGGAAACCAGTTGTGAGCTTTTGCACACAAGAACCCTCAATGCAGGGCTTGACAGTGGTGGCTGTGACTCACAGCACCCACCTGGCAGTCCTCTGTGTGCAGAGGTGTCCATGAAACTTGTGGGACCCATAGGAGCTTTTGATAGGACCCCCATCTGGAGCTTTTGACCTCGGATCACTCCAGTCTCCTGGGTGGGAAGCTTAACTGGTTTTAATAGGACACATGCTGAATAAAGCACTTGAGCCAATATTTTCTATCACAACTACACTACAGAAATACCTTTGCAAAGCGGGTAAGCAAAAGAGTAATTTTCTCAGTATGAATAAGCAAAGGCCCTTTACGCATCCAAACACGGTGTTTAAGAGGGGGAGCGGACGCAGAATTGCTGTGGTGCCCCTGTAGGAAGGACTGTCCACGGAGCAATCACTTGAAAAGACAAGGGAAGAAATAAATCATCCTCCCCGAATCACAAGTCTATACCAAAAAGACACCTGGACTGCAAATGCTCAGCAAAATCAAATAAATAAAAATCAGAGCGAAAAATCACAGGTAAAAATCACCTCAAGAGTCAACGGAGATGTCCATCTCCTGTAGCTGCTTCTAGAAGTATTAACCCGAGCTCTTAATGCCAGCAAAACCTCGGCTGGGCCCTCTAGATTTTCCTGAGTCATTAGACGGTCAAGAAAACAGCAGGCCACTGGATGCCTGTCAAACTCCATAGAAGAAACCGATAAAGTCATTTATTCTATACAGGAATCAAAACCAGCGCATACAAATTTCCGCTCCCAAAACCATTTCGATGATTAGCTTTGATTAATGGTGCTGCCAGAGGATCATTCATCAGTATTAACTAACAACATCTTTTTCCACATTATTTCCAACTCCCTAGAAGCTAGAAAATGAAATATGTTTCTCTTTTACGACATTCTTTTTACTCTGTTCCCGTCTGCATACTGGTTTTGTGGTTTTTTTAGGGTTGTCCTCAAGACCTGCTCAAATACGAGAGGGTTGGTGGAAACCCTTGCACAGCGCACACTGGTCCTCCAGTAACAGGCTGTGGTTCATCTCTCTCCCGTTTGTTATTGTAGGGTTGCTTATGAGTGCCCTTTACTGGAAGGCTGCTCGGAGTTGTTGACCTTCTAGAGTGATTTCCCCTACCTTAGGTTTTTATTCTTATTTTCTTCCCCCCTGCAGGAGAGAACTGCCATAAAATCCTGAATTTGGAAACAAGGCCATCACAGTCTGCGATGCTGATTTTGAAACGATACAGTGTAAAAAAATAAACAACCCACAAATAAAAATTAGGTCAGGTTTTAAGCTGCAACAGCACCTTATTACCACCAAAGGGAGGGCAGAAAGCATGTCCCACGTGTGTGGGACCTCGAGGTCTGCGTTCTCCTGGGGCATCCAGGAAATCACGTAACCGAAGCGTAGTGTCACACACACACAGCCTCAAAGGCCAAAACCTCCATGCTGCCTGCGGTATTCCCTGCTTCCCCAAGGCAGGGTTTGAGTGCTGGCTTTCACAGGCTGAATATTTGGGTTTGTACAGAGGAATTATTTTGGAAGGCGCGGTGTAATTGTGGCTCACCCTGTAAGTAGCATCACGTCATAAGAACACACGACCCAGCAGACTCAGAAATTGGGAAGGGACAGGACAATCCTTATAGATGTAGGAATCAGGGAGCAGCCAGAGGTGTCCGGGGTGGCTGACGGCAAACCTGGTGCCTTCAAGCAAACAAAACCTCACAAGCAAAGTCCATGTGCGAAACCACGGTGTAAAAAATGTTCTGCACTGCATTAAGCAATTTACCAATTCTGGGAAAATTAAGAGACTATTTCCTTACCGTTGCTTGACCAGGTCCACGCTCCAGCGGGCAGCAGCGCTGTCTAGGATGGCCTCGGTGTTAAGCCGTGCTCCTCCTGCTCCAGGCCCAGCCCCTCATCTGCTGTCAGACACCTCTGGGATGAAAAAAAAAACCACAAACCCAAACCATTAAAGATTTTGTTAGCAAACAGAAAGGTCTGTGTTATTTCTCCTGTATTCTCACTAATCACTTTATCTGGGGATATTAGCAATGAAACCAGCAACTGGGAAAAAGCACCTAAGAAATTGTAGAAGAAAAAGCTGAAAGACAGAGCAAACATCACTTGTGATAGTGGTGCTAATGTTTGCCCTCCAGATACAAGGCTGGGAAGGACTTTCCATCAAGCCACACATCTTCCTCCAGCTGAGGTGATGCTGTGGACAGAGTTAGGGCTCCTGGTAGCCCCCAAAAAACCTTAGTTCTTTCCCCAAACGTCTTCCAATCTTTCTAGTTACAAGCCAGCCCCTCAGGAGAAGTAGTTCCCCTTGGCCTGGGGAGATGAAGTGGTGGGGATCTAAAGCATAGTAACTGCTGGAGCAGGAAAGACTCTCCAACACCATCTTCCTAGTGCTAAGTTTGGGCATTTCCAGGAGATCGGAGGAGGAATCAGTAAACCTCAAGGAAAGACAGGACTCTCTCCCTGCTTCCCCCTCGTCCCCTGTTCCTCTTCAAAGCCAACTGGTGGAGGAACCACAGACCAGCTTGATGCACCTCGCATGGGAGGGTGTCCCCTGTCCCCAGCCTCCCCCATGGCAGCCCTGCCCATGGTGACAGGCAGAGGGGCCGAGCTGCCCCCTGGCTCCTGCTGCAGCCTGCCATGGGTCAGCTTTCTGCCGAGCTGCAGAGAGCAACCATCATTCTTCTGACAGCTCGGGAGGCGTTTCCAGACCACTGGACTCACTTTCTGTCACTGCGGATAGGAAAAAATCTCCAGTCATCCAAAAATGGATTCCAGCAAGGCCCTCCAGGTAATTCTTAAACCTTGAGACAGGCCTGGAAAGTGATCATTCCCCTCTTAATCCCCTAAAAACATCCACGGGGATGGCAAACTGGCTTCCCCCACACATCTGCCCCTTTCCCTGGAGCCCCAGCTCTCCCTGTTCAGAGTCGGACAGACAAAGGCTGCCTCGGATCTCGGCTTTCCCGAGAGTTTAGTTTCAGGTCAAGGAGCCTATGAAGAATAATTGCATTGAAGGAATGGCACATGCCATCGCCGTGATGCGATGCAGCTAGAAGGGCTTTCCCCAGCTGATGCCGGCTCCTGGGCAACCATTACTCCTGAACTGCCTGGATCCTGCCCCATCCTGGAAATACCAGGACCTCATCCAGGCACAGGAAGCCCCTGGAGATGTACTCACTGGTGACCCTTCAACTCCTTTTTTCCACCAATATGCTATTACTTAACTCTGCTTATATTTATTTATGCTTTGCATTGAGCTGATATTAATGCAGGTGTCCCAACTACGTAGTAGGTAGCTAGAGATTGCAACGGTAAGAAAAATAAAGCTACTTTTAAAGCTACCACCTACTCCTTCAGCAAGCACACGTACCTGCTCCAGGAGTGATTTTCAGCAAACATACACCAGCCCTTCTCAAAACTGAGCTGCTGAACAAAACCATCTCCTGCCAGGGCACCTCCGCTTTCCTTTTGGCCAGCGGGCAGTATTCTCCACCAACATACACACACACACACACATCCTCCCTTGAAACCCTCTGTCCCTGACTGACAAAAATCTACAGAAAACAAACCAAAAAGGCAGCGGCGCGTGTGAACCAGAGGGATCGTGACAGATGGGCAAAGCTAGAAACGGCTCCTTGTATATGTGCTGCTTGCTTTTTTTTTTTTTTTTTTTGGCTAGGAAACAGTAGAAAATGAGGCCTTCTGTATCCAAATGGCCTCGTTTTGCTTCAAGTGTTTCCCATTTTTAAAGCCTGTCCGCAGTTGTGTATATAGTGCTCTATAAATATTTCATTGAGCCCGCAGCGCGAGCCCTTTCCTTCGAGTTCATCCTTCGACACCTCCTTTTCGCTCTTCGATGATGCTCAAGCTGGAGCTGCCTGGGACTGACCCCGAGCTGTCAAGCCTCCGTGCAGCACCGACTGGGGAGGTAAAAATGATGATAAGAGCTAACAGGATCACAGAGCCATAATTTCTAGAGTTAGGATTATCATAGTGCAGAGATTTTTCTGCCGAGAGGCTGGAAACCAAACTGTAAAACATCCCCCCCCCACCTTTTCTAATCACCAGTGCACTTTAATGGGAAGATAGCTTGATATCCTACTACCTCCTACCAGAAGCAGACACAGCAGCATTTCTAGGGACTACCGTGCTGAAAATGAGGGTCACAGGATAAAAGGAAAGAGAAACTGGGCATCAGCATCTGCTAACTCTAAGAACAACTTGATGGAACACATGCAGCAAGTGTTCCTTGACGTGCCCCTTTCCCAGTGCATCCTTAACGTTCACAGAGGAGAGACAAGGGTTAGCAGATCATGGTTTATCCTCCAAAAGCCTTTTTGGTGATGAGCACCCAAGTCCCATTGGCACCGCTGAGGGTTCCCAACTTTGCCATGGTGGTTTCTGTGAAGGATATTTCTCACCCCTTTTCCTCCATCCCTTGAGGACTTGGCTCTTTGTTCACACTAGTGTCATGCGTGCTCCTCCCAGCCTCTCTCTAGGACTGCATCGGTCCTTTGGTAGGTCTAAGCTAGCACAAAGGATCCTGCCCAGTTTGTTTGCACCCAATCCCAAGGGAAAAAAAAAAGTAGGTCCTACATGAATGAAGAAAAGGAAAGGAGGAGAGAAAGCATGACTCTAGCAGTTCTCATGGCATTCGGCAGGGCTGGAAACAGTGATGGCAATAATTGCCCATAGCCTCCCAAAAACTGCTTGTCACAGATTTTCCAAACGCTGAAAAATACGGAGATATGTATTTGTAAGTAACCACCAAACTCAATCAGCTCATCTTGACCAAATACTCCACAATGACATTATTCCACAATGGCATAATCCTTAGAGAAAAACCACAGCATTCTTGGACCCCAAACAGAAACTCGACACATGTAATACCTAATACTAGAGTGTACTTTATACCCTGTTTTCCTATGAGTCATTTTCCATCCCACTGTCTGTTGAAAAATGCTTTTTTTTTGTTTATTTATTAAAGATTCTCTCAATGGCTTTATTGATGACAGAAGAAGGGAGTGAAGGACGCAGAGATTCGGCATCCCAGAGACCTGCCACTGAATCTGACCTAACTAAAGCCATCTGCTCGGGACAGGAGCCACAGCCACTGGACCTGCTGCCAAAATCAGATTTTAAAGGGACAGTGTTAGAGCAGGGGGATGCAGACTGGGCTTTGCATTTTAAAACAAAGTCGTGATACAAAAAAAAAAGGAAAAAAAAAGAAAAAAAAAAAAGAGATAAATACTCCTTAAGTTATTGGGAGGGACATGGGATGGGAGGATGAAGTTGTTTTGTTTTGTTTTTACTGTCAAAGTCCAATTTTCTTGGCACAAATGGAAACAGCCCCAGGCCTGTCTGGAAGAACCCACACTGGGCAGCTTTTCAGCCAGAGAAAATGGGCAAATGAAACCATGTACCAACCCAAAAAAGCGAAACTGGCTGATCTAGCTCAATACTCTGAGGCAAAGGCCCAATTCAGCCCTTGTCTGTGCTGGCATCCATGCAGTAGGACCCTGTCTAAAGCCAGCAAGAGGCAGCTCAGAATCAGCCCTGTGGATGCAAGGCAAAAGAAAAATAACTCACCCATTCATTTAATAAATACATTTAATTGTGCTATTTGATCAATCTTCATAATCTCAACAGCTCAGGCCTGAGCCGTAGGGGTTTATTCTCCAATTTAATCTTGGCAAGACACATTTAAACACTATAAAATGAGTAGCAACACCTTGTGGGGATGTTGCAGGGAGATGAAGGGCGCAGGATGGAGCTGGGGCTGCTGCAAGCTCATACAAAGCCAGGCAAACACGGAGTGCGGGGTGTATGTGCCCCAGCACCAACAGCAACAGCTCCAATCTTCAAGAGATGTTTAACCACATAAACCTCTTCATTTTTGAGTTAAGGCACTCAACTCTGCTTCCCCAATCTGTTTTGGTTGCAAGGTACCAGGTCGCTCCATAAAGTGAAAGCTGACCTTTCCTTCCCCTCTAAAAAAGTGCTCCAAAGTCTTTGCTTACACGTGATGCTGGGCTTTTGCTGAACACTAGGACTTTCTTTTTAAAGGGAAAGAAGAAGAAAGGCCTGCAGGCAGGGGTCTCAGTTATGTTCCAGTTAGGCAAATCCAGTTAATGCCTATGGAGAGGGACTCATCCCAGCTCTCTCCATCACGCTTGAGCTGCGCAAGACTGACAGTAACCAGTCCACCAGCCGAACAGCCCAAATATCAGAGATCACCAAACAACACGACCCCTCTGTGCTAACGACCGATGACACAAGAAACAACGTGTTCATGGTCTGCAGGAGATCAGGTTAACCCATGGTTGTGATCCATGCAATAGGCGCCATGAATCAAAGGACCCACAAGGAGATACACTTGCCTCCCGATGACGACCGTGCCACCGCCGTGAAGGAGCACATTGTGTGGAGCTGTCAGCATATGGTAGGGCTTGCTGTTCACATTAAAACTAATAATCACAGATCTAAAACAATAACATTAGGAATACCCTTGCTTCAAATAGAGGTTCTGTCTTCCCCAGCTTCAGCCAAATACAAAGAATAAACTCAAATATATGCATTTATATACATGTGTCATAAATACATGACACAAGCAAGACAGCCAAGTCAGCCTTCCTGATCTATCTGTGGTGCTGACAGGAGATCCCTAGCGCAAATGTTACACGTTTGCCTTACATTCGTTCTTAAACAAAACGAGCAAAGGTCAAAACTAAGTTCCTGTAGGAGGGCACATTTGCTGTCCAGATGGCAACAAAATATGAAGGCCTTTTCTGTGAGCAGAATGGACAAATCGACGTTCTGCAGCCCTAACGTCATTCTGACCTTCACGCTGTACAGGACACATATGTTTTTTCCCTTGTGCTTATGCATCAGAGTTGGAGTTTGAGATTAGGAAAGCAGGGTACCTTGTTCATATGGTACCTGGTCTTGTATTGCACCAAGCCCAGTGACACTCAAGCACCTTCATAAAGCCCTGGTGCCAAGTTCAACCTTGAGATGAAAACACTGTCTGCAGCACATGGGGTTTCAATTCCAATGATTGGCACAACCCTAACATGACTTAAGAGTAGTCTCTAAATAATAAGAGAAGGTCTGCTAGGAGAAGAAAAGAAAATAGACCAAGGGCTAGGGTCAACATCAGTTTAACCTAGTTATCCTGAGAAATACTGTTAACTTGCTGGTTTCTAAAAATCCCCCCCACAAAATTCTCATCTATTTGCCTCTCTTGGGAAGAAGCACCAAGGCTCCGTGGAGACAGTTGTCTTCAACAGCAAGTTTCCCACGCTTCAGCAAGATGCTTTAACAGGGGGTTTCTGTTATAGGGGTGCTGCACAGAGACTGGAGAGCTTGTGAAGAGCTGCAAGAGGAGGATCAGGCGTCTGGGGAACAGTGTTGCACTGCCTTTTACCATTGGTACCACAGTCACACCTGAGCCATACCTGGCCGTGCAGGGGAAGACAAGAAGAGGCAGAGCTCTTCAAGCTCCATCCTGCCATCGGCCAGTGGTTTGGTGACCGTGTTCCAGGTCCCACAACAGGGAAGACACACATCACAGCCTCACCCAGACTGCAGCACAGTGCAGAACTGCCCCATGGAAAGCACTGTGCAAAATCTCAAAGGGAAAAAAAACAAAACAAACCACAAAAAACAGGGCTGTGGCCCAGAGTGAAAGCACCTGGGTCCTACAGTCCTGGAAGCAATACTGCAGACTGAAATCTGCAGCGACTCCCAGTTGTTTCTGTTTTGTTTTCTTGGCCTAATTTCTTTCAGGCTGTCAAGAGCTGCATGTCCTCCCCAGAGCCAAGCAGAAATCTGGTCAAATCCTGACTTGTCCTGGAGCAAAGAAACAACCTCCTTGTTATTCTAGCCAGGAATGCATGCATTTTTACTGGCCAGAGAAGGACAATCAATACCCTCAGAGCAAAGGTACTGCACTCCTGCCACTCTGTCTTTCCTGCCACTCCTCTTTCTCTGTCCCACAAAGAGATCAAGCTTCTTACAACTGCTTTCCCCTGGGTTGAACTACCAGGTGAGGAGGAAGGGCCTCAATGGCAAGAGAACCAGTGCTCTTCAGGTGCAGCTTTGGTATCTCACTCCAAATGCAGAAGCTAATGCAATGTGAAAACTATTACCCAATTGCAGACGAAAGCTAATTCTCCAGGACAGTCTGAAACATGCAAATATAACCATGATCTTTGCCATTTGCAACACAATGGAAAATTGCTAATAAAAGTTCCCATTGTGTCGGGGATGTAATACTAACCGCATGGTATTTCTCTCTCCCTCCCTTCCCCTTTGCAGCCAGGCAGCTAAAAATGGCTCAGAACTTCCCAGCTCAAACGCTCGAGGTCAAACAGTGATGCTGAAGCACCAGAATGAAGGGTTTGAAGACCATCTACTGCACAGCCCATTGCTCTCTTTCAGGCTCGGGGGACGCAGTGCTCCTGCTCCATGCTCGAAGCCCAGGAACACTGCCTGTGACTCTGGATTGAGGGTGGACCTCCACAAAGTGCAGGAGGCTGTAGGACTCCTCTCCAGCCCCCAGTTAATGCCACACTCTCAGCACCATGCCATGGGGTAGGCAATGTGAAGTCCTGCCTGCTTCCTATCCCTCCCAGATGTCTCCCAAACACCATGCAGGCACGTCCTTCCCACCCTGCCACTAAGCTGCTCACAGTGCCTGTGTTCCATGCAATGTGGTAAGAGACCTTTTCCTCATCCTCATAGCTATGAAGGCATCTTGCTTTGGACACAGTTCTCCCTTCTCCTTCCCCTAAAGGAAAAAGCTATGCACACACATACTGCATTGAGGTTTGCCTACACCCTTGGTCCCAGCCACAGGAAAGGAAGCCCAGACACAGGAATTAAAAACTGGGCCAGTATTTTTGAGGCTGGATGCCTAGAACGGGGCTCCTTGATCCATCTTTTGGCACAGAGACAAATGACCTGATTGCTTTGCAACTCACACGAGCACCTGCAGCTCCCGGCAGCCTCCTCCTTAATGGGGCTCGGTGCTTGCAAGGATGCCAAAGGAGGGATTGAAAACCTGACTCTGAACTCCCTGCTTTGAGGGCTGTGAGCTTTCCCGAGGGTCCTTCCAACTCACTTCCTTCCTCCCCAGGCTTTTAGGGGCGAGCAATGAAAAGGCAGCAGCAGGACGGGATCAAGAACACAAAAGGAGGCAAATGCTGCTCCCCCCTGCTTCTTTGGGAGGCCACTCGCTTCTTCCACTTTGTGCTTTTCCCCACGGCGTCCTTTCTCCTACCAACATCTCATGCCCCAGAGCATCAGCATCTCTGTTCTGTCCCAATGACTCCTCCGACCTTTCCACAGGAGGAAAGTGTAGGACTAAATTGCGGCACACACGAGATGCAAAACCCAGCACAGACCCTCAGATCTTGACAGGCTGCAGGAAAAACACCCCTTACAGGGCAATCGGGGGCAATTAAGAGATTTCAGCTGAAACCAGTGGCTTCAGTGTTTCACAGAGGCAGCCAAATGGCTTTATTTCTGTGTATTTATCAATAATCTCATTATTTACAGGACCCATGTGCTCTCGATTACCTTCCATATTCCAATATTGAAGGGACATCTGAGGCTGGTTAGCCTGTTTGTAACAGGTCCATCTTCAGCTCTTTGGTATTTCCTGGTTGGCACCTGACCAAATCAACACTCTCCTCTCTCCACTCAGAAAAGAGTCCCCTCCAAGGGACTGTACTAAGCAAAGACCTCGTTCAGCAACTCCTAACGCACAAGCTGCCTTGGGACTTTATCGGTTCTAGAAAGAAAACCCCAAAACTCACAACTGAAAAAACAACAAAACATAAACCCTCTTTGCATTCCTCTAGTTGTCCATCGGTGAGTGCAGGCAAGGAAAATAGTTGGGGGACTGGGAACTGTTCAGATGAGGAAATGTTTCAGGGTTCTGTTTAGGAGGGTGGTGGTGGGGATTTTTAGGAGGATGGGAGAGTTAGCTGCAGATGTCAGCTGTATGTCTGCAAGCAGAGGACACGCTGCCAGCACCTGAACCTCTTCCACTCAGTTTTCCCCTTTAACTTGCAGCTGACAGAGGCTCAGATGGAAGAAGCCCCATGAAGCAGCAGCATCCCTTCCCGAATGCTGAAGGCATCTGCTCCAGCAGACTTAAGAAGCAGCAGTCTGAAAACTGAGTGGTGTTTGCATCTCTCCTGTGCCTCATGAGTATTGCTGCTCCACAAGGTGCAGGTTTGCCTTGCCTGCTGGCATTGCTACACATCTTGGTGCTGCTGTTTAGCAAATCTTTGCTTACAGCACGTTTCCTTCGCCCTGGGAATCTCAGCCCGGGTTCAACATCTGGTACTTTCACAGAGAAGTTTAGGAAGGGTTTCCAAGCTGCTGGGTTCAGGCAGAGCGACTCGCTGACGGCTTCAGCACGAGTTGGTGACCCATCCTCAGCCCCAAACAGGCACCCTCAGCTCAGCTTCCTTCCTTCCACCCCTTCCCAGCACAAAAGCTGGGCAGCGAATGTCCTCTCTTCCCCACTTCACCATCTCCTGAAGCTGGTCCCACAGAGCAGCCCACCCTACCATCAACCAACCAAGCAAAATCCTTTGATTGCAATATGAACAGCTTCGGAGACTTATTTCTGCAAACCACATTATGGAACCAACATGCTGATTTCTCTTCTACACACATGCCCACATGCACCCATGTGAAGAAAAGATACATTTCTGGACAGTTCACATACCACAATTATCACCAAAGTAGTAGCATGAGTGAGTCAGATTGAATTCTTCTCTAGGGCAGCCAAAGACTGTCACAGCTGGGATCCAGAGGGCGACACACTGGATCTAAAAATCTGTTAGAACAAAGTCTGCCCTGCCCTGTCCCCTCGAGAGATGAAACCACTCTTGTTGCTTCCTGCAGGGAAAGAAATGCCATCGAGATGCATAGGTGACAGAGCCTGCCAGGAAAACTTAGTTGCTCTTATTACTCTTGGAGTAGAGGGAATTGAAGGGAAGATTCCCAGGCAGCTATGATGGGCATCTACAGAGATGCTAAAGCAGATCACACCCTTCCTTCTCTCCCATCGTGGACTCCCAAAGCAGCTACAAGTCATGCAAAACAACCTGAACCCTGACAAACCTGCCTCTATTCTTCCCAGTGGCCACCTTCAACATCATGACCTTACACATCATGGAGCTTATGACTGCTAGCAAGGATCCAACTTAGCACATGCCCATCAGCTGGAAGTAGGGGGACCATCACAAGCTGCAGCTCGTGACCACCTTCGTTGCTGCCAGATCCCTCCGGCACAGCTAGATAGGCAGATTTGCTGGCATTTCTAACTTCTCTGAGGTTCACGGGTGGCCCAGAATATGACAAAAAATTGAGTTGTTAGCAAAGCAAAGAGATTTGGGCTGGAGTTCCCGGGTAAAACTGCCAGATGTGTCACTTTTACTCAGAGCTGAATTGGCAGATCATCGCCGCTGGGGAAAAAAGCTGGAGGAGATGGAAAGGAAATCAAACAATTTCCCAAGTCACCTGTTTTCTTTATGCCAGTGTTGCCAGCTTCATAACAAAAAGTACAGCCTGCAGATTTAACTTCTGCTAAACAGGATCCCTGCTCCACTCATTCTCCCACTCTCTCGGCATCCCTTGAGCCGTTCCTAGGCATTTCACACCTAATTATTTATTATCCCTAATGAACATTCTCATGCATCCACCCCTTTCCTCATCTGTAGCTGGTTTTAATTGGGCAGCTCCGTCCTCAGCTGCAAGAAGTTGTGCAATCTTGCTCACACATCTGCCACCAGCCATGCTCCACCTCCACTGCTATTTATTTTAATCCCAAACAATGAGCCTTGAGGACTTTCCCTGGTCTGTCTATTCCAGGAGAAGTGTCAGTCACTGCAGAGGGAGAAAGGGACCTCTCTGAGATCATGTTCCAGGCTGATGCTTAATCAACATGATGGCCTCATTAACAGCACAACCCAGATAACGCAATCTTTGCAGCGCTGGCATTCCTCCTTGCTGAGCAGGCGTCTAATAAATCAAGAAGAGATTTGGTGGGAAAGAAAAGCCCTGCTCTGTTCCCATCTGCTCTGGTGGTACAGCTTTCCACCCCAAAACTTCTTTGGGGATGGAGAAACCAGAGATAATAAACACCTCCTGCAAACGCCTCCCTGACTCCCAAGGCACTGGTCCTCAGCTGGACGCCTCAGGTTCTTAACAATGGTGAAGGCAGCAGTATGACCCTGCAATGGGCAGTTGGAAATCTGTGGCAGCCATCAGCAGAGATGCTACAATCAGTTCTCCTGAAGTAAAATTCAGCCCCTGAAACACCCCCGGCATCAGTCAGCTCTGCTTTCCCTTTCCACTGCTCGGAGCTTCAAACCTAGAACAGGGCAAGGGAGATTTTGGCCCATTTTTTTTTCTCCTTCTTGGGACTCTCTTTGCCTGCCTGTGATCTTAATCTGAGCTCCTGCCTGGCAGGAGGCAGATGAATGAACAGGGCTGCACCACTCACATCCTGCCCTGAAACCAGAGTGTCCTCATCCCAGAGAAGTGCTCCTTGTGAAGCCGCCTCGGCGTGAGCCGCACGGCCGGGAACACATCCATTTGCCTGAAAGCCTAAATGTAAACCCTTTGACAAGGGTGGGAACAAAAAGGGCATAGATCGGTCCTTGGTCCTGCAGAATGGAGCTCTGCCTGGCAGCTACCCATCCCACAGGGATAAAAAAGTATTCCACAATGTCTGTTTATTTTCCATTCACCCTTTCTAGGTAGCCTGCGCTGTGTGCTTGCCTGGAGAAGGAGAAGATGAACTCATCAGGGACAACTAGGGACATTAGGGAAAACTTTCCTCATCCCACAAATGCTCACAGCCTCCTGATGCTGCTGGCATCCACCGAGGGCTAAAAGATGAAGAACTGACCCAAGGCAGAGAATTGTCTTCTCATAGCCCCAGATCTCCTGGAAATATCACAGGGAGGATTATAGCTTGTGAGTATCCCAGCAGAGGATGCATGCTGGAGAAGTTCAAGGGAGAGGGATGGAAGGAAAGGCCAAGAAGCAATCCAACAGCACAGCAAGTTTTCATTAAGACTGACTTCAGATTTGGCTTTCGTGCACTTCTCAGATCCAGGCTGCTTCACATAAAAGGACAGTTTTTACCCCAGTGAACATCATGGTTTAGATTTACATCAAGGCTTTTGGTTTGAGTCTGTTTTGCTGGCTGTGGGAATTTATGGGTAATTAATTTTTCTTTGGGAGCTCTGGAGATGATGGAGCCCTTTTCCAAAGATGTCTGCTGCATACTTGTTGGGATCTTACCTTGCACTTGGCAGCTGGAGGGATTTGACTGTATCTACCTGACATTAGGAAAAAAATCCACGTGGTTTGAATTCAGAGGAACAGTCAAGAATTTTGAAAGCAGAGGACACAGAGTCCCACAGACAAAAACCACTAACATTCAAACAACCTCATGTCAAATGCCTTGGTGCTGCTCTCATGTTCCCCAGCACAAGATTCTGTTGAGTCTCCTGATCTATTTGAAGGAAGGCAGTGGCTCACACAGACCAGCCAATGCGGCTCCCTCAACAGACCTATTCGTTCTCGGCTCTAAAATCGGAGACAGGCCTGAACAAAGCCCCAGATCAGAGAACATCTAAAACTGGTGGAGGCAGGAATCTTCAAAATCCAAACCCAACCCCCAATCTTCTGAGAGGCCTTGAACTTTTTAATGGGGCTCACGTACAAATCCACTTATGGATTTTTGAGGTGTTTGAAATCTGAACCGAATGCCACTTGAGGGCTTGGACCCATCTTTCCAGTTCATTTTTCAGCTCCTCTTTTACTTGAGAAGCAGTAGTCTCCCCCCTGACTTCAGTGTACTTATTTTTCCATTTATCCCAGAATAACAGAATTCCTTCTCCAAGGGTTACTCTACAGGGTACCTTGTAGAGAACTTCTTGGCAACTTGAAATGAAAAACTTCACGGCAGCTCCACCACAAATGCTAAATGTGGTTTGCAGCCCTGCCTGAAAACAAGCAGACAGTGACTTAGGCAGATCTTCTGGAAACTCGGGTCCTGACTGTCTGTGAGCTTCACCTCCATTTCCTCCAGGACTCTGGGACCTTCGTCATTCCAAAGCTCTTTTAAAATGTCATCACTTCAGGAGAGGCAAGTCAGTGCTCGAGCCAGGGCTGGCCTGCTGGGTGATGGAGTGATGAGACTAAAGCTTTGAACTTTGAACAGTCTGGAAAGCCAGGAGAAGCCAGAGCAGGAGCTTACATCACCCTATCTCAGAGGCAAGCAAGCACGGATTCTCCCCAAGCCTTTGCGTTGTAGCCACTGTTGGACAGTTACGGAAAAGCCAGGATGATGAACATATGAGTCATTGTGGCTAGACGCTCTCCTGGGAGGAAGGAGCAAGAGTTTCCTCGCAAGAAGTAGCTTTTTTCCACTGTAAATCTTCTAAGCACAGTGATGAGTCTGAAAGGTCACTGGGGCTTGGCACTAGTTTGGCAACCGAGAGCCAGATGGCTTTGATGGGAAAGAGGATAACACTGTCTCCTCTGAGTGCCTCTCTGCTAACAGGCTTCACCTACAGCTTGTCTGGTTCACTATGAACCAGCTTTCTTCAACTCCTGGCTGCTCTAAGGTAGGCAGAGGCCAAACATAGGCTTTCGCAGGGTTGGAAATCCTGGTCCTACCTCAGAGAAGGGGGATTTTGTCTTTGGATTCAACAAGGGAAGGATTTTCAGCCGAGACTCCTATTTTTATTTTGAAAGGTGATCTCTAAAGAATAATGAACTAAATGTGCATGTATTCTGAGGGTCCTCAGTGGACCTAAAGCTTCTGAATTTGTGGTGATGGTCCTGAATACATATACCATCAGTGTGTTGCCCCAATGCAGATCTCAGCTTTGCCATTTAAATCAGTGGGGTTCCCAAAATGAGTCAGTTCCTTCCACACAGAGTTGTTATTCATTGAAGTCCCTTTTCTTGCATTTGGGTGAGAAGCATCAACATGAAAGGGCAGGTAGATAGGAAACCCTTCATTTGGAAGTGTGGAGAAGAGGATTTGCAGAGCTCCATGATGGAGCTGACACTGCTCTGGCAGCAGTGGTACCCAAGAGGAAAGCACTCAAAAGACTGGAGGCTTGAGCATCCTCAAGAGTTCTCTGGAGGGTGGGAGATAAAACCCCACAAAAGCAGCTGCCCACAGCTTTAGCCCATCCAAGGCTGACCTCTTCAGAAAGACCAGTGCTACCACAGTCAGAAGAAAAGCCAGTTAAAAGCAAAGACATCGCCAGAGCAGCGAGAAGAAAAGCAGGATGGTGAAGATGACAGAAAAACAAACCCCACCTCTGTGCAGTTGTCCCTCTGTAACACTAATTAAAAGACATAGGAACAACCTGATGACACTGAGTGTAATAATGGCTTTCCAAGGTCCATCTAGCTCAGCATTTTGTCACTAGAATTGTCTGAAAGCAAATGCCTAAGGAAGGGTTTAAGAATACAATAAATATGCTATGATTTTTTTCCCCCCCAGCCTCAAAAAAAAAAGCAGCTCAGGGATTTCCTGAGCTGAAGGAGGTGTTGTCTTTGTATTAAACAGGACTCGGGGGACTTCCCTTCTACAAACCTCTCCATTGTCCCTCATTTAATAACAGAAGAGGAGAAAGAAATATTGCAAACTATATTGATGATTAGGTGTCAGCCTACAATGCAGGGAAAGAAATCTAAATGAATTCACCTGCACCTAAAAGCCAAGTCAGAGAAAACCCTGTTTTTTTCCTCTGACAACAAGATCTTGGTTCATTAACAAAAGTTCTGCAGTAAAATCCTTCCTCTGACTTAATGGGACTGTGCTCTAACGTCCTTGGAAGGATTATTTCAACACTACAGGCTGAATCAGTTGGTTCATTAAGCAGCAGAGATTGAGAAAATCCACAAGGGATTTCTTCATTGAACACTATTATTACTTCTACAAAATGTCTCCCTTGATTTTTCAACCAGCTGCGAGCAAGTTTTTGCTTTTAAACCAAATGAATCGGGGACCCATCAGCACCCAAACACATCTGTGTGGAAGTGTTAACGGGCCTTTTGGGGTGAACCTTAGAGCTGGAGAATGGTATTTAAAGGCACTTGACTAGAAGGGACAGCAGGGGAGATAAGTCCTTCCTCATCACACATCTGGAAGTGGCTGCAGCTGTACATTTTACCCCTGCACAAAGCCACTTTTATAAGGAATTTGCTATTTGCTCTGCTTCGTTCCCAGTGACACTCAACCTGGGCAAACACGGGACCTCATGTACAAAGTAGTGACCCTTTCGCACATCCCTCCCTGGATGGCATCCAAAGAATGCTGCTGGAGCCTTCTGCTCCACTGGAGAAATCAGTGAGTGTGTTCAGCAGGACAAGTCCGGGCAGACGAAATCAGGAATTTTTACCTGGCGTAAGCAAAGTTAATTTTCTTTGCCACTCTTAGTAATCATTATAGAAAATTCATCACTCAGAGATTTTTTTTCTTACTATGTCTCCTTTTCACTGACTTGGCACTGCTTTGTGTTATCTTTCTTGCACATCTTGGCCATACACTGACGTGCCAGAAATCTAAACTCCAGACTAGTTGCAACGTCTTGATTGCGTATCACAAATAGAAGACTAATCTGTGGCGGGAAACAGACACTACCATGGGATGCACCTTCAAGGTACCCATTGAATATTTTTTTTTTTTTGAGATCCTGCCAAAATTGGGCATGAAAGAATTGAGGAAAAAAAAGAAAAAATACAGCCTAGCAGCCCATGGCTGGTGGTCCACGTACCACTAATATAATGGAAAACAAGGGAAAGAAGTACACATACAGTTGCAGTGCTGCTCCTGGAAACAGAGCAAACAAAGCATGGTGGGAAAAAAAATAATAAATCAGATACCAAGTGAACACACAAAATCTAGTTTATAAAAGGCAACCAATTGCATGAGTATTGCCTTCTGGCAATTGCTACTAGATGAATATGCAAATCTTGGTTGTTTTTTGTTGTTTTTTCTTTTTAAATGATGTAGTCCTTCAAATAAAAAGTTTGAGAAAGACAGATCTGGTCCTCCACTTCAAGGCAGGGTGAACTATATATCACGGCATATCTGAGGGACGTCTGAACTACTCCTGACAACTGGCAACCTAGGAGATGCCACTGGGTTCAGAATCGACATTTCTGATCTCCCAGCCAGCATTACCCAAGCAAGCCTGGAGTCACTTGTAACTCCACAAGGGCAGAAAAAAATGACCAGTTTCAGCTCTGCTTTAGCAATACGTGAAAGGGTAATTCACCTGGGAGATATTTCCCAGTTTATTTCTATGCAGACCCACATTCATGAGGCACCTCCAGACAACACAATGACACTACTGGGTGAGAAAAACGTTTTCCTGGAAAACGGCAGAAACAACAGAAGCGGTTGGAAGAGAGCGTCTGCCCCAACTCTAGTTTCCACCCAAATCCTTTCAAACAACCCAAGGCTGCAGCACCGAGGCCTTTGAGGACATCACGGTGTATGTGGAAGAGCACGTAACAAAAAAGAGTGATGGGAAGCGGATTTTGGAAAAAGGAAGACAGTGGCACCGAGTCAACACAGCAGCAGGGCCAACAAAGAGAAGATGAGGGAAAGAACCTCTTCATCCCACAAACTGCCAAATTCCTCATTTCCATGGCGAATACAAATACATGCCCCCATCTCAGTGCCTTGGCTTTGTGGCCCATAAGCCCAGGACTTCCACATAGCATCAGACTAGCTAATTGACATGTAAATCATTAGCAGCACACCAAATTAGTGTCAGGGCTTCCTGCATCCTTGGGCTGCTGGCTTGTTTTTGTAGTCCATATCCCGGAGAGGAGGCCCTGCTCATTGTTAATGAGGCATTTCAGCACCTACTCAGGATCGTTATTGGTCTCTAATGAGGGCAAAAGTGTTTGTGGTATTTGACCACTTGCCTAATTAGTTTATAGCACAAATGCTCCCTGCTGAGTAGGAGATTTATGAGCTTGAGTTTGTCTCGGAGAGTAGGACTGGGAAGGGAGCTGATGGCTGCAAACACTCCTGGTTTATGAAAGCACAGCTCCCACCTACCCACTGGTAAGACATCAAAAAACCAACCAGGGAGCTTCTGGGGAATAGCACCACCCCACAGGGTGCTGCTTGCTGCCCCCACAACTCACCCATGTGGGTCTTCCCCCATACCTCTCTGGGGACAGCAGCAGGGATGAAGGTTTGCCTTGCAAGCACCGGAGTTCAACCATACCAAAGAGCCTCAGGCAAGGTATTTTTCCCTGTGTCACATCCAGCACACAGAAAAACAGGGTCAACTGCTAACGCAAAACCTCTTCCAACTCAGCCCATGGCTTGCAGACCCCTCAGCAGCCATGGCCTGCCCTACAAAACTACTGCTCCGTGGGCAGAAACCTCTAGCTATCACTGGGTACCTCTTGATGCTATTGAGAAGCAGGGCCCTGAGTTTGGAGGAGCATGTTCTTGCTGCTAGGTATGAGTTCTGGGGTGCTGACACCAGGAGTCATAGCACTACAGATAGAGATGGAGACAACAGCCCCAGGTCTTCTTTCTCGTCCTCAAAGCCAGGTTTGGGTGATCTGTAAATCGATTTTACTTCAATTCTGCATCACTACTCTGCCCGATGTCCCTGGCAATGCCAGGAGGGTGTCAGTTGAGATGGGAAAAAGCTCCATTTGACCTGAGCTTGCACCACTCCTCCCTCACTGCCCACAGCCAGCATCACGGTACACCAAGGATAATTCTGCATCCTCAATTTTGCTTGTTTCAGAGAGCACGTTGGGTTTCAATTGCTAATAGGAGAACAATTGCGGCGAAGCTTCAGACACTCCTCACACTAAACACTTCAGAAAAAGCATCAGAAATTCAGAGCCTTGACTGAATTGCATCTGAAACCTTTGGGACCGGAAATCCCCGATGCAACTGCAGTACCAAGAGAAAAGCTACTATTTGCTGACAACTTCTTGAAATCATACACTCAAAAATGTCCAGTGACTGGAAATAATTTCCCTTGAATTTTTCAGCTAATTAAAAAATGTTATAAATGCATCTTGGATTGCTAAAAATGGTTTGCTTTGCTTTCAGCTATTAGATTCTTTCATATACATTTTTGAGTAACATTTAGGAGAATTTCCAACGAAGGAGTGGTTTCAACCACCATAAGAATGCCTCCCTTACAAAATCCAAAAGCCTTTACATTTAAAAAATGTGACATACATGAAAAAAAAGAAACAAACCCAGCATGTACGCACAATCAACTTCATACACATCCATGTCTTCTGCGCAGGACGAAAAGAACATTTAACACAGAACACGTTGCAGCAGCTCAGCTTTGCCATGGCTGAGCTGGCAACCCTGGGACTGTGCCCATCAGCTGCCCCCCATGCCTGGCACTATGGTCCCCGAGATGCTCGGCTCCCCGAGGGCAGGTCCTGGCTCTGAGACACAAAGCCCCTTCCAACGACCCCTTTTCCATTTGCCTCAGCAGGAAGAGTTGTTTGTTTGGTTTTTTAAGTCACAGCAAACAGCTTAATGCAGAGCAGGAGCAAACAAGCAGCGGGGCTTGCCAGACACATAGCATCTTTCCTGCCTTCCGCCTGCGGCTGTACCGGTTCCCTTTGCATTTTTTTTGTTCCTGTGAGTGTTTGGGCTGAGTTTATAAATCAATTCTGACAGTCCCGGTTGGTAACTGCGACGCCAGCCCACGTAGGGGATTGTGGAAACCGGCATCACTGCTGCTAGGATCAGGCTTTACCTTGACTGGGATAGCAGTGGGCATCCCCAAATAAGCTGGTACCTCCTTTCCCCTGGTTTCCCCCTCCTCTGCTCCCAAAGGACATTTGCCATTATAGTAACATATGATGTCAGCAAACCCCCAGGTCCTCTCCAAAATCCTCACGTTACAGAAATAATCAATGCTAATCCTTCAGCACCATTTTCCCCACTGTTTTTCCCCAATACTCATTCTCTAGTCCTTGGTGGGCACCCATATGGGCTTGTCCAAAGGCTGCCCAGGGCAGTGGTTGCCAGTGCATTCCCCATTCCTGCTCCAGTGCACCCTGCTCCTGCCCCAGCATCGCAATAGCTCGAGAACAACAAGTGGAAAAATTACACTTCCCAGCGGGAGGTAACGAGATGGAATTCTGTCTGTATAGGACAATAAATCACCTCTTAGACTTTTCTAGCCTTAAAATATGTGGAGCAGAGGGCAAGGATGTGGCCAACGAAGGAAGACTGGAAGGGCTGAGGTTGCTTTTGCCAGAAGGAAAAGACGACAGCTGAAGAAAGATGCAATAGCAGCCCCCAGATCTGCGGCAAAGAGGAAAGGAATAAAATATGCTCCACATCCACCGTGCATGAGACAAGACATGCTTGAAGATATTCACCACCACAGCCTAAAACAATGAATCATACTTTGCAGACAACGTCACATTCCTGAAAGGTCTCAGTAAATGCACGTTTTGGACAACACCGAAATAAAACTAAGCGAAGCGTGCACATTTCTCCATCACCCAGGGCCAACCAAAGCTGCTCAGCACCCTCAGGGGCTTTTTAGCTGTAATTGTATAATTTGTTAGCTGGAGATCATAGAATCATAGAATGGTTAGAGTTGGAAGGGACCTTAAAGATGATCTAGTTCCAACCCCCCTATCATGGTCATTTGATGTTTATTCATAGTCCAAAGAAGGTGATACAACAGCGTAAAAGAGGAGAAAAAACCAAAATGCTGTGCTTGCCTGAAAATTTAGCGGAGGTTGGCAAATAGAACTGATTGTGTTCTATTTGTACGAGGGGTACACGCTATAGTCAGCCTGGTGCCAGCAAGCTGCCACTCGACAGGGACATTCAGCCACCAGCTCTGGTGCTGTCCCATTAGATGATGACCTCAGTTAAGCTTGTTCACTGCTCTCTGCCTCAGCTCTCCTCACCTGCAAAATGGGCACAATGCTACTGGGCACCTACGCAACGTATAGGGATGTGAGTTTTATGCATGGAGAATCAGGACATAAGAAACATGTAGTGTTACTCTGTTTTCAGTTTAACACGTATGGATGGACCCTTTTTTCTCTGATCCCTGATATGTCAAGTCGTAGGAGAAAGTCTAGTCAAGTCACTTAAATGGCAAGGAGCTCAGCATCTCTTTCCTACCGGGCTTTCAATTTAGAAAGCATTACACAGACATAATTGGATTCAATTGCTACTGCACATGCCATCTGGGGCTGCAGCCACCGCGTAATATTCAATATCAAAAAGACTGTGTTTGGCACAGCCCCTAATGAGGGCAGCTGCAACACACCCCAGCCAAGAAACTGTCAAAAAATGACAATCAAAAATAACTATGTAAAAAAAAAAAAAAAAGAAAAAAAAAATATAATTGCCTCAAAAAACAAATGGGCGATACTTTTACCTCATATGCCCACAGAGGACAAGCTGGATGTTTAATGCAGTCTGCTTTAAATCAGGAAGACAATACTCCATTGCAGGGGAAAGCGGCGCAGAGCAGCTGCTGACAGGCGAGGCCAAAAGGTGCAAATTCGACACACGCTTTGCCTCTGCCACTGAAAAAGATACCGACCATCGCCACAGCCACACTGGCAGCCCCCGCGTGCTTAGAAAGGGTGCATCTTTGCAGTGCTGTCACCTACCCCGTGGGGACAACACTTCACAGCTGTGACATCTCAGCAGCTTCCGCTGGGGCTGCAGAAAAAAATCTCCTCCAAATGATACCTGACCCTTGTTTAAGAACAAAGAGGAAGCACCTCGAACACGCAACATCAGCACACACAAAAGGGGAACACTTTCGCCCAGAGGGGAGCACTTTTCCCCAAAGAGTCTGTAGTTGTCTGCACAAAACACCCGCTGTTAGCTCCTCTTCATTTCCAGCTGCTACATAATTGCTCAAAGTTCTGCTATGTTTATATCACACATTTTCAGATTTTTTTTCTTGCCAGGTAAGAGCTTGCTGCCGCTTCCCAAGGGAAATCTTCAATACCAACGCATCGAGGAACGCAAGCCACAACTTCTCGCTGAAACACACTTCTTGTCATCTGGTGGCATGAGATTGGGTGGAGGCGACAGCTTTCTTTTTAAAGTTTTGAAATAAAGCACGTTAAAAATACCTAGTGGAAAAGTCATTAAATAACTGAAGCAAATCTGAACTAAGTTGTTCTAGATTCACGCTGGCACCACATGCTTCCTCTCCAGCCCCCCTCAGAAATGCGGGTTGGGTTTCAGCCTTTCTGTTGAGGTTACCAGCGTGTTTGCCAGTTACACCACTCATGATAGCAGGTTTTGCTGCGTGGGCATCTTTTCTGCCATGTCGGCGACTGAGATCCACCACCTCGGTTTCCATGAGTTACCAAACCCTCATCAGCCATCAGGGCTCTTCGGTCACGGGCTGGATGCTATCCATAAAAGGCTCCCTATAGCACATTACCAACCTCCTGAGCTGCTCCATGTTCCCCAAACCTGGGTATTAACTTCTCCTCCTCTCCATCATTTTGTGGTTTGTGGTGCTCTCAGAGGAGCCCAGTTGAGCTGCAGCAAACAAGGGGAGAGCAGATAAAGCTACGACTTTTTGGAGGCAGTGCCAGAGAGCCCAGATGGACACAGGGAACAGCATCTCCCTCTGAGCCCCTGCCTCTTTGCCTCTTCGTTACTGTGCAGTCACTTCTTGTTGGCGTCTTCCTGTGACATGAATGCTTCTGCTGGACATCACTGTACTCATGCTCAGATAAATTATATGCTGTGACTTAAAGTGAGTAAATAAAAATGCAGAATGGACACGATCAGGGTGCAGAATATAGTATGTGTTCAGTCACAAGGATCTTCATTAATGCTCTCTGGTGCTCTACACCCAGGAGCAAAGTGCACCCAGACTAAGTTATGCGTCTTTACGGACCAAAACCTTGGCTATGAATTCTCATCATCAATTCAAAGTTTGCAACCAAAGCATCCTAACATCCTGCTGGCAACGCGTAATTTAGAAGTGAGTCTCTACTCTTTGCTACAGACTTAACTTCCACTGACCACAGGAAAAGCTGTGTGGCATCATACAGAGAGAAGACAACTAGAAAATTAATTCGAGTTCTCCACTGCTTTGAAAGTCAAGTGCTGTTTTTGTTTTCAGGGACTCAGAAGATAAATATTCAAGATAGGTCCAAAACACAATTTTCAGCTCCAAATCTAAATTTTCCCAAAGCTCAGGGATACGAGGATCCAAGATTTTGGTTCAGCAATGAAACCTGGCCTTCAATTTATCTCAAGTTCAGGGGTGTGTGGATCAAAGCATGGTTTCGGGACCATCTCTAGGAAGTATCCCACCTGCCTGGAGCAAACAGGGACTCTGACCTGAAGAGCCACGCACCAAGATCTTCATGTAGGAGAGGCGCATGAGACACATGCTCGGTATCCCCATAGCCAAGGGGAATCCCAGGAGGAGCTCATGAGGGGTTGAAGAGGTCCAGAGAGGTAAGAAGTTGACCTGGGGCTTGGAATCCCTCCACCATTACCAACTTGCTCAGCAATATATATATATTTTTTTTTTCTTTGCCATGTCTCTGCTATCTGTCTGTAAAATGGCAGCACCTCCCAGCTTGAGAAGAGTGTCATGAAGGTAAATAAGAGAGTGAAGCTCCTGGACACTTGGGCATTGCAGCAGCCACAGCTCATCTCGTGAAGAGCTGAAGATTTTAGTACAAGTAGCACTCTACATACTTGATCTTTTTATCCTCCCTCATTTCCATTTCCTTTTAATGGCTCAAAAGCAACTAGACCATGATGTTTCCCATACTTTGTCTAAACTCAAAGAAGAAAAAAATATAAACATCCCAGCAATATCCACTGAGCCATTCCACTAATTGGCAAGTGAGGTGAAAAAAACTCCACCATACTTTCCCCATATGTTCATGAGTGTATCAAGTGTTTATGATACCAACCACAACACTGCATTAACTGCGTTCCTCGCAAGATTGCTGTGCATAGCTGGAAATCATGACCCTGTCCTTAGACTGTGAAAGTCGGCAAAACAATGACAATTTAAATAATAAGGAATTAATAACAGCACTAATGAGCCCTTCCATAGCATTTTACATACACCAAGTTTTACGCAAATTAATTATTCCCATAAGCAACATAAATGTCACACGATGCACAACTCCAAAAGGACTGTGGGCCAACCCGAAGCATAAGGAATAACTTTTCAAACCATTTGTCACCCCAGCCTGTCCGCTTTCCCTTGGAGAAGATGGCAGCCCATCAGGGAGGAGACACAAAGCTCTGTGCACCCGTGTTTATCAAAGCAGCCGGGAGCATCAGGGCCAGAAGAGAATCATCCAAAGAGACAGACTGGTGCCAACGCCCCTTCATGACAGAAGGGAAGTCTAATTGCATCTGAAATAGGGGTTTTAACAGCTAAAGCCGGATCCATAAATAAACCGAGATTAGGGATCGCAATTTATTTCGCTTTGTATAATAATATCCAGACCCAACTGTAAGAGGGAAATTCTGCACCACATCAGCATCCTGCACAGGGCCGGCAGCGCTCAGCTCTGGCTGCAGCGGGAGGATGCACAGACACTGTGCTCCTCACAGTGCCACCGTGATGCCACCACTCTGCCGGGGAGCATCCTGCCGGGTGGTGGTCACCATCACAGCACAGATACAGGCTGTGCCTCCAAACAGCCCTACACCAGCCAAAATGGCAGCAACAAATGGGAATAGCTCCTCAAAAGAGCTTTATGTGACCCCAGAGGTAGTCAAAGGAGGGCTTGGAAAGGTGTCCAAGCAGAAGCATGCATGCACCAACCTTTACAGCGAGATGGATGCCCTTCCTGCGTGCACACTCGGCTTTCAGAGCTTGAGCAGAGGGAAGCTGGCTCATGTCAGGAGCACCCATGTAAAGGGTTCACACATTACAAGATCTCTGTTATCTCATCTATGATAGTTTCTACAAGTAGCTAAGTTCACCTGGATCTCCACACCCATTTTCAAGTGCTTCAAAAGTGTCTTTATTTGCAGAGTTGCCGAACAGTCAAAATATTTGGTAAAGTCATTGCTGGTATTCACCACCACCAAAACCCACTTACCTATCCAAAGGCCCAATTCAGTGTCTAACAAGCATTAAAGCACTTGAGTAGATCCGTTGAGGTGGCTTGGACTCCTACACTGTATTTCAAATCAGCCACTTGCAGACAGCCCAGAGAAAGACTCTCTCTTCTCCCCAGACTTGCTCCACCAAGTCAGGCCCACGGGATCCATAACACACTGTGAACTGCTCTTTGCTAAACTGAAACCTCATCCAGAAGGTTTGGCAAAAGCCAGGTCAGTCCCCCCCCGTCTGCCTGTCTTGAAGCCAATGATCACAAGAATGATTATTTAATATTTATAGTATGGCAGTACCCAGAAGCTCCAGCACAGAGGAAGACTCCATCCCACTGCACTCTGTGCAAACAAAACTCTTTGAAGGCAATAACTGTGTCAGCTCTGAGATGCTACAGGAGCTGCATCAGAGGCTTCCCACGTGCTCTGGAAACCCAGACAAAAGCTATAAAAACTGTGCTGCTTGGAAGAACCGGGAAATGGAGAATACGATAGAAGGAATTTCTCCATCTATAACCATCACAACTCCATAAGACTGTTTAAAATAGGGAACAGAGACTGTTTTCTTTGTGGAAATCCTATGTTTATTATTAGTTATGCCTCTGAGTATAAATAAATATGTAATGGATTGCATATTGGTTAATTCCCTTCATTGTGCACTTAATTGCTTCCTTGTTTGCTTTATACTTTCCACTCTGCTATATCCTCATATTTCAGCATAAGCTCATCCCTTCCACGTTTGTTTATTGTGTCTACATTTCCAGAAACTGAAAGGTCAAGAGAAAATATGATTTGTTATGGAACTTCCTAACACTAACATAGCTTTGACATACAGCACAGCTCCCCGCCCTCCCTTGGCATGCAGATTAGCAGCTGAGCCCGGCTTCCCTCCTAGCTCAGACACCCACCAGCCTGAACACAAGCTCAGTTCCAGAAAGAAGGCATCTTTCCTGAAACATCCTCCCCTGCTTGCTTTCCCGGACAGGAGGCTTGTGTTCGAGCCCTCAGCTCACGTCCCTGAAGGGGACATTCTCCTAACCCACAGGACAGATGCTCCTTAGGTAGGGATGCTGCCAAAGCAGACGGCACCCTGCCAGCACCTCCTCACCCTGGTTTTGTGGAGCCACCTTTGGCTGAGTCATCAGTCCTTTTGGCACCATCTGATGATGCTTCCTGGCAGGACTGGTGGTTTTTTGCTACGTGGATGCCCCCATTCGAGAGTTGGAGCCAAGATCATCGTGTGCTCCAGAGCACAGCGAGGACCCCAAGGAGACCTGCAGGGCAGGCGTGCTTGGCCAGGGTTTCTGGACTTGGAGCAGTGATGTGGTTTTGAATGGTGAAGGTGTCACCTAGCACTGACGGCTTCTAAATCTGCTCCCTAAAGCCCAGCAGGGTATAACTCGCATCCCGGCTGTGCATATCTCATCACAGAAATCTCTGCAACCCTCCTTTGGAATACATTGTGATCTGCACTTCCAAAAATGAGAGGAAGCTGCACGCAACACACGCCTTAACGCTGGAGTCTTCACAGGGAGCTCCAGACACATGGGAAGCAGTTTCCATTTGCATTTGTTTCATGGGCAAAGCACTGTGTTTGCTTTGCAGCAGAGACATGGGTGGGAAAGTGTGCGCTCAAGATGAGAGCATATTTCGAAGGTGAATGCATGAGGGAAGTCGCTCTGAGTTCATTACTGGAAGTACAGAGAAACACACACTTTTTCCAAACAAATATTAGATCAAGATGACGTTTGGACACAGTGTACAGATGCGCCAGCTGCGGGCAGGAAGGATTGTGTCCCATAGGATCAGCTGTACACGTAGGTGTGCTGTGGAGGGTTTCCATGTTCCCCCAAATCATCCAGGAACAGGCAGACCCGGAGACACCAGTGGGTCTGTACAGGGGGATGCATGGAATTGCATGGAGGCAATTCCATCCTCTAGGAACGAGGTGCCAGGAGTTGCAAAGACTGCATTGAACACAAACAAACTTAACGTGGTGGAAAGAAAGGAGAAAGAGGAGCTTTGTCCAAATAGCCTGCAACCCTCCCTTCGCACCACAATCCCAACGAGCAAACTTCACCCTTCCTACAGGGCTGTTGTCCTCCTCCCAGCAAAAAGACATCCTGTAGATGCTTCCTTGGGCAAGAGGAAGGTGTTATTGCTCTCAGGACCAGCAGTCGGTCCTGTGGCAGAGGTGAATCAGGCCATGTGCAAAGTTTTCCTATCCTGTAACCACCGCCAGCCCCTGACAAGCAGTAGTTTTAATTTTTATATATATATATGTATTTTTTTTCAAACCTGTCCTCAGACTGTAAAGCTGCCCAGAGTTTCCAATAGGCAACTGTCTGCTAGGACTCCCGCCCTCAGTCTGGTTAGTCCTTGTGCTTCTCAAAAAAAGGGCTGATTTTTGGTAAGCAACCAGAGGCTTAAAATTCCTAACTCAACCTTATTAGAGTTAAGGAGAAAAATATGCAGGGACATGAAGCAAATTCCTGTCTAATTCCTCGGGAGACCCAATCAATGGAAGACTTCTCCTCTCTGTTTATTTTCTTCCCAGCAGAAGTCCCAGTCTGTCCTCTTCCTCTTCCAAAAACCCAATTGTGCTCCACACCCAGGAGCCGTGACATCAGAGGATATTTTAGGAAGGCAAATTTGTCCCCAAACCAGGTTTAGTCTCATTCCCTTTCCCTCGCGCAACCCCAGCCCAACCCCACAGCCTGCTGCAGAGGAAAGTCAAAGCTGGCTACTGGATGCCAAACCTGGAGGTAAAGTGGGAATTTAAAAAAGGAGGAATTGTCTTTTCCAGTAATTTCCCTCAGAAGAAATAATATGCTTGGCTTGTCTCTCTGTTGATACAAGGGTGACTCATTAATCCAACAATGTGAGACTGTTTTAAGGTTAATGGCAGGCATCTAGAACTGGCATCGTGTCAGTTGGCAGCTTCCGAGCTCAGCTAAAAAATGCACTTTTATCGCTGTAATATATCCGGAATGCAGCCATACCTAAAGATTTCATTCTCAGACTCATTTTTTAAAGCTATTGTCAGAGTCCATTTGCTCCTGGCTCTGAGCTTTGCTTGAAAATTACCCCTGCAAACCACACTTGTGCCCGCCCTTCATGTAGTGTACTAGAGCCCAGTCTCACCTCTGCATATTCTCATTTTACCCAGGTTTGGACTAACCTGAAGCTCTCTAGATGACTATGGACTCGGTCAGCTCACTGCAGGAGTTCAGTGTAGGCAGGAGTTTTATAACTCTCTCAGCACCCATTGGGCACCATCCCTTAGATCTGGGAGCAAATTCCAAAATGTCTACTGACCTCCACCTGAGAGCTCAAAAAGGCAGCTCTCCCTAAAGTTGACTAGTTTTTCAAGATGATCTCCAACAAAAACAGCCACCTATAGAGGTATTTCTGCTATAAAAAAAAAAAAAAAAAAGAAGAAAAAAAGAAATGATCTAAAATAACTACTTCCACCCTTCCTACATCATAAAATGAAGGGGGGGAAAAAAACCCAAGAATATTCTATCCTTGCACGTCACCTCTGAATTTTCCTTTAACTTTTAAAAGATGTTTGCTTGGTTGGTTACAGCCATCCTGTGGACAAATGCCTACATCCTTACTCACAAACTGCTCAGGCAGAATTCCCAGGGAAAACAATGGGCCAAGTCTTAAAAAGCTTCATCCAGTCCTACCAAAGCAGGGCTCCACCAGCCAGGGACACGCAAAGAGCTGGAAACTCGGCCCCCTCAAAGACAGTCCGGCTGCCTCAAACAAGAAAGGAAAATGGGAAAAAAAAATAATATCTATTTTTCAGCATCAAAAGCCTCTCCTCCCTTCTAAGGCAGACGCTGGGGACTCCGAAATGCTCTCCCACGGCCCTGCAGGCAAGCAGAAGGGTGATGCAAGCTCTATGGACCGAGCACCAGCGTGGCCATACCAGGACCCAAGGCCCATTCAAGGCAGGATTTGTTTCCAACAGTGGCTAAGAGCCATGGGAAGAATATAAAAACCAGAAGCATAAAGTGATACTCCCCCATTATACTCTATCAGCCTCCAGCTTTTTTGCATCACCGAGATGTACCATGCCAGGTACTCTATCTTTGTAGTTATTAGCCCTTGGCTCAAGCTCCTGCCAAGGTCCATATGGGGGCAAGTTCTCTGCTGGGCTTCCAAATCCCATAACTGTGCGTAGCTTCGAGGCACAGCGTAACCATGCTTGCGAAAGTGGCCTGATGAGTTTAGTATTAGTCAGGTTAGGCCTCATTAAACATCTGCTTAGCGTTTGTAGGACCATGCCTCAATGCTTAGGGTTGTTTTTTTCCACAGATAATGATCCTTTTTCCGTCAGATTCCTAGCGACAGCACAATACATCATTCTAACCATGGGCAAAGCTCTCAAAATGCAAACCTGCTGCTGCAACTCTTTCAGAAATGCACATAATATTTTAATCAGTCCTATAAGACCAAACTTATACACCTACAAGCAGAACAGACAAGTCCCAGAGATTCAGGATTAGAAAACACATCTTCTGTAAGGCTTTTGAAAAACTGGCCTCCATTTACTAGGTACATGGAAGTTACAAAATGTAAATAAGCCCAATAAATTATCTCTGCTTTCCATCTTATGGAATCTTCCAGCTCTGTTTGTCTTGGAACAGACCACATCATATTCCTGAACTTGTCACAACGTGACGTTTGTTCACGTGCCATAAGCCTTTAACCTCTTTTCCTCTACCTGCACCTATTTTACTGAACCTCCATAAAACAAGGTCACCCATTAACAGCCCATCTCCACAGTTTTCCATCCACCCACGGCAGCCTGAGGACCTTGTTGCAAACTCCCACCGTCACAAGAAACATCCACTGCAGAGAAAGCTCAACTCGCTTCCCAGAGTAAAGAATTTATGACAGAGAAAACAGAGAAAGACATTGCAAAGTGCCTGGAATTATGGCCTCTCCAAAGGGCCACAGTTTGAGAAGGAACATCATTGCATCCAAGAAGGAACATCATTGCATTTTGTGTTCTCCCTTGCAGGGAGATGGTGGTCTCTCTCCACACCACGTAGCAAAAGCAGAAGCCAGGACGGTACCACCAGCATAGCTGGGTTCCTTCCTAAAGGATGGCAACACCTCACATGTAGGAGATGGTGCCAAGGAGGCAGAGGCGGCCTCCAAACCACAGCAGGAAAGGCTGTGACTACCACAGCACAACACTTACTCCCAAATGGTCAACATACACCTGAATACATTCCATTCTTGGAGCTCCGTCATCTTCCCTCCCCCTTTTCTCTGGTTCAATAACTGAAACACCGGTGTGCAACCAGAACTCTTGGATATATCTGCAATAAAATCAAGCATTAACAACTACGCAGCTGCTCCAAAGTGGATAATGGCATCAGAATGACTGAAGGTACAACTATGTGGGGAAGAATGGGAGAACTCCAGTAACACCTCCATCATTTTCTTAATCATGTAAGAGCAGCCCATTTACTGCTGCAGTTCTTGTGGTTAAGCATGTCAGAACACTAGGTACCCACGCTCTCCATCGGTTGTCACATCAAAGAGGACTTCATTGCAACAACTGCAGCAGCTGCCACGTCAGCAACCTGACAATGGTGCCACAGGTTTTCAAACTCCACCATGGTGGGAATCTGTCCATCCTTGGTCAGGTGTGATGGCATCACCCATTTGGAACACCTGGGCAAAAACCCATGGGCAAAACCACACTAATTTGTGAACGCCTCACCTCTCCCTTGCTGTCATTTTGCTGCATGCAAAGGGCACTTTAGATTTGCTGTACCATTAAGTTAGGAAGCAATACTGTTCTGCTCCAGAAGCCTTCTGGGCTGCTGCAGCCTGAGCCTTTGGAGCTGGAGGGAGTAAAACCTGGCTGATGGCAGCGGAGGGCAGTGGTCGATTCACGCCGGCCAATTTGTCACACTGTCACGATGAAAACAGAGACACACGTTTCTAATAACTCTTCCCATAAACTACGGATGCGTACAGCTTTAGCTGAAAGGTTAAGTCTGGGAAAAGCCAAGACAGCAGGTGAAGCTCAAGGAGAACACAGACACTACGCCTTGATTCAGGGTCCGTTACAGCAATGATGCAAAAACAAGTAAACGACAGCAATTATCCATGGCTCCTGTTCACGGAGGCAAGGATCACTACTAGGAATTTTATTCCTTTTTGCTAAGGTGCCTACCTTGGGGACAGTGCTTCAGTCCAAGAAAAAAAAAAAAAAACACCAAAAAAAAATCCCACCCCAAACCACCACACTCCACTTCAGTAACAAGAAATTTGTGTGCTTCAAAAATGACCTTTTTTTTGAAAACATGAAACAATTTTCAAGTAAAACAAGTATTTCCTGTTTTTTTTTTTAATTCAAACATCCTGGCCTATGATGACCCTAATCTCCTTTGCAATTGCTCTTAATAAAGTCTTAATTAGGGTAGGAGATCCAGAAGCTTCAAACCCACCTAAGCACCTTTCATTCAGAGAGAGACAGTAAGAACAAAAAACCTCACCAGAGATCAAATGGGCTGGTCCTCCTAAAGCACACCAACATTTCCCCATAGCCATCCTCCTCCTCTTGCACATACAAGGCTGAGATTACACAGCCATTTCCCTCTTATTTTATGAATGGCTTTTATTTTTCAATGCAATTTCTCCCCAGGCCAGAGAGTCCTAAGAGGAACAGAAGTAGAAAAGGGACAATTAAAGGCTTTTTAACAGCTCCGGAAAGCCAGGCCACCGACCACGCTAATCGCTAACAGCTTTCCTTACTACTGCCCTCCTTTCATTTCGCTGCACGTGAAGTTGGTGTACTTAAAGCAAAGAGCTGACGTAGGAGGGAGAGGTGGGCTGAGGAGGACCAGCTGCTCTGCCGGGTGTCCCACGTCACCCTGCCAGAGCAACATGGTCCAGACCCGTCATCCTCCTCCCGCTCCTCCAGCCCATCCACGCTGCCTGATTCTCGGCAAAGCCCAGACCTCCCACATCCAGCCACCCGGCCACGTGTGGTTTCCTCCAGCCCCATCCACCACGCGCTCTCCTCTTCCAGCCCCACGTTTCCCCACACAGACAAGCCCTGACCCTGCTGTCCTCCAGCCCAACACGTACTCTTCTGCGTGTCACCCTGACATTTGAAGCTTCAGCTCCTAAGCAGACATCTCGGCCTTGGCCTGTGGCACCCAGCAGACGAATAACAGCTGCAATACACTTCAGGCTCAGACAACAGACCATTTTCTAGAATTTAAAAGGTCAGGAGCTAAATCCATCTTATTGCACAGTGCACGGCATTTCCCCCTGATGCAAGGCCAGACCCTTCCACCACTGGTGTTTCCACAGTGTTAGAAGAATGCTTCTGAGCAGGACAACGCTCTTGAAGGATGCTCGAGACCTTTTGGAGGATATTAACCCAAGTACCACACATCCTGCATTCTCAGAGTTCACTTCAGTGTGCGCGAAGGCTTTCCCTTTCACAATTTGGCCCCTTTCCCTGCTGGCTGTGTGCCTGTAGCTGGCAGTTCAAGCATCCCAGCAGATCCATAAATAATTCAACAGCTTGCTAAAAAAAGTGATCAATCATGTTTATGGTTCTGAAACATGCAGAAAACGTAGGCAGAGGCAGAGACCTGGCGTACCAGAAATAAGTCAGGAGAAGTCAGAGGGGGATATCATAAGGCAAAGCATCAGAGAAACCAGCTGCAACAGGACCGAGCTGTTTGAGAAGGAGGGGGGGAAACACCCTTCGACTTTTAATTAAATCTTCAACAAAACGAAAAAAAAAACCACCACAAAACCAAACCAACCCTAACTTTTCCATCTCCAGATGAGAGTATTTTAGGGCCCTAAACAGCCATGTGAGAAGTTCCAGCTAGAGTAAGCCTTTTTACACATCTTCCAGTAGCATACGCTTTAAAAATCAAAGGAGAGAAAAGCACGCATTTCTTTGGCCATTCATGCCTATTTATTTCCCAGCTCTAGGAGCAAAGTATGCCACAGAGACAAATTTCATCCATCCTTATGGCTACTGCTCCTCCGCTGATATGCAAATACCAGCATTCATTCATGCTCTTTTTGAAGTTTATTAGTCCACTTTCCACATTGCTGTTATTTTAGTAACACCATCCGAACCAGAAATCGTAATTCCATATCCTGTACTCTGCAGATATTGGTGTAAAATTAAAAGGCTATTTTCTTGTACAGAGATCTCCAAATCTTTCTGGCAGGGAGAATGTCTGACAACTGACTGGGCTCCAGCCCACGCTGCTGAGTGCTGTTTTCTTTTCAGTTTTCCTTTCTTTGGCTGTTGTGCTAGATGTAGTAAAAAGAGACAGACTCTTTTTTTATTATTATTATTTACGTATCTCATATATATATATGTAAAAGCAGGACCTTACATTAGCAAGGGGAGTGTGCCAGCATTCCAGACTCCACTGGTCATGCACACTGGAGAGGTCCTCCCCGAGTATTGACAGCAGAATGACACGCTGCCCATATTTTCTGCAGCATTTTCACTCTAGAAAGAGGACCACAACAAAATCCTGGGGTAGATTCAAATGCTAATTTTCCTCCCTATTCAGTGAGAAACATGAGGTGTGGAGGTGAACTCTACAGCTGAAACAGTCTGTTGCCTTCGGCTGCCCATCCACCCACAGCCCTGGGCAGCAGTTTGGTGCAGGATCATGGGGTCAGTCTTACCACATGCACCTATCTCCAACTTCCTGCATTCTCCTCCCATCACTGAATTAAATGACTTTAAAGAGGAGAATAAAGGCAACAGAAGACTTTGGGATAGAAAAGACTGCCTTATTTTTAATTGCTAATGCAGTATGTTCATGGTGAAGTATCAGATCCAGGTTTCAACGGCTGGAGCAGGAGAAAGCCTGCTGCTCTGCTGGGAAGGTGACGTCAGACCTTCAGAAAAATCTCACAGTAATAAAACATGGTATCAAACCCCATAGCAGAGGATTTGAATGCTGAAATACCTAAATACAGCCCCCACCACTCACCTACACTGCAGATCACAGATGATCCTCTTTCTTTTTCTCTCCTGTGCTCATGGTACAGCTTCCTTGTGGCTATGGAGTAAGAGAAGAGCTCCAAAGCAACAAGAAGACTGGGAACATCCTGAGTTCCTGATGCAAAACCTCTTCCCTCTGAAGCAAACAATCCTAATCCAAAGTAAAAATAGCAAGGAAGAGTGCAGCTGCTTGCAAGGGCCATTACTTATTTCTTTTCATGGAAGTGGGCAGACAGCCGAGAGGAGCAGGACCAGCACTGTGGACATTTTGGATTACTGGCCCAAGGAAAGAGAGCTCCTGATAGAGTTCCTAAACATTGCAAAATACTGAATTACCCTATTGACACTGCACGTCCCGTGTCATTTATCTTTCAATGATGCGCTCAGATCCAGCTTTCTACAAAGCCATGTGCTCAGGCATATTCTCAAACACTTTGTAAACACAGTGACACTTCCAGAAGACCAGCTGGAGGGGACATCTCCCTTCCCAGCCCTCCATCCTGGCGTGTTCCCCGTGGAGCAGGACACTGCCTTTGCACACACTGCGCTGCCAGAGGACTCCAGCTCTCCCTGTCTGCTTCTGCTCTTCCTTCCCACCTTCCTTCTTGCACACAGCTTCACTCCATCCTTCCCATAAAGATACAAGTCTTGAGAGGAGCCTTTCAAAGTATAAACTCCTTTAGCCTGGCTGAAAATAGGTAGAAATTATCCCCCAAAAGCTTCCCATTTTTTTGCACCCCTTGTTCCACCTTTCTCACTTGATGCCTGTAACAAGCCTTTCTGATCCAACTCCACCATGCCCCACTGAAGCTCACAGAAGCATGGCCTGCAGCTACGAGCAATAATAAAGACTTTTCCTGGTTTAATCACAGATTTGATAAATAGCACAGCAAGAGCCCACTTACAGCCACCGAGATGCCCAAGACACATGGCTTTACATGGATGCTTTGAAAGAAGAGATTTATGTGAAGATGGAATTGCTTTTTAGTGCGCTAGTTTGTCCTGTCCTCAAATGTCACCCTGTAGCCAGCACAACCCAGCAACAGGGACCTGCTAGATTTGCATTCGACCAGGAACACATTGATCCTCCATGATGGTATTTCATGGGGCATTGGGTCAGTTAAGATCCCAGAGCCAGCTCACAGAAAAAAACCCAAACAAACCAACAGGCTTAATATGCACAAAACAAACCCCACAGCCTTCATTAGCAGCACTAGAAAGATAAATGCAAAGAAGGAAAAATGAGGAAGAGGAAATCAAGTGGCCATTGTGCAGCCCTCTGGTCTTTATGCGCCATCTTTCCTTAGACACTTTAGACTGATGGTTTTTGGGGAACTGCTGTACTACCTATGGAGGTTTTCCACACTGCCAGAAACAGATGTATAGGATTAGAGGAATACCCAGTTCTCCCCATGGAAGAAGAGCTACAGAAGCACACTAACATCTTAAGGCATGGAACATAATGGTACCCTTGGGGTGAAACCTAAAACACCAATGTGCCCTTATCCCACCGAGGAACAGGACTGGCTTATAGGTCTGGCAAAAACAAAAGAAAAGAAGAAAAAGGGAGGAAGGAGAGGAAAGAGACAGCTGTGCTGGTGGAGACACGGTGGCTGCATCCAGGCGCCTTGTGCCTGGGAGGTGCGTGTGGGGTGAAGCAACAAAAGCACATAGCAGGAGACGGTGTCAAACCCATCTGCAATGTGTCTTCCTGGCCGTGAGGAGGGTGCCGGCTGCGAGCCTTTGAGTGAAAAGCTGTTTCCAAGATGTAATTGCCTCTGGCACCTTCTGTGGGACGGATGGGTGTTTAAAGGGTGCCTATAATTCAAGTGCCTCCAAAAGATGAATGAAGCTTTTTTCCTCTTTCAAAAAAAGAAAAAGAAAAGAAAAGAAAAGAAAAGGCGGCACAGGGGGTGAAGAGAGAAAAGCATCCAGGTAACAGTTTCCTTTGGGAACAGAGTCCTCCAAAACGTAGGTGGTAGAACAAATATGTTTCTGGAGAAGCTATATTGAGAACTTGGCGATGGTAAAGTTCCATCCAAAACATGCCTTATTGCTGTTGGGCTAGGAGGCTAATTGCAAGTCCAAAGAAAAGAAAAAAAAAAAAACCTCAATAAAACTGAGCTTTAAAGACACTAACTTCCAAATGCTATTTGGATGCTGGCGAACACATGCTCCATTTCAAACTTGAGGAGAAGAGAAAACAAACATGCCACTACTGGGAACACACTGGAGGTCTTTAGCTGGGGATATGGAGAGGAAGCTCCCTCGTCGGCCCACACAAACACACACACACAAGCTCACGCAGTTGGATTGGTGGCTCAGAACAGAAGGAAATATTAAGGGCTTTAGGAGGTGGATGCTGATCTCGTGTCTCCAGTGGCCCGCCCCATCACATATCCTGCAGCTATTCCAGGGCACAGGAATTGCCATCCGGGAGAGCCAGTGAGCAGGTTCCTTGCCAGGGACGAGCTGCAGCACCTCTGCAAGCTGAGCATCTTCATCATGGGGTAAGGTATTTGCATCGTACTTTGTGCATCTGCTCCAACATGGTGGCAGGCATCCAAGAAACATCACATTTCAGGTATTGCGGAGGAAGCTACACTTCACCTACCCACAGTATAAATGAAGGATTAGTGATATTTAATATATTTTACAGACCTATGAAGTGCCCAGAAAACCCCTGAAATGAGCAGAGTGAAGGAGACTAGTGAACTGGATCTGCTTTCTTTTAGCTTGGTTTGGAGAAAACCAAAAAGTAGGAGAACTTACAGCAAGCCTGGATTCCTGCAAGGATGTAAGGGATCAGGATTGCCATCCCTTCCTCCTTGGGCAACATCCAATATGCTTCCTGCTCTGTGCTAACCATCAGCCAGAGGCTGAGCTCTGCAGACAAGCTCTTCCATCCTTCCTGCCATCCCTGCCAGGTCCCACCTCTGCATCCCTCCCTGCAAAGGGCATAACTGGACCATCCTGACAGCAGCACTCAGCACCCTTTGGTCTCTCCTGAGAGTGGGTTTTAGGTGAAGAGCAGTGGGTTGGGGGCTGGAATCAAAGGTGGTACATGGGACAACAGCTCCCCCAAAGGGTTTACACACCCCTAATGCATCAGCAGGATTTGGTAGGAGGCTGACCTGCCTCTGCTGACCACCTGCATGTAATTAGACCTTCAAGTGCACCTCTGGCAGGTCATCTTATTTCCCTCCTCCTCATATGTTTTTTATAGCCCCACTGGCAAAGTGTTTGACAGCTTCACAACCTTGAATGTATTCAGCTGTGGGAGGGAGGGCAGAGCCGGCGTCTCCATTTCACAGCAGGGGCAGAGGAAAAGGAGGAGAGTTGCTTAGAAAGCACAGGCCAAAACAGAAAATGGACTTGGATCCCCCTAAATCTAAAAAGCCACTCTGCTAAAACAAGGGATAATCTCCCTCGTGAAGGTCAGCTACCATTAGCAGCAACTAAACAGCTTGAGCTTGTTGTTTGCAAACAAACTTCCTCTTGGCACAGAGGAAGCCATGGAAAGTGCTTTGCAGTGGTGGTGGGATCTCTGTAGCCCATGGTACACAGCTGGGGTATGGCCCTCCAGACACACACCAGTGGTCACCACCACCCTGACCTTGCCAACAGTCATTTCTCTAAGTCCAACTTAATCTTTGGCCATTCTCAGCCTTTTAGGTTTCGTTTTTCACCATCATTACAACACAACTGTTAACATTGCTTTGCAGGGCACCCAACGCAGAGCCTTTGCAAAGGTTCCTAGAACAAATTTGCACCAGTGAACACACACGGGGATATTCCACAATGTCAAGGAGACAGAAAAGGAAAAGGTAAAATTCATGGATGCTTTACTCCTATAGATAGTTGGCTCCCAGAATATCGGTAAAGGAAAAACTTTAATTATATTCCCTTGAGAGCAGTATGTGTGGAAAGCCAGTGCCTGCCTCTGATGGGCAGACAGCAACTCACCTGCTGCAAAAGGAATGGGGAGCAAGGGAAAAGAAGGGAGAAGCAGATCCTTGAAAGTCAACAGGATCAGCGAGTTATTTGAGGACAGGGATGGGTGGGGACCCTGTACCCTTGCCTCTGCCACACTCCCCAGGCCAAGCACAGCCCTTCATGACTTCACTGCAGACCGTGAGGGTCTCCGCTTGCCCTTTCCATGTAGCTCTGCATGGAGACACCACCCTTAGCGGCTTTGCCCCTACTACATCTCCAGAGGATGGACACGATGAACCATAGCTCTTTTGCCAAATTTGGTCACCTAAAGGTGACACTGAAAGGTGACATTCCAAACAAAACCAGAGAGCACTTCCAGGGACCTGCCACGCTTGTGCAGAGGTAGACGAGGGAGGATTTACAGGCGGGGAAGGCAGAACAAATCAAGAAACATTAATTAAGTGTCACCATACACTGCCTGCACGCTCCAAGACATGTCATGTAGAACAGCAATTCCTTCCTTGCCCACCACCTCTCAGCATCAGCACTGGGTCCAGCTTCTGTGCAGAGGACATACTTCACACTCGCCTGCTCAAGGGGAACACAGATCTGAGGCTGCTGTACTAAAATAAAATAAAATGGAAGATGACTGACTGATCCTGCCTATAATACAAATGACTTGCTAGAGACCAGCAAGAGATTTTATTTCCTAAAAACATTCACAGCCATCCTAGGAAGGGTAATTCCCATTCGTCAACTTGAGTTTTTCCTGGCAGTACCTTCTAATCTCTTGGCACTGGTTTGCAAGTTAAAGCAAACAGATGTGTACATTTGCAAATCTAACTCATGCACGCAAGTCAGGTGTGAGAGCTGATCAAAAGCCCCCTAAAAAATGTCAGGACTGCATTTTGATGACAAATTAAGTTTTGATTAATTCTTTTAAGTGATCCATTTCCCCCAGAAGATATCAACCATTCATCAAAAATTTGGGAATAAATTTGTCTAGGTTTTGCTCCATCACATTTTGCTCCAGAAGAAAAATCCAAGTTTTCCCTTGGGCAAAACCCTTTTTCTTTTAGCTCCAGCAGGGTGTCATCTGCATATGCCAACACTAAACTGTGCTCTGTGAAGTTAGAGGGATCATAACATATCTAACAGAATCAGCAGCATAAAGCTGAATATTTTTCTTAAACCACCTCCTTTCTCTGAGCATTCCCACAAACATTTTCTATTAACCTCATGACAACACATCCACCTTCAGAGCAAAGCTTGTATGTGACATCATGTGTTGTTTCAGTGACTGCCAGGTACCCCGTGAGAACTTTCCACCTTCTCCCACCAAGCGCTGGCCCCGTGGCAGCAACCCCAGCTGTAGCTTGATGGATGAGGCTAGAAGGATGGGTCTAGACCAGCGTGTCCAGATGTGTGTCCCTGCTGCTGGCCATGGCAGCAGAGCCCACCATGGGCTGATTTATGAGATCAGCTGCCCAGAGGTCCCTCTGTTGCTCTGCTGCCTCTGCTCCCCAAGCCAGCACGGGGCAGCATCGCTCTGCCTGGTCTCCTGCTCATGCATCAATGAGGGTACCCGGCTCCGAGCTTCCCTCCTACCAGCACCTCTGCAGCATCAAGACTACATCAGGTGTGGGTGTTTGGATGTGTCATGTGGCATAGTGTCATCTGTCCAAACCATCCACGTCCAGACACGCACAGGATTAGGGACACACCACAGCACGTGCACAAACTTCTCCTCACCGACTTTACTATTTTCTCCTCCGTACAGCCCAGCTAAGCAGTTTTCTCTGGCGGGAGAGGAGGGTGTTGTGTAAAGCCCACAGCCCCAGGGGAGCCTTTGAATTCCCTATCAGCAGCCAAGTCCTTCGGACAAGCTTCTCCGCACGCAAAGCTGCTGGGACAACCAAGGGCGTTTGTCAGCAGGATTTCCCTCCCCATAATTTAAGGCAGGCGGGTGCTTAGGGAGGCTACAAGCCTGCCTTCCTACAATAAAAATCCCATCATAACTCTCAAACAACTGGCCAACTTGTTAACACCCAGGTACATGGGGGCTATGCAAGCAGTCACATACTCAGACGCTACAAAACAGTGCTAAACTATGGACAAAAAACCCCAGAAGAGACAACCAGAGAGCCTGGGAGAGCAGGGGGTGAGCTGCTGCCAGTCCTGCTGTTTCCCATCTCCTGGGTCCCTCTTCCCGAGGCCATCGGCAGCATAAATCGGGAGCCAGATACCATGCCTGGAAGGAGGATCCTCTCGTCCTCCTGCTCTGAGAAAAGAGGCTTTAAAGTAAGTGCCAAGCAGGCTGCAAACCTGTCTGAGCAGCTGAAGAGCCCTCGGGCAGAGCTCCTCCTTTCTAGCTGTCATCATCACCCACAGTTCATCACCGTTGATGCAGTCCTGGGTTAGAGGTACAAACTCACAGGTTCAGTGGCAATTCTGGCAGGAGATGCTTTGGTTTGTCCAGAGTTTTGGTTTTTTTTCAGTACATAGAGGGGGCCACCTTTGGATTTGTGCCACGTGAAAGTTGCCTTGTTGCAAAACCGACAAGCTCAAAAATGACTCCTTGATCCCACAGCTTGACTGTCTTCATCTCCTGGCAATGGGAACCCCGCCAGGACTTCAAAATATTTGGAAGGGGCAATCCTCCAAGACCCAGCTTTTGGATTGTGTCTATGTAAAATATTAGGCCTATATCTTCTACCCCATAATTTAAAAAAAAAAAAAAAAAATCTGTTTTACACAAGTTATTTTCTTTTCTCCACGTAAAGAAGTCATTAAAAAAACCCTCTTAAATTGATGATTTTATATCACCTGATTTGTCAAGCAGAAAGCTGTGTTACACACTTCTGCTCACTGCCCAACACCTTGGACCTCAATTTCACTTTCTACTTTATTCAGAACTACCAAAGTGAAACTGGATGGTACATCCATTGAATCTAAAAAGTAATGAGACCCCTTCAGAAATACTAACAAATGGTAATTTCCAGTCTCCCCAAGGTTCACACCCTCTACAGATCCATCTCATGGAGTCTCCAGAGGCAGAGGGGCAGCAGTGAAAAAATGGAAGAGCAAGACAGGTCTATATTTCAAACATACTTATCTACCATTGAACAAATCTGGATGCCTGTGAGATGATACAAGTTTTTGCCTGAACGGGGGACTTCAGGATTTGGCCAACATTGCTTTTTTGAGAATACCAGAGAAATTGAGCCTTTAGGAAAGCTGGGCAGTTCCCCCCTTAAATCAGTTATCGCTGCAATCCAGCAGCAGCTGAGACATGCAAGTCTAGTCACAACTGACACCCTAATGACTCAACACTCAATAAAAAAAATAAAAAAATTAAGTAGTCAGCTAAGTATTACTAGGCCAGGTGACAGAAATAGTTTAGTCAACTTAAAAGAAAAAAACTGAACAACATACACAAAAAATAATCTTCTGATTAGCTACAAGCCTGCATAGGCAGCACCATACATCCTGACACCAGAAAAGAAGGTAAAGTTAGAAAAATGAATCTAGAAGGCCCAGAGACCAAATGTATTTATAGGATAAACCTAAGCCTTGCTGATAGGGGAGGAATGCACTCATAGTCACCATATTTTTATAGGCAGGGACTCGTCTAAAGTGGAATCAAAGGGACCTGCAGAAAGATAATTTTCCTTTCCTTTACTATTATTTAGAATACTGGAAAACAGATAACAATACTTAACTGCTGGCATATAGAAGAACGACTGTAGTTTTATAGCATTTTTTGCCAATGCTGTTACAGCCTGAAAACATTTCTCTACTAAAAAGACCAGGAGAGCCAGCAAACATTGTGTATGGGATCCATTTCAAAGACAGCATCCCTGGAGGAACCAGCACGTGGAAGATCCTCCTGTAACATTCAAATTACTCCTGCTTTTCTTCCAAGATACCTGGATGATCATTTGTGACCACCAAGCCACCAGTGGTTGATATACACCTGCTCTACGTGTATCTAACACCAATGGGTACAGACTTGAGGGTGCATTTAAAGCTGTCATGTGCTGTCAGCCAGGACTGGAGCACCCCAGAAACCCAACCCGGGATCTCAGCTCTATTATATGCTTTCTACATGGAAGGTGAAGTCAGATGATTAATACATTTCAATGTAGCAAGGTGTTTTTGAAAACCGATTAGTTGTCTGGCTGCACTTCCAAGGGCTTTTTTGAAACTGCACCAGCCCCCCTGTGCTTCATCCCCCAGGAATGGGGGGGAAATGTGTGCCCCAGTGAAGGGAGGACACGCCACTGGAAATGACTCTAAAACATCTCACAATGCTCAGAGTCTGCCAAAACAAAGCTACTTCCATAACTGATGGTCAGCGAGAGCCAGGAGCATCACCTTGGCTCTGCTCCTCTCCCAGACAAGCTGCTTCCCCCAGCCTGCTCCCTTCCACGGTGTCTGCCTTCCTGTTCAGACTGCCGTTGCCCTTATCCTTCGTGCAGAGAGGCCCCCGAGGTGCCACGGACGTGTACAAAGTGGAAAAGAGAGACCCTGTGGTCAGAGCCCAGGAATAGCCAAATTATGAGCTGGGAGCTCTGGACACAGGACCGCAATAGCACCAGGTACCAGAGCATTTGCAGCACCAGAGGAATACCCTTGGCATTCAGCTGGGCATTTATTGTATGCCCTAAAGACACTTACAACTGTAATCACTCAGACTTTTAAGTAAGGGCAGGGCAGAGGTCTGCAAGGCACCTTTTCCAAGTGGTTATGCCGTTTGGATGGGACACAATCAGAAATCCCCCAGAAATCTGCAAGACTGCTCATAGGGCTCCTAAGATTTATTGCATGCATGCAATGCAACTGCAGGGCTTCAAACAAAACATTCTTTGTGTGATTACCCAAAGATGGTAGAAAAAAGAATATTAATTACAGGAAGAGGCTGTGTTCTGTTTTTATTCCAGTAAAAGTGAAATCTAGGCAATTGATTTACTTAATTTTTCCTTCATTCTTTGGAAGCATAAATAATCCACAGTTTGGCTGGACGTGAACTACAGCTTCCGAACTCTCCCAAAGCTCAAGGTGAAGAACTTTTCCATCACATCTGCTCTGATGCTCTGCATTAGCAGCAGCTGGTAAAACTTCACTTCGCCTGCTCCACGTGACATCATTCAGTAGGACACCTCATAGAAGCTACCAGGAGAGAGAAAATCTCCCCATCTAACGGGGACTCAGAGCAGTGCAGAGCTGAGCAGACACCCCCGGGGACATGGGAGAGCTTTCTACCAGGGCTCTGCTGCCTGCAACCAGCCTCCAATCCCCGCTGTCCCTGCACAGGGTGGCAATCCTAACCCAGCCCTCACCTGCCATGGGGTGAGGGTAAATCCAACCCCACACTGAACACTCATGCTCTCATCCCTACCCCAGGCTGCCCTTCCAAAGCCAACAGCATCGCTGCATCTCTACTCTCTGCAACAGATGCTCGGCAGAGCTGACACAGGGCTCACCTTGAGCTGTGCAAACAGATGAGCACTAGCGTCCTGCATGGGACAGCTGAGCCTCCTAGCAGCCAGGACTGTGAGACTGAGAGCCCAGTTTCTTCATCTTTTATTTACAACCCAACTCAATTACCAGCAGCGCAAAAAACCCTCCAGTCCTCCTGGAGAGGAGCTGGTGGTGCCCCTGCTCCTGTTGGGAGAACAGCCTCTGCTCAGCACCTGCCCTACAAGCCTGTCCCTTTCAAAGCATCCTCACCAGGTGGGAAAGTCTTTTTGAATCTGCCAGCTAGGAACCTCTGGGCCCATCCTCAGCATTTGTGCCTAACTTTGTGATGGGGCCAGCTGCTTTTCAAGGTGTTTAAAGGGCTGCGTGCTCTGTCACACCCTGCCATCACGGACAACATGGCACTTGGGTCAGCAAGGACTGGAGGACCACGAGGAAAGCAGATATGCCAGACTGCACTAGGAGCCCATTCAGATGCAGATCAGCTCATCAGATCCCAAAATTTAACTTCTTCTGGCCATCATAACAAACTCATAGAAGTGGGAATACCAGGACTTGCACTTTCCAACCTGTGCCAGATACATCCTATGGGGACTCAGCGTTTGGCATAAGCAGTCTAAAATGTTGCAAGAAGCTATGGAAGAGGTGATGACTTTGCCAGGAGAACAAGTATGTCCTGGCTGCTGCTGGCTGCGGCTGTCTAGCCAGCATCCCCCTCTCCCAGGCCTTACTGCCTCATCCCACGTACTTCAAATTCTTTTAAAGGTCTCGACTACCGAGCCAGTTTTCTGAGATTCTGACCTGGTGGTGATGGAGATTCCCAGCAAGAACCACAAACGGGTCATAACTTAAAAACCCAAACCAGACTTGCTCCTAAAGCATTCCTCCAGCATGAGTATGGATTATCCTCAGACAGAATCAATAAGACGGAGAGGTGTTGAGAAAAACAGACAAAAAAAGGAACATGACTTGCAGTGAAAAGAGTCACACCATGGAGTCACCAGCAGACTCAGGAATTACCTCCCCACATCCCTTCGCTGGGTGACTCCTTGTGCTCTTTGCCAGAGAACAACAAAGCGTGCATGCAAAGGACGGAGATCTGAAGAACGCGGCAACGGCTTGTTTGTGTTTCTGCTCGACTGCAGCTGGATGTTGCTCAGAGGCAAAGCTGATGGGGACTTGATTTATTTATTGGATGATGTATGCAATTCAAAAATATGGCAATGAACCCAGAGTTCTGCAGGGTCTGTTTAACGGCAAACATAAATCAAAAAGCACGGCAGAAAACACAAGATCCATGCGAGCTCTTACTGCACGCCACCTCCACCTGTTACCTCTTCTTTTGCCCCAAACTCATCAAGAGCTGCAGTTGTCCCACTCTACAAACTGTTCCCTGGGCTCAGCCCCACACGTCCATTCCCACACGCTGGTGGACTCCACCTCCTGCAGCACTTGCACAACCCTGTGTGTTCACACAATGCAACGTATGAAAACTCTGCCCGACTCATCCCCCACAGCAATTGCAAACATCAAGGAAAACAGTAACCAATACACTCAGTCATTATTGGTTTTCTCCTTAAGGATAATTTCCCACGTGGGCTTTCGGCTCCTGCGCACGGTGCAGGAGTGGTGGGTTCTGCTTAGGCTCACTCCATTGGGTGCATTAGACCAGGGGAAGGAAAAGCCACTTCAGAGGCTTTACTGCTGACATCTATTTATACGTTGCATCAACAAATCTCTTCATTTTTAATAACATTGTCATCTCACCTATGTAAAATATGTATTAAAATTAAAACCCATAAAGTTTGGGGCTGGTGCTGTAGGTTAAGTAAACATTACTTCAATTTGCCGTTAGTCCTATAGCAAATGCTCAAATTGTTCACATTATTCAACCAACCCATTTTTTATTAAAAAAGAGAACCTACAGCAGAATAACACAATTCATGCTCAGAATGTATGACTAAACCATGAGCCCTCCTCTCTCACAAGGGCTGATACAGAGAATTGCATGCCTTTCCCAACAAATCCATGCCACAGAATCATAAGCAACTTGGACACAACACCTAACCTGTTGCAGCAGGTCTTTCACCTGGAGAGGGGCATCTACCAGTTTATTGCCAAGGAATATAAGCAACCTGGAGCCCAAAACTAAATTTGTCTTAGCTTAGTTCAGAAGACACAATGCTACAAAACAATCCTACAACTAGATCACGGTCTGAAGCAGGTGAAGGATGTGCTAGAAGATACAGTTCACCTCTTCCCCTCAGCTATGCAAACTGATCATCCCCTGATGTTTTTGTTGGCTGCACGAGGTTATTAAGAAGAACAGGCACATGACAGCATCTTGCCACACCGCCCCAGGCACTCACCTGTATAATTTGGATTCAGCTGCTTCTCTGTCCTGAAACAACCAACATGCTAGTGATGACGATCTGGGGACAGGATTATGGCAGCATTACATGGAAAGGGCAGTACGAAGTTTGTAAGATTAAACACCTTTTAAGTGCAATACAAACATACAATCAGGAGCCTCTCCAAGGGAAAACATTAATTCCAGCTTCTTACCTACGACGGAGGGGAGAGTCCCTCTCCTCCCGCCAAGGTTGAAATTTAAGACTAATCACGGATTAAGCTACAGAAGGAAGTTCTTTGTCCCTGCAAGGTTTAAATCTGTGCAAATCTACAGCGGTTCCATGACAGCCTTAAAGCAAGCCCTGTCCATCATTTCCTTTCAGAGAAAGCCCAAAGCAGCAAGTCAAGTCTTGCTCCCCATAAACGTGCTGGAAACATAATAAATATCATTAAATTCCATTAGACACTACAAACTTGAAAGCCCTGTCTGGGGGAGGGGGTAATTTCTGACACAGGGATGATTGATTTCCAGTAGAGTTAGGAATGTGATCCTTCCTTAATAGAAGTAAAATACGTGTATTTAAGTCTTCCTCCTCACCGGGAAACTACAGCACATACAGCTCTGTCTTGATGTGATAACTGCGGAGACAATGAGCTGCTGAAAAAGGGCTCAGCAGTGGTAAGGCAATAACTAGGGCACAGCTAAGTACACACGACTGCAACATGGCAGATGAACCCGGCAATTGTACATCTCCAAAAAGTGACACAGAAAAAAATGCACACCCATGCATAATGATGCTAATGTGCCAAAGTGTACCTCGCTTTGTGTCACTCCTGTGTTTGGCTGTGCTGAAAAACACCTGCGTGTGCTGGCACAGAGGCAGGTTTTAATACCTGCTTGCATATCCCTTAGCACTCACACACCATCGCCTGGATCCTCAGGCAGAGGTCGCTGGAAAAGCTCCACGGACAAAGTTATCATCAAGAGTCAAGTGCGAAGGTATGTCCAAGGAGGGGGTGCTGGGGGATGTCAATCCCTGCTGCTCCCAGCGCCGTGGCACACAGCTTGCTCTGCATCCTCTGCTACGTGTTGTTCTTATCTTACTCCTCCTTGGCCGGTCCTTCCCAACAGCGGTGCCGAAAGCACAAATCCCTCTCCGAGGATGAAGCTGGTGAAGTTCCATAACTGAACATGACACCAGGACTCCCACGCGCTCCCCGGAGGCCAGTCAAGCCCAGCCCTTCCAGCCCGGCCACTTCCATGCACCGCTTCCACGAGTCTAAGGTTTCTAAGAACTGGCCCCAGATGCTTGGAAGCTCAGGATGCAGCTAAAACAGCTCATGTGGCCTTTAGCCTGGAAGGGCCGAGAAGGACAGGAGAAACCAAGCTGGGGTCATTTAACATCAAGCCCACGAGCCTCCCACTTCAGCCAAGCTTGGGGAACGCAGCTGCAGAGAAGCAACATGGGGGTTAACGCCCTTTCCCTGTTCTGCAGTGAAGCTCTGGGAAGGGAGATACAAACGTGGAAAGCCTGGTGGTGTGGGCTTCGAAAGCCAGCTCCTGCCGCCAGAGGTTAGAGCCAGGGACAAAGCTGCTAACTAAGATTATGTTTTCTACTTGGCCAAGGATCTGCTGCGCATCCTTGGCCAAAGTGCTCCGTTTCATCTGAGGAACAGAGATAACAGAGATGAAAGATACTGCGTGCGTGCAAACAACTTATTATTAGCACTACTCACAGGCTGGCAGGAAGAAATGCAGGTCCTACCTTGGAAAGGGCACGTATAGCCTGCTCTGGCCACTTTTTTTTTTTTGTCTGTAATCGTACCCTGCTGTCATTAACACCATACATCCAATCGGAGGCTTTCCTGATGTTTGGAGCCCAGCCACAGCCTCCTTGTTGGGTACACGAGGTTTTCCCTGCTGTTCTTGATGGCTCAGCAAACTGGGCTGCCTGTCCTGGCAGCACGTTATTCTCTGGGGAAAGAGATTCACGTGGTATTAAATTGCAAACTGAAAACTCAGCCATATTTGCAGGTCTGGTTGTTGGGACGCGAACTGGAGGCTGCCAGAAAGGCTTCTGGAGAGATGTTTGCAAAGAGAAAGAGAATGGATGGGGTGTTGAGTCAAGCAAGAGAACATTACAGCCAGGTAGGGGTGAGGTGCAAACCACACACTTGTGACCTGCCTCTACATCAGTTTTAAGCATCAGGTGTCAGAGAGCACAGCAGGCATCATCTTAGTTGACTACATCAAGAGCTTTGTACTTTCCCTTGGTCCGGTGGGATAATCTTCTCTAAGAGCCCCGTTGACCCTGGCAGTTAGGGATGAAGCTTCTCCAAACAAAAACCAGCCTAGCTATTTGTATTCTTCTAACAGGCACCAGGAAATGGATTGGGTGAAGACAACCAAGAGACAAGCACCTCTCAGGTATCCTAAGCTAATTTGTCTCATAGCCAAATATACCAGGGTCAAAGGCACCATGAGAACCACATAGACCTTTGTGGAAGATCTGAACATCTCCAGAGTAGGAGGAGAACGAAAGAACAGAAGGTAGAGATGCAGAAATGAAATTACCCAGAAACAGAGTTTTTTCTGGGTTCTCTTCCAGAAACAAGACTAGGGACACATACGTGTTTTTTCCAAATTAGCATATCTAGACTTTGATTACACTAATCCCGGGTAATCACAGCATTTCAGCTATCACCTCTCTCTGTAAGTGCAGCGATCTTTCTTTCTAGATTTCCTCCACTGGCCCAGCAGCAGGTTGCTGTTAACTCGTCCTGGGCTACGTCAGCAGAGGCTAAAAATAATTATCCTTAAAGGAAATCCAAACACTGCAATCTCCTCTTTCACTCACTACCTAATTAATAGTTTCCAGGTCACTCTGGCTTTCTGAGAACATCTGTTTGTTTTCACTACATTCAAGGAAAGTCAAAGCTGCCCTGAAAGGGGAATATGAAAGAGCTCTTAATGTTTGCACAGTCTCCCTTCCACAGACGTATCCGGATGTTGGGGCCTTTGAGTAAAAAAAGTGCATCCACAAAAGGCAAATTCATGACTGCAGATCTACAATGCATGCGGCCGTAGTTCAGAGACAGCTATTGATCTTCTCTGCAGTCACAAGGAGCGAGGAAATTACCCAACAGGCTATTTTAGGACTATTTTTGCAAAAATATAGACATAAATGCAACTGCATAAAAAGAAATCAATGAGTTGCATTGAAGTCTTTGGTGGCATCGCATGAGGAAGCTGCACGTGGGCACAGTTTTAGCATTTGGTTTCTACACGTGGGTGAGACTTAAGTCAGCACATGCATACATGGGAAAGGTCCTATCTTTTTGTTTAAGTGAGGTTTGCACGTATCCAGTCCTCGTGTTTATGGCAGGATGAGGTGCATTCATCTCGCTTTGTAAGGATTTGGTAAGAGGCAGAACACCGGGTGGCTCCAAGTTTGCCACACAGGCTGGTGGCCCCATATGCAGAAACACAGCACCCCAGCTTCCCTCTGCTCCCAATCTGCATAAAACGGTGTACAAAGCAAGGAGATAGAACTGCAGCAAGAGTTTTGGAGGTACATGGCAAGCAAGAGACACTGGAATTGGAGAACAGACAAAAGATGGAAAATCACGGATGAACAGCTCCAGACAGCAAAGGCTAGAGAAGCAAGGAGGAATCAACAGCATGAAGATGAGCAGAAGGAAGCACAGGGAGATACAAACCCCAGTGGTTGTATCTCCCAGTGGGAGTTTCTAAACGAAGAGCAACGAGGAATAAAACGAATGGTGGCAGGGAAAGAGCTGGAAGATGGAGGAGATACGACTGTTCTGGCTTTCCATACATCCAGGGACAGAACCCGGCACCAGGAGCTCCCCTGGTGTCTGTCAGCACCTTCAACCCAGTCATCACTTCACAGCACAGCCCTGATGCAACTCCCAAGCTGTAACACAAACAACACGGCTCTGCGGCTCAGATCCCAGCTCATCCCCAACCGTGGCCAAGGATGTGCATTCCTGCGCGCTGCGTGCCAGAAGGCAGCGCACTGCCTGGGTTGGGAGGCGCTGACAGAAATTAAGCAATCACTCATTATTCTTTATTGTCAGAGCGATGTTCCACCCAAGAACACCAAGTCCTTAGGTGACAGGCACTGGAAGGACCTTTAGTAGCTTCTCAAGTGACATCAGCTGTACAAGTGCTCGCAGATAAGCAGAAATGACAGAGCTTTGCGTGTCCCACTGTACCTTCCACCCGCATGCTCCGGGGTTCTCTCCGCACCGGGGTGAAGCCAGCATCACAGTTCAGTCCATTACTGGCACCCACTTGGGGTACGTCATTCCCTCCTCCCTGCAGAAACTTTTTCAAGCAACAGGAGCAAATCAACAAAACCAAGGCACAAGGCCAACTGCATAGCTTTGCTGTTTCCAGAGCTGCCAACCCCTGCTTGTAAGTCAACGCATGGTCTATCCCATCCTTCCCTGCACTGGGATGGTGGGAGAGTTGTAAGAATAATCCCACTTAACCTCCAAGGTCCTAGCATGTGATATTGTGAGGGGTAGGTGCATCTCAGGAGTAATTAGCAGGATACACTCCAAAGGTCTGAACAATAAAATAATTGTCATTCTCTTTTTACTTGATTGTGCTGTCTACTTCCTTAACAGAGATTTGTATTTAACCTTTTATACTTGGTTTTATGCTTTAACATCACCCCTTAGACACACCAGTGCCTGGCTCTGATTTTTCTGCGCCGCTGCTCAAGACACGGAAAAACAAGTGTGGTATCACACAGAGCAGTGTCACTGGTATCTGCTCAATTTCAAGAGAAGCTATATTTAAAAACCAAACCCAACGTGCCATTCTGTTTACCATAGGCAGATGGAATAACACTGCCCAAACCACAGCAGGGATCCTCTTCAGCCACAAGGAATACCGTATCTTAGAAAATAAGGAGATCTTGGGGACAACATTCAAACAGCTTAAACAGTTGTATTAAAGTGCAATAAGTTGTATAGTTCACAAAAGCACATCCTGACCTTAATACGCTCACTGCTGGCTTGCACCACGGTTAATTGAGATCTGAATCTGCCCTTCTTGCATCTTAAGAGCATCTAAACTGTGTGCGCTCAAGAGCAAAGTGACCATGGACCTCAATTAGCAAAGAATGGGGTCTTGTCCAGGAACAACTCCTCTTGGGAATGAGCGTCCGGGAAGTGCCACTTCCCAAGATCAAAGCATTAATTAAATACTAGTTCATTCTCACGATGAATTCAATCTCCACCCGTGATGTGGAGATTGGCACTTGTGGCTCACAATCAGGCAAAGAATAAATGAGATTCACTGGCTTATTCAAGCAGTGAAAGAAGGTTACGTTTTCATTAGGAGTAAAAAGCTTTTTATTTGTTTTTCCCCCCTCAGCAAAGGAAAACCAAAAATTATCCTTTAACTTCAGGTCAATCAAAATGCATGACCAATCCCTTCGTTTTGGTTTGGTAGTATGGGTAATTTTTCCCTTTTGAAAAAAAAGGAAAACAATGCAGGCAAGTTGTGAAACTAAATGGCACTTCAAAATGGAAGAACTTGAATATTTAGTTCAGAAAATGTTGAAACAAAATATAGCTGCACTTTACAACAAAGATCAGCTACTTACTAGTGCCAATTCAGTAAATAGTTTCAGTCAACCCCCAAATTGCATTTCTCAGCAAATAAACTATTCATCCTGAATTTCCCAGATCTTTGCAAATTCCAAAAACAAAGCGTTCCACTATTTGAGCTCACAGCAAATCTCCATCACCGCAACCATGCTCATGACTTAGATCCTCTCCGAACGTTCCCAAGCCATTACGTGGAAATGTTTTTAAGAACTTTTACCAAAGTGATTTGTTGGTGCTAAGTTCTGTTCTTAGGAGGTAATAAGAGAAATAATGATATTTTGCTCCCTTAATTCAGGTAAAAAGGGAGGTGGGAGATGGGAACTTTGCCAGGCACCCATACCAGGCACTTAAACAGGTTAAATGATCCATACAAGCAGAGATACTGGTTCTGAAAATGCATGACCCCATCACCTGGCTGTTAATATTTCTATATCGTCCCCTGCTTTGCCAGACCATTTTGTGGGCTTCCATAGTGGAAAGAATTGAGGGCTTTTATAGTAACGGCTCCACAGAAACAAGCCCCAGTAGATGCTAATGGCAGAACTGAAGTCCCACTTGGGTTTGGTTTGTTATGTTTCTTTTAATAATGTTGACAGCAAAACCCTTTCATCTTCTGGGAAAACAGCAAATGGCCTCTAATAAAAGAGCAAACCCATGACCCCACCAGTTAAAGTCCTCCAAACCAGGCATCTCAACCCTCTGCAAATTGAGACTTTTCCTCTGTTCCCAGCACCACTTCTGTTCCGTCAGAGTCCAAGAAGAGAAGAACCAGCACCCAAACTGCACTTACTGTGTAGCAAAATAAACACACCCATCCATGCCTGGAAAAGACCTGCTTCTAGGTGAAGGCAGCTCTCAAGAGATGACACACATGAACATCAGCAATAACAGGAACTAGTCTTGACCCTTCATGAGGAACAACATCCAAAAATTTAAAGCCAGCAGAGGCACAATTCTAAGTTTATGCCACTGGAAGATGGACTTACCCTGTGCAGATCCAGCGAGTTTTTTTATGAAAATACTGCCCAGAAGAAACACAAAGTACTCACCAAAAAAAACCAAAAGCTGGAAAAACTAGTGATTAAGCAGGAGTTGAAAAAGTTTATACCCGAGGCTTAGATCTTATGTCTACCAAGAAAACTTGACTGACTATTCCTGTTCCAGAAGGGACAATCTGCACAGTGAAATTTAAGTCACATATATACAGGCAGATCATGACTAACGTATCAAGAACCACATTCTATTCAAACAAGCATACAACCTAGCTCTTAACCTAGTTTTGCAGTGATCTGAGCTAAACCATTTGTGCACATCTCTGTAAAAAGAACTGAGAGATGGCAGAAGACAAGACTTCTATTTTGTCAATGCCCCAGACCTCCAGTGAAAAGTTCTCAAGAGCCTAACATTGCTGTTTGCTTTACAAAAAATGTCTTGTCCCTGGGGAAGGATCCCCACACTGCACTACTGCCCAAGCAGTTTAGACCTCCTCCCTATCCTCTTTTCTCTCCCTTTTCCCTCCCACAGGACTTTCCTACTCTTCATCACTAGCATCAGCTTTCCCAACAAACTAAGAGGGCTGAGGCTGGAACAAAAATAGCCATCATTTGATATCGCATTCCCCAACAATGTGTCTTGGTAATCAGGACAAATCCAGTCTCAACTCCTGGCAAAGCTCCTCCTGGAAGAAGATGACCTCTCAGACTAGGTCAGCATGAGATGGGAGTTCACTTGCTCCTCAAAACAGACATGTAAAAAAAAAATAATAAGATACCTAGGGTCTTATTCTGTTCACATTTACAACTGGCTCCACACTGGGGAAATCCAGCTGATTTCCTTGGAGTTGCTCACAGTTTACATCACCATGAGCACGAGAAGAGTCGGGCCATTCACTGTGCGTGCTTCACAGCACTGGCTCAAGGCCATAATGATCTGATCTCAATCTACATTTTCATTAAGCTTGTGGGTGGTTCAGAGAGAGGGTTTTATTGGGCTCAGAGACAATAGGGTGCAGCTGTGAAGTTTGCATCCGGATCTGAACTTGCAAAGAGTTCAAATCCAGGGTTTTGGGTCAGATCCATCTCAAGCATTAATTTTCTAGATATCAAAATACCACCCTTGGGACTTGCAAAAGCAAGGCCAATTCTGGTGTACAACGGTGTAACAGCATTGCCCTCCATGGAGTCTGTCCTGATTTACACTAGAGAGAGATCAAAATTCATGCCAGGGCAGCAGGGAAGTTGTGCTTTATGTTCATTGCCATGATTTCAGTGGACACAATAACATCTGCTTGCTCCAAACCAGGAAAATATCCTAATGTGCTTCCCATCCATTGGTTATTATTGCCAGAAGAACTCTAAGTGCGTTTTGAGCTACTATTTTTGTTTTGGGAAGATATGCACAACTTCTCTGCTTTCACATCCAAATGGTCTTTTTCATCCTCCTCCCCTTCTCCCTGGCAGCTGCTCGTGCTGCATCTGTGCCGGTTGTGTGAACCGTGCGAGCGGTGTGTTTTTATAGCTGGGAACTGGCAGTCGGTGTCCTGGTACCTGCTGTGCTCTGGCGGCTGCTCCTCCGCAGCTCTGGGCGGCTTTAACCAAAGCTTCGCAGGACTCCAGTCATTTCGCACTCTACAGAGGAACTTTTCTTACAAAAGGCTTCATAGTCAGGGATCGAAAATAAGGAAGGGAGGAAACGCAGCCTTGAGCTCAGATGCAACTTAGCATTCAGCATTTCTTGCCCAAACTGAAGGGCTGGGGACAGCTTTCCAGCAACAGCCTATGGTGAGGCCACGGGGGTAAGCAAAGCCCAGGAAAGCTTGTAAGGACCACAGGATCTTCAATCCAACTTCCAAAGAGATCGAGATTCACAGTGCCACCAGCTTTTGGATTCAAAGGAGAGGGAGTTACCGCAGGAACGAGCCCAAGGCTGCTCTGCAACAACTGCCCGTGCTCACACCGTTGGCCCTTGCGAGAGGGAGGTAAATGGAATGAGCATTAGAAGAGGTTTAAGTGGCTCCAGATCTCTCAATGTTTACTGTGAGCAAAGCTGGATGGTCACCAACGAGCAAGTGATGGATAGCAACTGGTCACCTTGCCAGACCAGACTTTCAAAGACTACAGGCACAGTAAGACGCAGGGCAGCTCCTAGCAGCTGTCCCAGTGTATTTTGGGGGGACTCAGATGTTTACTCCAATAATTAGATTTTTTAAAAATCATGGTAGGTGCACATTGGCATCTTCAGATGCTAAGAACACTTTTGAAAGTCAGCAATGTGACAACATTTAAATCTCTAATTTGCCTCTATGAGAGAAGTATTTCAGACAATCCTGATTCTCTCCATTCACGAAGGTTTTCACAAGCCTGAGGCACTGGGTGCAACGCCGTGCTCTGCTTCCCATCCCACCACGGCTCCCCACGGAGCCAGGCATCACTGCTGGAGCCATCAGCTCTTTTTGGAAAGGGCTCCCCAGGTCACAGATCTCAGCCAGACAGGACAACTTCAGTACTTGCTAAGGGAAAAATTTATTATTAAATGAAAATCCACCACTTCCTCCCTTAATACAACGTGACAAAAAATTGTCTGCTTCAGATTCAGACCCTTTAAGAACCTGAAACCCTGAGAACTAAGAGCATTCAGGTTTTGGTTTCTGAAAAGCCAGAAGTTAGAAGAAAAATCTCAGATGAGAAATCTGCCAGTTGGTCAATATTTGAGACAGATCTATGAAAAGCAGCTGCAAAATCTCCACTGAGCTAAGTGAAGCTGGTCTCATTCTCAGGAAGTTATAAGCAAAATAAAAGCCTCTGTTCCTGTAAGTGTACCAGCTTTAAAGCACAGATTCTCATTTAGCAGCAGAATGCACAGAATCAGCCATTTCCCAAGACTAGTTTTGTTTGAAATGAAAATCCTGGTCTAATCATACTCAAGATACACTAGTGAATATCTAGAAAATACACAAGCCTCCCCCATAAGCAAGATATGATTTGGGGATGGGGAGAAGCTTACCACAGGGGGTTTCAGCCTTCAGCCTGCCTGGTTTTTCCATACCTCTGTAGAGGCTGATGGATGCTACAGGTGGACCTCTCCCCACACAGGAGAAATGGGAGCTCCAATGCAGTGCACCATGGAAAGCCTGACCTGAAAACTTCATGTTATAGAAATCTGGAGGCAGGAGGATGCAGGCAGATGCTCCTGAGCATAGTGTCTTAGCCTGAGGAAAGAGGACTAAGAAGCACTGGAGCCACCAGCATCCCCGTGCAGCCAGCACGCCAGAGCTTAAAACACACATTTAAAATGAACAACTACTTGTGCAGAGCCATTAATCTCACACGTAACACTGAAGCATCTGTCATCTTTGAAAGAAACCTCCCAGCAGAAGCACCGGATGATTGCTGACGTTAACTGTTATCTTTCTCACACGGTGGGATTAGTGACACTACCGACCTCCTCTGCGTCTCAGGAAGGCTCGGTGACAACCCTGGGTCCCAGCAGGGAGTTCCAGCACCATAGCCGCGAGGGGAATTTGGCCCAGTAAGCTTAAGTACATTCAGTTTAAAAGGTCAAGTTGAGAACTGCTTGCACGCCCTTTACGTCTGGAAATAGGAGGTAAGTGCAGCCATTAAGCGTGGATAAACTACATCTTAGTAAGAGAATCTTGGAAAGTCTTATAGTCTCAAGTGTCTTCACCTTTGGCCAAGAGCAAAGACAGACGCGCTCCCTCTTAGTCCATCTCACTCACAAACAGGAGGCCTTCTACAGCTGCATAAAACTGATGCTGGTGGGAATTAATACACACAAAAATTCTTATGGAAAGCCAGTCCATCCCCTCCTTACTGCAGGGAAAACAGTGATTTATTTTTTTTATATATATATATATTTTTTTTTTTTAACTGCCAGATACAGGTTCGGGAGTTGGGGAAGCAGCCACATCTCTGCCCCCAACACTGAGCTAGTGGGTGACCAGAGACAAATCCCTGCCTGCACCTCCAACTCCCCTCTCAGCCCAAGCAGCATCAGCGGCTGGAACCGGCTCTTCATCCCCTTGGCACGTTGCTGAGGACAGCAGCACCCCAGCTGCTACAAGCTTTTCTTCCGCTGCCTGATTACCGTGGTTTAATCAGGTATCAGAAAAATATGAAAATATGCCAGATGAGATTATGCACCTTGTCTATGCCACAAAATGCCCCTGTGATTTCTAATCAAATACTTGTCAACCGGATAATAGACAGTGATTTACAGAAAATTTTTGTTAATCAATTATCCTGACAATGTAAAAGACGGAAAAAATTACATTCACCAAATAGATTACATTACTATGACATTTCCATTAAAGTCAGATTTGTTTTAGATGACACTTACTAGTGAGGATGGATGGGACGCTTCAAAGCGAGGAAACCTCCACAGAGCACAAGAATAGGAAAATTCAAAGTATTTCTCCACACATCTAACCAACAAAAAAGCAAACAACCACCTATATTCCTCACTGCCACAGGACCTCATAGAGGTCATGAGGTAGTGGGATTCAGAAGGATTACATATTTATATGTAAAGCACGAATACTGAGAGTCCTAATATGAAATATTGAGAAAACCCCCGGAGTTTGCCAGAGCTGTACGGCCCCTCTTGCTCCAGAGCTTTTGGTAAAATTTAACTACCAGGAGTCAAACCCAGATCCCTCCATCAGCAGGTTACCCCACCGCCTGTTCCCTTGGAGCAAGTGGTCCCAGAGATAGCACGGGTTGGGTGGGCTGATGGCACAGCACAGGATTGGGGCTCTAAAGGTGGAAAGCCTCAGCTCCACCAGCCCGCTGCAGGTCTGTACAGCCCACGGGTCGTGATGGAGAAATAAATGACAGAAATAAAAATAGAAAAGTCACCCAAGTGGAAAGAGCAGAACCAAACCGGGCAGGAATTCCTTCTTCTCTTCCATCTTTAAGAATCAGCAGCCGGCAAGCACAGCTGGCCCAAAACCGCCCACTGTGACCCCAATGACTGTGGCAATCTCCCCCTTCCTGCCACAAACCTTCATTTCCATCACGGGGGTGTCATGCCAGCTTTAAGAACTGGAGCAAGAAACCGAGCCAGCTCCAACACAGCAGCTGCTCCAGCACAGTCAGTCCCAGGTAGGCAGAAAGTTAAGAGCACACACCTGGAGCTGAGCCAGCCCAGCCAACATCTGGCTTTGCTTTATATTTTCAGTTGATGCTTTGCATGAGGATACGGAGCACCCTCATCTTCCTCTGCATTTATCTCTTCTCAGGATCCTGACTGCAGCCCCTTGCTTTCAGCTGTTGTGTTTTATTTGGTTTGCACTAAAAAGTGTTCTTTAATTAAACAGTCATTTTTCCGGGTATGTTTCTGATTGTATCATATTTAAACCAGGTCCCTGAGTCCGGATCTAAATTTCTGACACAAAACAGAAAGCTCTCCATAGAACAGTTTCCCCAACCTTAATTACTTTTCTTTATGTTATTGCTTTTCTGCTTTAGAGGCCAATACAGGGTCTTGGGAGAGAGAGCTTGAAGCTGCAGTCTTGAAATTGCCCACAAAGCGAGGACAATGGCAATACCAGGTTCCTGCCCTATATTATTTGGGCAGATGTTGTTAAGAAACCACTGGTATCTCATCTCTAGTTCAGCCCCCGACTCTTGAGTTCGGGTGATAAACCAGGCTGCTCAGACTTATGCACAATGTGGAGAAACGCTTAGATTCTTTGCAGAAACTGCACAGAAACCTCTGTTCTTTCTCCCACCGCTTGTGCTTTTACTGCTGGGTTACTGTTTCCCCTTGAACATTTCAAGCTGATGCAGAACTTTTCCAGGATGAATAGCAGGTGCAGAGTTAGGGGATTTTGCAGTCTGGGTTTGTGGAAATCCTAGCTGCAAAACGCAGCTTTCCTCAAGGTGTTTCCAGAAGAAAGGGCCAAGCAAAAGGTAAGGAGGCACCACGGCCTCCTTACGGCAGCCCAGCAGCAGCAGCCAGCCCCGCAACGCAATTACACAGCCGGCGCTAATTGTCTGCAGGCAGGGGGAAACGCCGTCCGGCAAAGGAAGTTGGAAGGATCAGGGAAAAGCACAGGGAGTTCAGCAGGCTGCTGATGAGGGGATTATGTTACTGTGAGTTCTTAGACTTCCTTCCATAGGGACACTTACATATATTGAAGCCTGCACGAAAAAGCCACGCGCTCTTCGGACTCGCCAGCAGTTAAACCTTAGATCTAAAACTCAGGGTAACAGATAGAAAGGCAGATGCAGAGTCTCATTCAGCATCAGCGAATACGGGCTAATAAATCCTTCTTGGAGTTTCCAGGAACCCCGTGCATCTCAACCGCGTACCGGTGCTTTTCTTTCCAATACACATTGTCAACACAATGACATAAGCTAGCCCAAACATCCCAATACGTGCGCCTCTTGTCCAGCTCCCCCCTTTCACTTGACTCACCATAAACATGCAACTCCCACTCTCCTGACTTCCACTGCCATTAATCTTTCTTCTTGGGAAGGTTTCAGCGAGGGGTTAGTCTAAACCTACAGCAATGAAGTCATCCTCGCGGAGCTGTCAGGGGAACTGACTCAGAGGGGTAGTGACTCACCCGCCCGAGACAAACTCGCAGATCTCCATACGCTCGGCTCCTGGATGGAGCCGGTGGGGAGGGCTGTTTTAAGGCATTGGCCACTAAAAGGTTCCGGAGAGAGTTTAGCACAGATGCGTGGGGAACGCTGGAGAATTAAGCGTTAGCGATGCAAGACCACGAACGTGGTGCACGTGAACGTGAGCGCACACGTAGGTGAACGCCCATCTCCGCGCCTGCAGCTCTCTGACAATTGCAGCCTCAAGACAAGAGGCAAAGATACGAGTTGTGGCTTCACAGCAATCTGGGAAGACTTCCCTTTCTCTCCTATTCCCATGCTTCTGTCACAGATTGAGGCTAAAGTTAAGAGGAAACCTAGACCGGAGGGGAGCTTCCAGAACCGCTCTTTGGCAGAGCTACCCAGCAGCAGACACACAGTAAGGACAGTTTTGTTTGGCAACTTGCTTGTAGGAATATATATAATTTTTTTTTAATACCTTTGGCAAATAAAGGATCATAAAAAGAAAAGTTGGTTGGCCTTCCTGGCTGGGCAAAGAACATACTTTACGTTAAAAAATAGACTCTGAATTCAACAGGATGAAGCGAGAAAAAAAAGTTTTGTCTGCCTCTGAACCTGCCTTATGTATTGCTGATGCCACAAATCAGTGTCAGGGTGAGAGTACGTTACTCATGGGAAGTGGCTGATCAGCAAAACATAGGCGTGCCACACCTTTAGGGAAACATATTGGAGACTAATATCTTTTCAATCAGGTCCAAAAAGCCATTTATTAATCTGCTCATGATCTGGAATGAATTTCACTCAGTGTAAATCACTAGGCTGACAATGCAAATGAGGCAAAAGAGCAACCACATGTTTCACTATGGAGTTGTTCTCTTTTTCCCCCTTTTCCCTTCCCCTTTAATTGCCTGATGCTAAATTCTCAGAACCTGCAGACTTCCTCTTGCCCCCCAGTTTCTCACTAGCCTTTCTCAACTCCTAAACTTTGCCTTAAAACGTTCATGTTTTATGTGCATGCCTAAAAATCCTATTTCAGCATGATAGATGCATAAAATAAGTTACAGACTGTTAAAATTGTGTCACTTCTGTGTAAAATGCCCATAAAGGTAATTGGCCTGTCCCTTACATCACGTAAATTGCTTCAAAAGTGCTCCAGGAGGCCAGAACTTGGCCAACGTAAAGCAGTCCATGAAAAAAAAACAACTTGCACGTGCAAAGGACGTTTATGGACAAGATCCTACAGAAAAAGTCCCCAAGCACGTGGCTATCTAGGATATTTCAGTAGGACAGGGGAACCCAGTTATGGAGGGTTCCACCAAGCCAACCTGCACTTTTGGGGATGTGACACTCAGACCCAACGCTGCAAGAGGTGAAAGTCCATCAAATTTCTGCAAGAGCAGGACTGGTGCTGCAGACCTGGTGCAAAGCAGGATGAGTTACTGGGAACGTATCCACTGATGCAACTGGGTTTTATACCGGACACCGTACAAATCTGGAAAGATACTTAGGAGATTCCTATTCTTAGGCATCCACGTGCTTTTTGGCATCCTATGAGGGGCCCACCTGTGGTTTTCTTGAGCTATAATACTTCAGAAATCTAGTCCTAAACACAGACTCTTGCAAAATAAAAAAGGCATTTGCCAGCTGAATGTCGCATCCACACATTAATATGGTGGCACCACAGACACTTCCAGATTTCAATACTGGTAAAAAAGTGCATGCAAATGACACCAAAATTTGCCTTTCTATCAGCATTTGCAAGGTGTTGGTGTATGTTACTGCACAGCCCAGACTTTCCATCCAGGGGCGGTTCACCAAGGGCAGACACAGGTGAAGCAATGCCTGTTCATTGCTATTTCCATATCATAAAATAAATGCATACAAAGTTTTACAGTGTGTAAAACGTACTACCTGAACCACAAAAATCTCTGCCTTGGGGAGCTTAAAATATTAAAAAAACATGCTTAGGTACAGCTGCTGGCGAGACAGAGAAGGGTAGAGGTGCTTTAACTGCTGCATCAAGGCACAGCTGGAAAGCAAACTGCAGTGGGCAGTTGGGCTTGATCCTGAAGGCAACTCTAGACAGACGTGGAGCAGATTAACCTCACATTAAACCACCTCTACTGAAAAGAAAACAAAAATACAGGCGGGGTACTGGAGTCTTAGCTGAATACTTGGGCAACTAACCACACAGACATGAGCAGAACAGAAGAGTGGATCACAGAATGGTTAAACTTGGAAGGGACCTTAGAGATCATTGAGTTGAGTCAAGAGAAAAAGCCCCTAGAAAAGGAAGAGATCTCAGGCCTTCAAATTCTTCTTTGGACATTGTACACCTTCATTGTACATCAGAGGTCAAAGGCTCTTGGCCAGCCAGCTGGTTCTTATTTATTTACAAGTTGTCAAATCTATGCAGTCAGAAAACAATGGTGTTTGGGCATTTTGAGCTAAATTATATCATGAAATTCCACTTTGTTCTTTCCTTTTTTTTTTAATTAGTTCCTCAAACTGAAGCCATATTAAAATGATAAATATACAAGGACTTTCAGAGTTTCGTCATCTTAGCCACCAGCGGCACTACCAATAAAATTAAATTAAATTACAAACCAGCAGAATTGTTTTCAGTTAAATGCAAATAATATACCAATCACTTCCCTAATCTTTTTCCCAAAGCTGGGAAACCCATCCTGTGAAACAGCATTGCCTTCCTCAGGTGTGGCAAAGTATCTATAAACCTTTATAAATCTGTTCGCTAAAGTCAGAGGACTCCTGCATTATCTGAATAGCTACAGGGTTAGGCAATTTATACTTTAGTTTTTGATTTTCATGGTTTACTGGTCACAGGTGGGAGAACTCTGCACAGGCTGCTCTCAGCCTCTCCCTGTCCCATCATCCAGCTTCGGCAGATACAGCCAAGAACAGATCCAAGATGTTTCCAGCCCATGGGGCAACGCTGAGTGCTCACAGCACCATCCCTGGAGTCCCAACAGTCCTGGCGTGGGGGGGTCCAGCATGTGTTAAAGAGACTGACCAAGCCAGTTACGACGCTTCATGCTTTAATACCTCTCCACCCAAGCCTCAAAACGACCACAAAAATGAAAAACAATGTCAAAAATCATGAGAAACCAAGCAGAAGTTGCAGCTGACCCAGACCCTCCCCTCTCGGCAGCTCACCCGTCCAGGCACGGACACAAGGGGCCGATCCGCCGCAGTGCTGCGTCAGGGCAAAAAAAGTTTGCTCTCCATTAACTGACTCATAAGTTGGAAATCCACAAGCCACCACGAGAGTCTTGACGCATTCGTTGAGCTGCCGGTGAGAACATTATATTCTGATAAACACGGGGCTAAGAGGGAGCCTCTAAGCTCTGCTTGAAAAGGGATGCTTTCTGCCCCCGTGGGAATGAGGTGCCCTGTCCTGCCCTTCCTTCCCTGGAGAAAAGCCCTACCACTCACCCAAGCTCTCTGTTGCTTTTCAGATCTATTGATGGGTCTTGCTTCCAGCACACTGCAAAGAGAAGTGGAGTATGTTCATATCCTGCAGTGCCCTCACAGGAAGAGAGATCCGAGCTACTTCAGGAACATCTAACCAGGCTTTTAACACCCAGCCCAGCATCTCTGCAACAAAATACTGCTTTGAGTGCCACAGGAACCCAAACTTGATGCCCACATGAGGCAGGCATGCCCCATGACCACTTCCAGCTACATCTCTTAATCCTTCATATACTTTTTTTTGGTGTTAGGTAACACCATAGAAAACCCAAACGTGAAGTTAAAGAGTAGGAAATCTGCTGTCCAAGTGGGTAGGGCAGGCCAAATTAGTTTTCACATACAGCTGATTTTCCCCTATTTTTAAGTTTGCATGGCTTTCCATTCAAAAGATGCCTTGAGCATCTGGATGCTCGAGTATTATGAAATCAGTGAAAGCCAGAATCCAAATCCTGTAGGTGCTTTGCAAACTGGCTCCACATATGTCATAAAGATACTCCTGGGAACTGGTTCTATCCAGAGATAAACGTGCATCCAGCAAACAGAACCAACTAGGGGAAAAAAAAAATAAAATAAAAATCTCTTTCCTAGTCAACATCCTTTCAAACCCAATTAAAAAGCAAGGCCTGTGGATGTGACCTGAACTGGCAAGTCTGGCAATGCTCCGGTTGTCAGAACAAAACACTACAAGGAGTGCTCTTGTCGGGAATTTTGCTGCTGAAAAAACCCAAAACCCCATCACTTTTAGAGCTTTGTCATCTTCCTGTCTGTTAGAATTGAGATACTGGTTGTTTGCATAAGTTTCTGGCGCAGACCCAGCTCTCCGAAGTGTAAATACAGCCACAGAACATCAGGCTTTTCAGAAGTTGTTTCTTCTGAGTGTGTTAATGTGGCTTTTCAGGCAGTGGGAGATGGAGAAAGACTATCTTCAAGGAATCCTGTGTTAGTCTGCTTTATATAAAACAGCACCAAACAGCAGCCAAGTTGTCTCAATTTCCACCTCTGACTTAAACGTTTACCAATCTCATTGGAAACCCATTGCCTGACATTCTGACAACGGGGGTTATTGAAATTAGAGATGCTCGGGACTTTCTAAGGAGGTTTGCAGAGACAGATTCCCCAAACTCTCTTCACGGTGGTCCTCCAGAGATTTGCCTGGCCGTTCTCCCAAACACCGCATGCCTCTAGGCTATCACCAAAGTGCATTAACATTTCCAAGGGAGATGGGTCTAAACCAGAGGATCAGATCCAAAAATCCTTAAAGTGGATATGAAATCCAAACCAAATAATGCAATTTAAGCTTCAGTCTTATCAATCTTTCCTCTTGCAGGAAGAGAAAGAACTCCACCTTCCAACACCTCCAAAACTGGAAGTACTTTAACATCTACATCTGTCTGCTGCAGGCATCCAAGCCAATATGTTAGAGATTTAACGTCTGAAGAAAATTAACCACGTTGCTAGGCATCTGGTCTAGGACCCAGGAGGCTTGGATTCAATTCCATACAGCTATCCAGGGTTAATCCCTCTCAGTTTACAAACAGCATATGCCCACATCAAGCCCAATTTTGGAACAGAGATATTCTTATATAGCAAACAGTCCATTTCCAGCCATCATCAAGTGGGTAAACAGAGACCCCTATTCTTCAGCTGAAGCCAAGACAGGCCACAGACAAAACTAAGATTTGGAAACCAGATAAACCTTTTGTCACACAGACAGGTTCAGGTTTGGATCTGAAGTCAACAACTTTGGCTGATCCATAAAACCCACCCAAAATCCACAAGCACGAGAGGCTGACATTTGTGTAAGCTCTGTGTAATCAAAGTGGCAGACTCTTACCCAATCTCTGCTGCAAGCAATCTCTGATGACTTGTCCATCAAGCCTTTTTAATGCTTTATAATGAACAAGCTTAGTAGTTCTGAAGCCATTAGGCTTGCAGTGAAGGAATTTATGCCGCTCACCTTGCCAAATGCTTCAGTTTGTGGAACAGGAGTTGAAATGAAGCAGCCAGGTTACACCTGCAAATACATAACTGAGCAGCAAGCTCCAATTCTCTTCCAACAGCGCACACATCTGCATGAGGACAGTTGGACGAGCACATGATGATTACTCTGAAGGCATCATGCTGACAACACCTTATCAACCACCATCTCTTCTGGACACTCTTTGGTTTAATCACCCTATATACACACATGTACATACTCAATTTGTTCCATGCTCTGGGCCAGCCACAGCAGAACAGTTCTGAAAGGTCAAATAAAGGGAAAACAAAGTGCACTTACAGTGGCACAGTCTCATCTTTCTAACACATCTTTCACCTTCAACAGTGATCAAGCCATGCACTTCCCAACCTATGCCTTGGGAAGGGTTGTAACCATCGGGACTGAAGACGCCCTCGGAGCAGGAGCTGTTGTGCAAGGGGCTTTATGGGCACGGAGAGATGGTCTGTGACCCAGGAAGTCTGCTAACTAAATTAAGAGACAATATAGGCCTTGGAGAACTAAAAAAAGCTACAAATCAGTACTGGGCACTGCCCTAAACCTGGCCACAGCCTGTCAATCGCAACAAGGAAGATTAAATGGCTTTGAAGGCATTTGCAGAAATTTTGCCCCAAGCTTGAGAGGCAGCAAGAGGAAAGGGTAGAAAAAGGCCAGAAGAGAATAAAGAAAGTCTCCAAAGAAGGAATATATCCAAAGAAGGAATTAGCCCTGAGAAAGGCTGGAGGAACAGCAAGAGGCAGAAGATGAGGACACAGATATTGATGAAGGACGAAGTTGCCAGAAGAAGAGCACAGGAGGCCAGTTAAGCACAGTTTATGACTGCACCCAAGAGTAGCTGAGCAAGGTGGAGTCTAGGAGAGGAATCAGTGGAGAGGAAACTCAAGCAGCAGCAGCGAACGGCATCTTCAGTGAGCTTGGAGGTGCAGAAAGAGGTGAGAGAGACCCACATGGAAACTCAGGGGGGAGCTTAAGGGCAGCGAACAAAGCATTTACAATGAAATAGAATAACGTGTGTTCTGGGGAGAGAGCCAGGGGGGAGCGAAAGGACCGAAGTAACAGGGAAGAAAGAGTGAGCGTTTTACGAGTTTTCCCTTGGAAAAATCTCGTGCAGGAAGGGCAGCGGGGCCGGAGGGGGAGAGCGTGGGGAGCCAGAGCAGCTCATCTGCAGCAGGAGTTCAGAGCCCTGCCAGCAGCATCGTGGAGGCCACGCTCAGAAGTGCCCTGCAAACAACGTGCGAAACACACTCACCTCCGAGGTCACCTCTCCCGGGAGGGAAACCGAGACCCTTCGTGCCCCAGACCTGAAGCATGGAGGTGGATATTAAACAATGGATTTTCCTTCCTACCATGTGGAGCCAATATGGAAAGGCAGGTGGAAAGTGGTTTACGATTGCAAGTCAGGAGACTTCTCGCCATGCCAGCTCTACAAATGACATCATTTCTCAGTAAATTGGCTGGAATTAATGCACAGAAATGCCCGGTTTAGTCATTATAACATTTTGCAGTGTGTTCTAGTTTAGATGTATGCAACGCTTCCTGCAACAGATGACAACATGCTTCTCACAAGGCACAGCTTGCAGCAGGATCTCTTTGTGAAATAAGTTCTATTAATGCAATAAATCCACGGTTCAGGGGGAACTCCACAAGGTTCAAAAGCACAGTCTTCAGCCAGAACTAGCACACAAGCCCCTCTTCAATACTAAGCTTTTTTCTACAAGTCTGCAAGACGCACATTCACTAACTCATAGTGATTTTCTGCTCTCCCTCCCTGGTGAGGTGGAGGATTTCACCCTAAGGGGTGGGCAGTCTTTAACAGGGACAATGACTGCCTCAAAATCCCCAAGACCAAGTCATGAAGCTCCCTTTCATTCGAGATTGGCTAAACCACAGGCAAAGCCAAGAAAGCCACCAGAGGCCCCCATACATCAAAGCACTGCTGTTGTGCTCCTCTCCAAACTCAGGGCTCAGCTGTATTAAGAAAGCAACAGCAGCAGCTCGTGGCTGCCATGCCCTGGAAAGGCATTTCCCAACATCTATCCCAAAGCAGGCGTGAAGAAAATGCAGTAGGAACCAAAAGTTTAAAAAAAATAATAAAAAAAAATAATCCTATGGGCAAAGCTGGTCTGGTCTCTTCCCCATCGTATGGCAGGACATATAGCACACTGGCGTGATTTGTAGCCACTGCAGACAGACTTACATCCCCCTGCCTTCCTCACTGCTTTGCTTCAGAGTAAATCCCTGATTGAATCAACATTCGGGCTACGTATGGATCACGGTCCAAAACAGCCAGTCCTGATCATCTAAAAGCATATGCAAAGGTTTTCCAGAAGCAGACATGATAAACAAGCCAGTGAACACCTTTTCAAAAGCATCCTTTTCCTTTACCTCCATTTTCACAGAATTGTCATGGTTGGAAAGGACCTCTGAGATCACCGAGTCCAACCATACACACACAGGAAAAAAAACCCTTACAATCCCGGGCACTAGAGCATGCCCTGAAGTGCCACATCGACATGTTTCTTAAATACCTCTCAGCATGGTGACTCCACCACCTCCCTGGGCAGGCTGTTCCAGTGCCTGACCACTCTTTCAGTAAAGTAATTCTTCCTAAGATCTAATCTAAACCTCCCCTGCCCCAGCTTCAGACCATTTCCTCTGGTCCTGTCATTATTCACTTGGGAGAAGAGGCCAACACTCGCCTCTCTACAACCTCCTTTCAGGTAGCTGTAGAAGGCAATGAGGTCACCCCTCAGCCTCCTCTTCTCCAAACTAAATTCCTCCCTGTAATTTCAAAAAACCTCACAGATTTCTTGCCGATGTCCTGTGATTTTCTCTTTTTTCCCTTCCCCTGGGGAAGCAGATGGAGAAAACCCTGCTCATCACAGAAGCTGCCATCACAACACAGCCCCGTGTCTGTCCTGCCCCGCTCCCAGCGCCGCCGAGCGGAGCTGCTCCAGCTGCAAGCTCTGCTCCAGACCCAGCCTGTGTCTACACGGTGCCCACACAAAGTCCAACACGTTCCCATGTTTCTTGCTGTTCTTCTCATTTCCCAGAAAGCAACTGTGTCCACCACCCAGAAAGGTGCAGGCAGCCCTGGCAGGGGTTGTGTTGGTACCCGGGTGAAACGACCAGCAGGCATCATTAAAGAAAAATTAAAAATTGAGTAGCCCTGCTTTAAAGTACAAGAAACTCAAATAACTGCCCATAAGCCTCCTACTTCTATTGGGCAGAAAAACATTTTTAAAGGTATAGATCCCTTTCACTTGTGTACATACAGAAGAGATTAAATTTATGTTTCTCTTGCAACTATTAATACAAGCAGCTAAACTGGCAGAGGAATCCAGGATCCTCACAGCATTTTAGAAACCCAGAAATATTTATGATCACACATTGGGCCTCTTAATATCTGAAAGGAGTATTGGAGCGAATGACTGGAGAATGCACTTTAAAAGATTTACTTCCCTCCCACTGGGAGTTCAGTGTCTGAACCAGGAACGAATTTTAAAATGACATAATATTCCATAAAAGAAAAATATGGCAGAAATATTTTGCTTGTACATAAAAAAAAATAATCTTAGTTTTAATTAAAAGAAAAAACATATAGAGGTCTTATCAGGGTTTTTGGCAAGAAATAGCGATGTGTTCAGTGTTATACAACCAAAAACTACTGGAATTTTTTTACTTCATTTTTATCTACCCTGAGACACATTTCACAAGCAGAATTATTGGAAGGATCTAATTCTGGTTTTGCTTAAAGGAATAAAATGGATAATCGTGTTCACTAAGTACATTTTAATTGTGTCAATAGAAATCAGTCCCCTCAAGGTCACAGTCCCGAGTACCTTATGGAGGCAAGTGACCTCGCAGAAGAAATTCAGCCCACCCTCTGCAGAGCTTGGCTCCTTCTTCAGTTTTTGGCGTTTGCCTAGTACCTTCGTCCAGTTTTGGTTTGCATCGATTGCAATTCCAACTAATTTCTCTTGGAACCAAACTGAATGACTCAAACATAACACAGTCCAAGGCATCAACTTCTGCCTGGTTTTTGGTGGAAATCATATGACATTTTCCCTTCTTTGGCCTTTTGCACGGTTCCCACCCGCAAGTGTGAAATGACCTGAGCTTCTTCAAAGCACTAACTCAGGATGGGTCATGCTCCATTTAGACCAGTATTTGTTCTGTTTGGGTGAAATCCTTTCTCAAGCTAAAAGCAGCACAGAGTCTGGGCACCACTGAAAAATGACTGAAGGTCTCAAAGGTGCCTCTGTGTCTCGATGAAAGCCACTGCTGCTCATAGAGCACATGCGCCCTGTCCCACTAACATTCCCTGTATTGTGCAGTGGAGTTCAAGCCTCACTGATCCATTGCACAACTCCCTGCAAAACCGTTGTTCTTTTCTTGTCCTGGTTCCCTTTGGCCATTCCAGTGGCCACCGTCACCTCCTGAAAAGGTGGGAGGCCACATGCGTTGCCCGTGGCTGTGCAAGGCAGCAATCCCAGCTGCAAGAACCAATGCTTGAAGTCACAGAGAGGAGGACCAGTCCTCTGTACTGTGTGACAATATCTTGATAATACACCCCGATACTCCAACCAGTGAGTCAAAGTCTATTCAAGCAAGGTTGAGTCACCCCACAGTTATTTTGCAGCAGGACTTTGTGCCCTTTGCAGCAGAGCTCAGCAGGGATCTGCTGTCCGATCCCACAGAGCAGGACAGAGTTACAGAAGTCTGAGGATGACTCATGTCACACACATCAGTCTGAGCTTCTGGATTTTATTTTTACTTCAGCAAAATATTCAGCTTGCCCTGGAGCAAACCTATTAGTCACGCTCGCTTCTGGGAACGGTCAGAGTCCAAAAGGGATCAAGAGTTATATGCGGTTTCCCTCCTTTTGATTTGATTATTATTCATCAGGAGTGAAATTCCTTCCTCTGCAGAAGCCCTATCTATCATGCATCCCTTAGAAGGAATATAGGTCACCTAATTTCACCCCTGAAGAAACAAACATTTGCTGAGAAAAATCCCTTTCAGATTCCTGAGAAACGTTTTGGAATAGAAGAAACGCTTGCTCCCCAGCCCCAAAATCCAACTCTGTCTCATTTTAAGTCAGAAATGCTTGAGTTAAAGCATGCAGTCTCCATCCTTTTGGAGGAGATATATCCAGGGAAAACAGAAACTATCCAAAACAGCAACTCGTATTAGCATAGAGGTAGAATAAGACCCAGACAATGATTAAGGGCTTTAGTAGGACCCTTGGGGTGTTCCGCATGCACAAATTATTTGTTGTGTTTATTGCAATAGTGCTCTATGATCCAAAGATAAAACCATCTGCTATAACTTATAAGCTATAACTCAGATATACCATGAACCTCAAAGCAAACACGTGCAGTCCTTGGGATGCTCCGCGGTATGCGATGACTAATCACTCCAAGAGCGGACAGTGCACCACAGCATCTCCCCGAGCAAAGGGTCTCCAAATTTCCTTCCAAACAGGGAGAAGACCTGTCTCTCTGCTCTGTTCCTCCACACACAGAACAGGCATTGAAGCACTAGACGTAGCAAAAAGTAGATGCTTTTCTCATCTTTTCGTAGAACAACATGTCCTAGGGGAGAGGGGTGGGGTGTTCTGATTAATAAGCAAAGTTAAAAGAAGATAAATTCAACTCCAACCCACTTCCAGCCATGGGTGCTTGTAGGGATCCTCCCTCAAAACCGCTGCGATCATCTCTCTAAAGACCCTTCCCATTTCCTCTCCATCCAGGTGGGCAGTAAATCACTTGGCATCAGAAGGTCAGCAGCTCTCCCTTAACTGTTTCCCAGCAGAGTCTGTGACTACAAACAGGAGAGGATGTTTCACACAAGCACCAACAGCTTTTTTTGTGGTATTTTATGGTGGAAGAATTCCCATTTAAGAAAAACACCATTAAAAGCATCACTATTTTGTACAAATTACTTTCACTGGGATGTAAGGAATGTGAAAAGTTTTCACAGTTTTAGTTGGACCGCAAGTACCTTTGCATTAGAAATATAAATAGCAACATAATCTGAGCCAGAACTGTTCCCAAAGAGAGAGAACCTTCAGACTTACTCCAGCCCATCCAGATTTTATCTTACTCGCTGCTAATCCAGCTAACTTCTTCTGAGCTACCAGCAACAGCAAGATAAAAAAAAAAAAAAAAAACAACCAAAAAAACAACCACACACACCACCGTGGGAAAACAACAACTTGTTTTAAAACCTCTCAACTTGGAGTCACTGTCTTCAAACACAACAGCCATTAACAAGATATATGCCATTTATCACTTCAAATGGCCCTTCTTGTCCGGGGTAGCAGGGAAACATGGTTTGTGAAATTGGAAAAATGTGAATGTGTCTCTGGGGGATTAAGCAGAGGCGCATCTTTGCCGCATCTGAACTGCTTCTCAGCGTCCCACAAGAACCACTCGGAACAGGACACGGTGTCTCCTGAATTGCAGCTGAGCTTTCCATCGCTCACCCCACATCTTTTTGTTCCCCACTGGTTTGCTTTGCTTTTTAAGCCTGGCTGAAACTCCCCATTTTCCCAGTTCCAGCCAGTACCTCAGAGTAAAGATCACAGTTGTCTCCAGGGCAGAGGCAATGTTAGAGCAGAAGGCGGCCACGCAACTTGCACAGTGGCAAAGTCCTACAGGCTGATCACTTGATAAATTATAGCTCCTGCCCTCTCTTATAACCATGCTGGGCTGTGATCACCTGGGCTACAAAACAAACTAGACTAAAATATTTCACCAGATTTACAGGTTTTATTAAGTTTTCTGTAGTAATATGTTTTAGAGCCAAGATTGGTGCAGCAATATATCAGAGGACAAAATCCAGCTCTTGTTTTCCCTAAGCCATAATGAAGCTTAAAGCTCATTACAGCAATACCGATATTGCACGTGTGTTTACCTCTGCTACAGGCATCTTCGAAGCAGGCAGACATGTGATACCAGACAATAAGGGACACAAAAAATCTAAAAATGAGTAAAAACAACAAGAAAAAAAAACAACCAAGGATTTTTAGTAGACTCATTTAGTGCAGAAACCCTTATTAACAAAATATGCATTCTGTAGTGAAGCACACACAGAAACCCACAGATTTCATCTTCAAAGACTCAAATATTACCAGTTTGAGAGGCAATCCAGGGTAGGATACTTAGTTTGCAGTGTTGGACACAGGAAGAAACTAAGAAGGAAAATGCTGTAATGAATTCTGAGAGGAAGAGACGCACATAATTTAGTATCTTGATCTGTTTTAAAGCACTTCCAGAAGTCTGCTTTTTTTTCTGTATTGAACAATAACTATATATCTAATCAGAGTACATTTTGTTACAGCAGCAAATAGATACATATTTCAAAAGAAATAAAGCAGCAAATCAGGGGCACTTTTTTAAAAATAAAGGAAAAAAAAGCATCAGCTAGACTTGCAAAGCATGCACACATTTGCATTTCACAGCAAGGGCAATGAACACAAAGGTCCTTTGATTCCACAATTCCCCCAAACACAAACACCCCCATGGACCTCCAGGCAAGGCTCCAGCTGGAAACAGAGAAAAACCATTACAACCAACCAACCCCCCAAAACAAACAAACAAACAAAACCCCAAACCCAACATAACAAACAAACAAAAAAACACAAACCAAAAACACAGCCAGGGAACTGCCAAACCCATCCAAACTCCCCCTCACTGCCTGCTCCCCTCAGGAAGAAGCTCGCAGATCCTGCTGGCTGATAGGAAGAGGGCCAAGCCCCAGTGAGCTCTCCCTCCTGTCCAGTTGGGAGGAGTAGGTAGGATGGGGAGAGCACGGAGAGGGTTGAGATACAGCCCTAGAGCAAACCCCATGGTGCACAGCCCCAGGAGCACAGGGCTCGCTCCGACCTTCCTCCGCAGGGCTGTGGTCCCAACTGTGGGGGCTTCCAGCTGTTGTGTGGGTGGCAGGGCTTGGTGGTCTGCAGCAAAGCTGTGGATGACCCTCACCTTGAAGGTCAGTGCCTCCATGTTTCCTTGTACTTGCCTCCAGACAACGGGATCCCATGGAATTCTCCTGGTTATCTTTCCCAGATTCCTCTCCAGGAATACAGCAGTGACACACCTTTACTTCCAGCTGTAGATCCCAAGGCAGCATCTAGGCTACATTTGCTACTTATTACAGCATCCCTGTTCCCGGTTCCCCGCTTATTCACCAAACAACGTCTACACAGCCAGTTGACGCAAGTGGTGGGTGATCCGGAAGCCAGCTCCAGCCCCTGGGATCACTCCATTCTGCCCACTCATCTTTGTTGCAGAGAAGTGGCCACAGCCACTGGCAAGAGCAGGGACCTCCAGCTACATCTGCCGGAAGATGCATCATTTCTGGGTGGTCCTCAGACGGAGCCCAACGTTGCTGACAACATCTCCACTCCCCCACTTTCCACCCCAATCAAGCCTGCTCCAGTGCACAGTGAGGACCAGCTCAAACTTTAGTATCTACAAAATTTGTAGTGCAGTCATTAACTGCGTCATCCTAGAAATGCTCCTGGCAGTTAAGTGCTCTCCTCTTAAGTACATTCCCACAGTCTGCAAAGGAAGACTGCATGGAGAGATACACTCCACATCCCCTTCCACTCCTGGAAGGTTATGTTCAGGAGAGATGAGAAGAGAGAAGGAAAGGCAACCCAGGCTAACACCGCTTGTTGCCCTGAGCTCTTCTAGCACCGAGCCTCTGGGGTGCTCAATGCTGTTCTGGCAGCACCTCCAGGCCAGCTGTGTGGTTGCCAAATCAAAAATGAGTCAATAAATAGACACTAATAGGAGCTTTGATACAATGCTTTATACCGGTCATATATCATGAAACAGATATTCTGGTTAGAGTTCGGAAGCCTATACACCACCCCCTGAGTTATCCTGCCCTTTCTTATCTTAAAATAAACTAACCAAATACATTATTCTTGAATGCAGCAAGCCCAATAGCACCAGGAGAAGAGGGGCTATTTCTAACCCCAGGGTTAGAAATGACCCTCACCTGCTGAGGAAGATGGCAAGATGGCATCAATCTCCCTTTGAGATCAGTCCCAACCTCATCTCCGTAATTCAGCATTATTTCCAAATTCCTCTCTGCATGCCCAGATCCTTTCCCCACACCTGGATGCCCAGAGGTGTATCCTACCCTCCCAGCAGCTCCGGTCATCCGCCTCTCTTGCTTGGGGCTCCTAGAGAACACAGGGACCACAGGAAGCTCCCCTGCCCCGGCTCTGCTGCTTGCACCTTGCCAACTGCCTCCTAGTTGAGGCAAGGAGAGCCCATGCTCCATGTCCAACCTCCGACCTCCACCCAAACATCTGATCCTGTATGATGGGAACTTATATCTCACTGCAGCCCTGCATGGGTTGCGACACCTTTGGTGAACACACAAGATGAATAGAGAGAATGATTACTCCCACTAAACCTAAAAAAGGAAAGGTTGGGAATTTTCCCTCCCCCTTTCTAAATTGCTCCATAGATCAGTAACCACAAAGCAAACAACTGCCATCTGCAAAGACAGTGTTCTCCTTGCAGGAAGGAGAGGGGGTGTGGAAAGGGCTCTCAGGAGAGAGCTCAGCTGCTGAGCAGGATGTTCTGATGAAAGACAATTAAATCAGTGCTGGTTAAAAGAAGACAGGTGGTTTTTTTCCTCTCTTTTTTTTTTTTTTCTCCACACACCAGTATTTGTTACCAGGGTCAGTCCCTACTGCCTGCATATCCCACACCCCATCTTGCCAGCAAGAAGCCCCCACCATGGGCTCTCCCTTCTCCACCAGCGAGAGGGTACCAGCAGGGTACCTCCACACCCAAAAGTTATCACCTGCATTTTCTGGGAGAGAAAGCAGCACTGGAAGGGTGAACAACTTGCCCAAGGCCACACAGCAGGACCAAAAAAATAGAGTCCATAGGTCCAGTTTCCACCTTCTGGCTGCAATCAGAAGGGGATTTTTCCTGCTGATGCAATTTCCCCTTCCACTTCTCTCTGCATATGCATAAAGGTAAGGAAAGCCCATACAGCAAAGAGAAGGGATCTCATGTTTTATCCCGACTCATTACTGTGCAGATCATTCCGCATTGCTCAGCTATTAAAGTCTGATGACAGCCCAGAAGACACCAGGAAATACCTCATTTTCACAAGCGTGCAGAAGACTTGTCAAAAAGCTGTGATCTTAGCTACATCACCATCATCTTAACTCTAACTTTTCCCCTACCAATTCAAATTAGGCTTAATGTTCTCTGAGCAATAAAGAGCAGGAAATTGGAAGTTTCAGTATGATTCTCAGACACACCGAATCCCCAGGTCAAAAACTTACTTGCCCCTTGTGTGAGTTAAAGTTTGAAAGCTCGCCTAAAGGGATTTTTCTTTTCCATTTTAACAAAGCTGAAATCCTGCAAGGCATTCAGCAGAAATTTAGTTTAATTTAACACGCGTCCACCACAGCATAAATGCATTAAAGACATTAATATTACAATGAATTTAATCCAAATCTATATTATAATAGGGCCAGATGTTTGCTCTGACAATGAGCTCAGAGGAACGTATATGCTCATTTACACCAGCTGGAAATTTGGCAAAATAGAAGGGGAACATCTGACTTTTGCAGAGTACCATAAGGATGTGCGAAAAGAGATTTGCAGCAGGGGTGTTAGAGGAGTGCTCTCATTTCAGATATCGCCTCAAACCCAGATTGAGACAGTAATCTGTCCAAGCACTGTTGTCCCACGACTGATTTAGCTCATAACTTGCCAGATGGACAGCTGTCACCCACACCTCTGAGAGATGACAGTGACTGTAAGAGCCTTTGCTGCAATATTTAACGTGGGAGTGAGAGTCCAGTCCTGACAGGTTCATCTCTTTATGCTCTCCCTATAACACCCTTAACACCCACAGCTGGTCCACCATGGAAAATTTATAAACCCACACATTATTTTCAGTTTCCAGCAAAGACAAATATAAGACGAACGCCTAGGCACTTTTTTATTCTCCCATCTACATACCATTCATTTTCCATCCAAAGTACTACAACATTTTCAAAAAACTACTGAATTATACTTAAAAAAAAGACACTCATGCACAAAGAAGATGACTGGCACCTGTGAAAACATATTTTCCAACTAATTCCAGTGGAAAAAAAAAACCTCATCCAAAGCAAATCTGAAAGCATCCCTAGCAGTGACATATGAGAATGATTTACGCTACACACTGATTGATAACAGAATACCGTATTATTTGGTACCCAGTATATTTTTGTTATGCAAGATTTCTAATAACACTCACACAGTGGAGTTCAGAAGTTCATACTTTGCTTGCAATGGTTCACTACAGATATAAAAAGAAACAATTTGTGGAGCAGGCTTCATTTACCATAGGATTAAACCAACCTTGAATACAAAGGACAGATTAATTTTTCTTCCCAATTCTTCCTGTTATACACTGAACAACTTATCCTCAAAATCTATTTGTAAGGAGTCTGTCCACAACAGGAGGAAGCAGAGAGATTGCAAGCTATATTTAGGCTCGGTACCACATGGTTTGATCCACCATGCTCAGTCCTGCAGCTGAAGCACCAAGCTGGGCACTACTGCAGCTTTTCTCAATGGTGTTTTTATCTGTCATTTTGGGCAACTTGGATAAACCACATTTCTGTGCCCCTGAATGGGTTTCCAAGATGCCATTAGAACCAGGAGCAGTTCTATGAAAAATATGTAGATCAAAGATTCATTTGTTCAAATGCTGAGCTATTCACATCTGCTGGGTTGTTATTCTTTAGAAATACTTGGGAACTCGGCACAAACATATTAGCTGGAAGAAGAGAGTAGCAACGCATCTCCCCGCTTGGTTCTTTGCAAGATACACTTTTTTATTGCTCAAAACTACACATTTTTATTTGGACACAGCTTGTTAGGATGAGCAGACAGTTCAGAAAAATAAGAAGTGGCCCACGCCCTGAAAAATCTTTTATCGCCAGCATTTCAACTGAAGACAGACATTTTTTTGAGGTTAGAAAACCCATTTTACTTTCGAGCTTGTAAACTTCTACCCCTCTCTGGGAATCCAGGAAATTAGAAAATGCTCTAAGAAAGAGGCTTTCTGGGGAGCATTATCCAGTCTGGAAACACGAAGAGGCTCCCTGCACCGTACAGATTTGGGACACAGACGTTCCCTGGGCTTGGGACATTCTTAACGTTGACGCCGGCTCCAGCTTGAACCATCCCCAGTTGCTTACTCCCTGCCAGGCTGGAAGGTCTGAAGAACCCCAGCCCCTGGCACCCTGCTCCAGGGCTATTTCTGTGTGCACACACACGTGCATGTACACACACACACACACACAAAGAACCAATGGAATCCCATCGCAAAAAGCAAGAGCTGCCACCTTTAAACACTTGGGAGACGGGGCGTTCATGCGTGCGGCACAGTATAAATGTCAATATTAAGCAGCACACGTGTGAACTTGTTGATTTAAAGCTTTACAAGGACGTGGAAGTAAACATCAGCAAAGCGGTGGAGGGTCTGCAGCGAGAGCACTAGCTCTTGCCTGATGGGTGTCCCAGAGGTTTTGAGGATCTGCTCAATAGCTTTATGTTCTCTGAAGGACTGGTCCAGCTCTCCCTTTGAATTCACCTTTGAGCCGTTAGTACTTACACACATGGTCACAACCACAAGAAGGTTCAGCAGAGTAAAGCTTTACAAGAAGTCTTGAGAAAAGACAGAGCCCTGCCTGTGCAAAGGATTAAGCGAAGGCATAGGAAAGTGTAGCACAATTTAGCATGAGTACCCTTTTTACCTTCAAATAACAGTTCATGTGTCCTATGGGCAAAAACCACGGTGACCACAAGTCTTCTAAATTTGAATTATTGTATGAAAAGGTCCTATTACAAGCCATGGAGGTCTACCATGGGGTTTATAGCAGCAGACATTTTATAGCCTTGCTGTTGTTCAGGCAGTTGACTTCAGAGTACAAAAGAGATCTCAGGAAAGTCTGCAAGAAAAAGATATTCTTATGTAGCCTGTAAATACCATTGACCTAAACTGAGAGGTGCTTGTGCTGGCAAATTTTCAAGACACTTTGTAAAGAAACTGGATCCCTCTATCTGTGATTGAACCCACTGTTGGTAGGGAACTTGCTAAATAAGACAAGACACGAGTCTACCTCCAAATATACTGATCTCAGCCTAAAACTTGAATTATTAGCTCATTGGTGATGGGAAGATAAAGTATTAAAAAAAACCCAAACAAAGCAACAACAAACAAACAACCCACATGGGTGACAGCATCCAGGTCACAGACCAGATGAAGAGGAGACTGAAGAAATGAAGAACCAAGCACAGGAAGGAGAAGTTTTCCTAGACCATGTATCAGACTTAAAAGCATTTCACTAGAAGGTTTTATGGACACCCTTAGTACAAGCACACTGAAAGCTTTTAAACAGAGAAGATCTCCATTGAAAAGAGAGATTTTTCTTTTTTTTTTTTCTTTCCTTGTGGAAACGTCGATATTAAGTTAATTGGAGAAATTTCACAGCAGCTGTGTTTTGCTGCATCCTTGCTTTGCATAATTAATAACTTACTAACTATACAGTTAAAATTTGGTATTTAAACTTCTGGCATTATCAAAATTAAAAATTGCCCCTTTTTTTCCTCGTAATATTCTTGATAGACACTACTCCACATAAGTTTCCTCAAGTGCACTGTTAATCATCCCAGATAGGACCTTTTTTTCAGAAGATACAGGAACTTTCTAAGGACAAGAATTTTGTTTTGCAGCTATTTACAGTCATCATCCAATTACGAGCCAACATTGCGAAATATCTGGCTCAGAAGAACCAGGGACTCACCTAGGATCTTCTTTACAAGGATTTTTTTTTTTTTAATGCTCAGAGGATGCATTCAGCTTTATCAAAAATAATAAATATGATTTGGAAAAGGTCCTGTTTCTAATCAAAGATAGAGAGGAAAAAGGATGCAATTTGGAAGGATGAAGCTGAAGTGGGAGGAAAAAAGGCTGAAGGAGAATAAGTGACAGTGACCTACTTCTTTTATCACTTTCCAATCTGTTTTCACACTTAGCCCGTTCTGAAGAATGGCTAAGATTCTGTGCAAACAGAAAAAGAAGAGGGGGAAAAAAAAAAAAGAGGAAGAAAAGGAGAGGTTTACTTCTGTAAAGTCAGATTAAATTTCCGCAGTGGGAAGACAAGGGAGGATGATGTCATTCCACCTCCTGTTTTTCATCAATTAGACACATTAAATGTCTATGACTAGTTACAGGGGAAAACCCAGAGTAGCCATGTATCACAGACAGGTTAAGGAAAGGAAATAAACTATTTTCCTATTCAAATGCAAAGCATTATTATGATCTTTTTGCATTCAGGTACTATTTTGCTAGTCCTCAGAACCCTCATGAAGTGGTGATGAATCATCAAATCAATATTTTCCAGGCAAGGAACCTAAGCCAAAGAAGAGCTCAAATCCAAAGTAAAAATCTAAATTATTCCTCAAGACTTCCTGATTGCCCATCCGACAGAATATATTCTTCTAGAGCTTGATCCATGCTCAATTACGCTCTGGATCTGACAGTTAACTTCCTGAAGGAAACATGTTTCTTCCTTCCCTCCACCTTTTTCTGATTACAGCTGGTCTGGTTGGCTTAAGAGGCTGGAATATGATGCTGAAGTCTCTGAAGACATCCACTGTGCAGCATTTGTTGCTAGCGTTTAATTTCCTGGAACCTGCACTGTGCCTCTATCAGAAGCATCCTCAAATTAATTTGGGAAAACAAGTACAGTAGCATTAAAATGACTTGCCCTGTATCAACGCAGGGCAAGCCCTGGGCTTGAGGTAGCAGCGCTTTACAAGGTGACTCACTGTAGAAAGAATTTGGTGTTTTTCCAGGCTCTGGGAACTGGTAATGGTATACAGAGCTAATAGCCTGTTCAAACCCAACCCACATCAATACAGCCCAAAGAGGCTACGTTTTGAAGGGTTACGAGAAATGAGCTGGAGAGCTTTCAGGCAGTGTGTTTGGCAGATGCCCACCCCAGGAAAGGGCCACCAACACTGGCATCTCTCCTTAGCCATTTGGCTGCTGTGATGAGGGACCACCTGAGAGAATGGTAGGTGTTTTAGCAGACGTGACATTTGCACTGTGTTCATTTTTGGGGACACCTGCACTCAGGAGAAAAAGGCCACTCAAGCATTTGCTGCCAGGGACCTCTCCTTGCAGTGCTCCAGACAAGCACCAAGCAGCCTCAATTGGTCCTGGACCCAGCTGCTCCCATACCAAGGAGCACATCTGGGAGCCCGGCTACCAGGAACAAAACAACTATAACCAGCTGGATCAGGAAACTAAAGGGGAGGATGGGGATTAAAATGCCACACTGGAGCACTCCATCAGGCTCAGGAAGTGTGCAGAATGCAAATAAAAATTAAAATAATTTTGTTTGCTACAATTCAGAGACAAAACACGTCTAACCTTATCTGAAAGGATTGTGACAAACCCAAAGCAGAGGCCGTGCCTTCCCAAGCAAACAGAGAGTAGACCAAGAAAACAGAACCAGAGACAGTTCATCTCAGTATTGGCTTTTCACAATTAAATCCGCGTGTGTGTTTGCACAGAGGAGCTCGCTGAAATTTAAGCAAATAGCAGCAAACCTCAAAGAACAGGAGAAATCTCACTGCATCCCCAAAGTATGCAGCGGTGGAGATGTTGCAAAGATGCCAACTGGCAGGAAATGAGGAGGGAACACAGTATTCCTAAGAAACCCTCCTCGTTTTTCCCATTGATGATCTGAGCCAATCCAAAGGAGCAAGGAGGAGGGGGGAGCTCAAACCTTTCCCCTAAATCAGGGTAAGAGGGAAAGAAAACACTGTAATTTCAAAATGAGCAGACCACACAGTAAAAGAGAAATAAAAATAGTAACAGAGAAAGCAAGCTTATTTTCCCTTAGTCTTTCCTTATTTAACTATTTGTTCAGGACTAACCATGCAAGAGGTACCAAGTTTGAAGTTTATATCAGTTTTCTGTCCGTGGCCCATCCGTAAGGGCTGCAATCCTCAGTGTACACCACAAGTCAGCTCACGCGAAGCCTTCACAGGCAGTCTGGGAACCTACAGCTGCTGAGGCCAAAACCAAGCAAGAGCAAGAGAGGATGAGACACGTGTAGGGATGGCAAGGACAGCCAGGCTGCAGTCAAACCTCACATTTTAAGAAAACCCTTGAGGAGAAAACACAAAATGCAATAGGGCGGTCTGCTACTCGTTGCAGAAAGGAGAGAGGAACCACTAAGGTCTATCAGAAGTCTGTAAAACTTCAAGCAAACCACCTACATTGTCCTCCACAGAAAGAAAAAGCACGTGTGATGTCTTCTCAAAGGCAGCTCCTGGGGAGGCTGCCCTGAACCCCATGACGATTTTGGATAAGCCATAGTCCTCCTAGTGATAAAGCCCAGGCTGGCCAGCAGCTGAGCCTGCTGTCATAGAATCATAGAATCATCTAGGTTGGAAGAGACCCTTGGGATCATCGAGTCCAACCATCTACCCTACTCTACAAAGGCCTCCCCTACACCATATCCCTCAGCACCACATCTAATCGTCTCTTAAACACATCCAGGGATGGTGACTCAACCCCCTCCCTGGGCAGCCTATTCCAATGCCCGACCACTCTTTCTGTGAAGAATTCTTTCCTAATGTTTAGTCTAAACCTACCCTGTTGGAGCTCGAAGCCATTCCCTCTCATTCTGTCATTAATTACCTGTGAGAAGAGACCAGCACCAACCTCCTCAGCGAGTCTTCTGCCCTTGCAGGATTGAGTGGAAAAACATTTATTTAGCTATTGGTTGCAAAAGAGAGAGGTACGACCAAGGAGGAATTAGCTGGAGCTGCAGTACCAGAGATAGGAACTAAACTCTCAGTAAACATCAGTCTCCCAGAAAATCCAAGAGAAGGGAATAAGAAGTGTCACATCATCAGCCAAAATCTTTGAGAGGACTCACCTGGAGGACACAATCAGGTACTGGGTCACCAGAGAGAAGGGACAGGCAGATTTCCTCCAAAACCATCAAAAAATCAGCCTCCCCAGCAAACTAGCAGAACAACAGCTCTTAAGGGCAGCCTCCCTGGTCACAATAGGTGGAGACAGCTAAAGCCAAAAAATAAGGCTGCCCCTCAGCAACCAAAAGGCTGGCTTGGATCACAAACAGCTACAAGGCTTGGTGTTTTTGTCAGCATTCCCTATTACCCATTGGAGGGGCCCCACAAGCTTGTGGTGGCATACAGCACTGGAAAAGGCCACCACTCCAGCAAGGCAGCACTAGTGGAGGTCAGTGACCTACTGGAAAGCACCAGCCTTGCCTGCAGGGTGCTATGGAGAGCTCAATCCAGAGAATGACTTCTGCAAAACCCATTTCACAAATGGATATTGCTCAAAACCCCCACCGCAGCCAAGCAACTCCAAACGACTTACGCTGGGGCAGCAGCTGGTCCATGCCTGCTCTGAGAAATTGCTGGAAAATAGCCTCAGGTCCAGGCAAAATAGTTTCACAAAAGCAAGAAAAGATCCAACAGCTTTCTCAGGGGAGCCTGGTCCTCACTCCAGGCAACACAGCCTTGTTCACTGGGCCAGGCTTTTCCTGAGGTAGCTGCCATGGTAGATGGTGGTTTCACCTCCAGCTGTGTGTTACCATCTCCTCAGCTGAGTCCCATTAGCAGATCCACAAACACTGCTGACTCAGCTCAAGTAGCTTAATCTTCATCAGAGACCCTTATAGCTAATTTGTACCCCCAGTTCAGCTCAGAGAACAGTAACCTGCCACCAACCAGCCAGGGCCACCAACATCTCAAACACCCACTGCCACTCCTGCAGCCAGCACCCATCTGTGCCCTGTTTAAATGCCCATCTTGGTACCAAAAGCAATTTCTCACCCTGAATTCCTTGCATGTCTCTTTCCTACGAAAAAAATAGTTTAATGATTTCAGAGCTGTAAAAATCTTTAAAAAAAAAAAAAACCCAAACCTAAATCCGTACTGCAAGCTAACTATGGAGTATTTCTATTGCAGCCACCCCTGTGACTTGCAGGCTGTGCACCGACCCCCAGTGTTACCAGCACGGTGGGAGGCAGTCCCAGCACAGCTCACTTGTTTGTTCTGGTGCTACCGGCACCGATTTCAGAGGGGAGAGAGGCAGAGAATAAAAGTCTGTATACAAAAACGCCAGAGAGTAACAGAGACGAGGACGTGCTGGCTTGTCTTCCTGAAACACAGCCCTAATTCCTATCACCATTTGTGTGCATCGAGCCAGGCAGCAAGTGGGGGCCCAGGCTGGCACCTACCCCAGCTGCAGTTATCACTGTGTCTGACTGCAGGGACTGTGACTGCTGCTGACGGCAGGGGCTGGAGGCACAGGATGATTCTCATCTCCCAAAGGGAGCTCTTGGTCTTAACAGTTAGAAAAATCCTTTTTTCCACTCCAGTATTTTATGGGAAATAGCTCTAGACACAGCCCAGAGCTTGAGCAATTGGGCTGAGGGCTGGTGAGAACCTCCACTCACTCCCTCAGGAGCTCCCTGCAGGGCCCTGAGCCCACCGTGGGGGACCACGGAGCTCCCCCATGTGTCATACTCCTGCTGTGGGAGGCTGAAGTGACCCCACATGGGCCAACCACAGATGAAGCTTTAGCAAGGGCAACAAACTCCACACAAAACTTTTATAGCTGAACTAGGTCAGCTCCACTAAGGAGCATCACTGGCAGCTGTGGCAGTTTAGTCCCGCAGGATGGATAAGACAGTGAATACTACCCCAGGCCCTACATAAAGACCACCATCTCATTTCTAGCAGCTCTGCAAGCCATTGCTTTTGAGGAGTCACCCACCCCAATTCCCCCACCTCCCCAGTTGTCTGTTTGCTGGTCTGTCTCCAGCAGCAGGACTAAACCAAGCAGCACTGCCCAAAGAGCCACCACAGCTCCCTCCAGCGCTGCCAAAGGGAGAGGCATAAACCAAGTGACCACGTCCTCCTGGTCCACCAGCCAGAGCTAGCCCAACATTCCCCCTGTCTGAGCTGGCAGCAGCCACAGGCACACCTGGAAAACCCAGCCATGGACGTGGCTCCTCCACCAAGGAGCTAAATCCATTTTCTGGGGTCTGCTCACCCTTCGGCAGAGCCCCAAGTCTGGGTGCAGCCGGTGGCTTTGCCCGCCTGCAGCATCCTTTTCATAGCTGTGTGCTGCTGTAGGCAAACTGCAGTGGCTGAAAGCATCTGAAGGGAGGTGTGATGTGGTTTGAGGGGGAAAAACGCTCAAAGAATCCTTTCTGCAGGAACACAGGCCCCTTGTAGACAAACAGATTTTAATGGATAGATTCCCCTTTGGTTCTGAGTTACGTTTGTGACTTCCCTTGACCTCCATGTACATGAGCGGTCTGCAAATTTCCCCAAGCCATTTATTCACAGCTGCAAACTACCACTTCCTATCTCACTTTAAATGCCACAGCATTGCTAGCACTGCTTTATTTTGCTGTCCCCTAAGACTGAAACATTTGTTGGGTGCTGGGAATATCTAAGATCAGAAACTACAGACACCAGACAGGACCAAGTCAAGACTAGCTTGAGGATGCATCCTTTCTACAGCTGCAGCAGTTGCGGGACATCAGAGTCACAGGAAAAGTCCTGGAGACTGAAGAAACACATTTTTGGATACCCTGGGTCACGCAGTGCTTTCTTCTGTGACTTTGCCCGCTCCTGCCCTCCCTTCTCCTTCTCACACCATAGCTTTCCTTCACCTCGTTTGCACTTTCCTCTGCTTACACTCTGTTTCTTGTTCTGCCCAGGCACCACACTCAGCATGACAGATCCCTGCTGTGCCCTCCAGGCACTTCCGTGATAGCACTAAATAACACTTTTAATAATACAGAGATCACCCAAAGAGCCTCCATAGGAAGTTTTAGCACTCCATCTCCTAAGCAGTTTTCCCCTCTAATATCTAACTTGTGAAGTACTAGAGCTCCCTGAAAGCATCTTACCGAGATAGAGAGTTAAAGATGAAACAGTTTTCTTCTTAAGCTTCTAATGTTCACATGGAAAGCGCTTTTTTGGGCTAAAAATCTTCAAGCTTATTCTTAGCTCATAAGGGATTCAGATCTGTGGAAAGTCTGGAGAAAATTGGACAAGCCTGTACCAGGAGCAGATCAAAACCAGAGCCATATACCCAGACCCCCTGCTCACTACCTCCATCACTTCTCCCCCTGTCCTCTGCCCAAGTACTCGGGCAAATGAAACTAGTTTTTAATAACCTCTGGACTATACAAATTCACGTCTTGTTTTACCCATCTCTCTAATTTCATGGGCTCCATTTGGCTACACCTTAACTTCTTTCTGATTAAATTAGATACAACAGAAATTCTCTTTATGTGGGGTTTTTTTGAGCTATTCCAACCAGATTCAGCCAGCTCTCATGGTAGTTTCGACCGTGGCCATATTTAGGCTTCTGTACCCATCTGCAGAGACAAGTATGGGTAAATACACAAGGATTAATTCATCGTATGGCCTGTGGGTCCTCCCCTCCATCCCCGAGGGGAACATTTTCTTCCCTACACCTGCTTATGTGCCCACAGCCTTGGGTTATCTTTCCAACAGGAGCTCAGTTCCTCGGTATCACAGCAGGGTAACAGCACACACGTGCACGTTCACACCCACACACGTGTGTTAGCATTGCACAAACACCTAATGGATGTCCCCTTAGCACGCACGAGAGCAGAGCTGCCGAACTGGGCACATGCCCACACACAACCCTGGTGCTTATTGAATAACTATATGCACTTCATGGGGGAAAATTAGCCGTTGGAAGTTCCTTGCTGCTGGGAATTCAGCTCGGACACAGAGACCTTTCTCTGACATGAAATATTCTCTAAGCCCGACGCTCAGCAGTCCTGCGGACAGGATGTGGTAAGTGTATCTTCCCTCTTTCCCCCGAGTATCTAGCTGCCTGCTCCAGCTTTCATTGCAACACCTTTATTCCCCCAACCTCCTTCCCCAATAGCGGCGCTTCCTCGTGTCACAGCTCAGACCACGGGACTTCAACATGATGGAAGAGCTCGCAAAGGTCAAGGAGATTACTCGATGCTCTCAAAATGTCTGGATTCCTTCAGGATTTCCCTTGCCTGTTTTCTTGCTACTAAAAAAGAGAGAGTGGAATGAAGGAAGGGGGGCAGCCAGCCCCAACTCCAGGTGCAGCCCACCCCAAACTCTCCCCAGCCAGCTGAGCTCCCCTATGGGCATCTGCTAAAGCCCCAAATGTAAGAGGGAGCGATCAGGTGGTCATGAGACATCGAACTGCTGTCAGGAAATTTCTCCACCGCGGTTTGAGGTTATGTCTTTCAATATTATTTTTCTCAATCTCCCTTTTCTTGAAAATAATCAGTTTGCTCAGATTCTTGCGGTGAAAAGCTTCCAGTAAGTTCCAGCATGGAATCTAGGCAGAGGGACAGATTATCTGCTTGCAGTAGGACACCTCACTTAGAGAAGCCTAATAACATAAAAATGATATATTTTAAGTCCTGCTCCCTCAATAATACCTTTTAATGTACTCAACTTATTTTAACATTATAAATAAAAGTGTTGGCATACGCTGAGGTTTCTTTTGGAAGGGGGGAGCAACACGCTCTCCAGCTCCTTAGCCTCTCCGATGTTTGGTTGCCAACCTCAGAGCTGGAACTCCAAGTTACTTTAATAAGCAAAATATTCCATTTTCCATGTATTGTTGCTCTTCAGAATGGATCCAGTTCTTGGGAGTGACGATGAAAAGCTGCAGATTTCTTCAGAGCAAAAGGCAAGCCTCATCAAAACCACATTACAGACCGTTACAATCAGACTCTGACTATCTCCTGGACAGTCAGCTTCATACTTCTCCAGGAGAAGAGGATTGGCTCCCACTTGCCTTGCTGGTGTCTCATCTCCATCAGTTCCCTCCTGCTGCTGAAGGTTTGGTCACTCTTACCATGCTAGTCTCTGCGCAACAGAAGCCAAAAAATTATTTCAAGCCCATATCCTTCTGCTGCTCTGAGTCCCAAAAGTCTGGAAAACTATAAACCCAGACCCAAAACTTGGTACTTTGAGATCATCTTTTAATGTGGGAGGTTGGAAATAGCCCTGAAAAGATATTATCAGTGGTGTTTTCCATAGTTCATGAACAAAACTTTCTCTACTTTTTGTTTTTAAAAATTCCAGTGTAAATTGGAAGCTCCAGGGGATTTTTCCACATGTGCTAACACATTGCCTACATCCCCTTGGATGCAGGTCTGTTACTGTAGGGATGGCTCATGTGTTGCTGACAGTACTAAGTACCTCATTCCCCAGGAAAGAAGAGCTGAAAGCCTTTTGCTGGAAAAAAAAAAAAAGAGAAAAGAAACTTGGCAACTTTGAGCTGATCGAAGAGGCATTATCACCAGCACCCGTATTCACAGATAGCTGAGAATTCAAATACCTACTTATAACATGGCTCCAGAAACTCACTATTGCCTTTAGGCCTTCTGGAGGCAGGTTGGCTTCCTGGATAAATGGTTTTGTTGCTTCCAATGACTTCATCACGAAGAAGGGTGACCACTGGGCTTGGGGGGATTGCTGGCAGATGCTCAGAGCCGCTCTCCAATATTCCCTGGCTCAATCACCTCCCCAAGCACCATTATCTCCAGTCGTGCACAGAGCTCATCTCACCGCTCCATGTAGATTCCCCAGGCACCGGCTTCCATACGATAGGTTTTTCTTTTGCCAAAAAACACTGAACAACATTGACCTCCACGTTCTGGCATCACCGCTTCTCATGGAACACGCGTCTGCTTTCACATCCAACTAGGATAACTGAGGTTGTTTTTGTTGTAATTCTGATACAGCTGCATGACTGAAGAGTCATAGATGGAGCTGTTATGGAGTAATTGACCTGGTCCGCTGCTCCCCAGAACGATGATCGCAAGCAGACCAGCTGAAGAGTGGGTGTGGAACTGGCAGAGCTAAACCAAGGGGTCTCCACCCCATCAACTTCTCCTTTCCCCAAGGGTCTTGCGTTAATAAAAAAGGGTGTGTCGACATTACGCCAAGAAACCAGAGCGGGATTTCGGTTGCATAAAGTGGGCAAGCTGCTCTCATCCTTGCAAAGGCTCGGGGTCTGATCCCAACGAGGGCAATGGAAAGACGCCCTGGGATGAAGCTCTTCCAGTATTCGGTCAGCAACACCATTTCAAACAAGCCGGTTCACATATGTCCCCCCACACCATACCTTATCATGCTTGTACTCTTGCTTTCTCCAACTGAGCACCCAAAGGGGTCCTAGACTTAGGGGTCCTAGACTACTGGGACTCCGAGGCCCTGGATGCTGAGACACACAGCATCCCACCACCGAGGGAGTTGAGTTCATGATCAGCATTCCTTGATGTAACCGTGATACAAAAGCTACTCGTAATTTGTAGCGTCCACCCCTGGAGCTAAAAACAGAGCCTTTTGGAACAGACTCCATGCAGCCATCTGAACGGGTGCAGCTGCAAACCCTTGTAAACTTCCCATCAGCGCCAGCGACAGCCAGCTGTGGGCTGCTCTGCTGAAGCTGGATCTAAGCAGAAGTCCAGCACTGCAAAGAAGGTAAGGTCTGCCGTTCAGATTTTGAACCATGGTCTTAGTCCAGATGAGGAAAAAAACAAACTGAAAATACTGAGCTTTCTGCAAAGCAGCAGCAAAGTCCAGAGGGGGAAAAAATAAATTAAAAATGATCTTCAATTCAGGTCAACTGAAATGGTCCATTTCATATTACACCCCATGTATGTGCTTGCACGTGTAAAAGTTGGGTATGTTCTTTTAATGAAGATTAAAATCAAGGTAGCATACCATTAGAATGTCCCAAATCACTTTTGCGACATGTAACATTGTATTCTGAAAATATATCTTAAATCGAGAAATCTCTCCTTATTTTTAGGGCCTTTTTCCCTCACAGCAACACACAGAAAACAGCAGAATCAACTTCCCATTTCACATTGAGAGCGAGTTACAACTGCTACATCTCAGCCAGCCCTCCCTGGTAACAAATACATCCTGATCCTATCAATCCTCGCAAAACTTCTGGAATGGCTTTTGTTTATAAAGGCAAGACCTACAGCAGGACACTCAAAATATTTCATATCATGCTATGCTACAGTGCCTTCTTGACTGGCATGTTCGAAAACACTTGGAATAGATATGACTGGGATCAGAGCTCCCAAGCCTTCTCCTCTTGTTGGGAATTCACATGCAAAGCCAGTAGCGATAAGAGAAAGAAGGCGAGATGGTGAAAAGCAGATATTCTCATGAAAGGCATTAGCATTGTCCAGAAACAAGAAAAACCTCCCTGTGGGGACTATATCCTGTTTCATATATCTATCTGAGTTTAGCACATCAATGAAATCTCTTTGCAGAAGCGCTGAGCTCTACAGCAGAATAACCATTAACTTCAAAGGCTAACCCCAAGTGGCCTGGAAAAAAAAAACATCACCAGAATTTCTCCCAAATTCTGCTCTTCACTGCTCCACAGGCAAAACCAAATGTACTTTGATCACATTAAGGGTCTTCCCCGACAAAAACACGAGGAGGAGAATGCCGGTGGCTGCTTTTCATCAACAGTAGTTTTACGATCAGTTTTACAATATTTCCTTCTGTAGGACTCTTCCTATGTTTATGCTACTGTTATCAGCCAAGAATCTTCCACATCAACTTACCAGCACAAAGCCATCTGCTATTTTCCCACTCGGCCCGATAAGTGGTTGGTCCTACTGAAGCTGTTAGCAATACTTATAGCATCTCCATGTCTCAAAAACCGAGGCAATGGTGTCCAAAACTGCTGAGTAGAGGTGGTGTGGGGCTAGCCAGCTACCTACCAGACAGCTGTGTTGCAAGGAAAGATGAAGGAAGTCAACAATTCATGCTAGAACCTCAGAGTTACCTGTCTCACAAGCATCCTGCTGCTGCTTTGATAAAACAGCCCGTACTATACATGCTAAGGAACGATTCTCTGATGTCCATTAGTGCCTCAGGTAATCACAATCCCCCAATCTTTACGAGAATACAAAGTAATTTAAGGAGACACACTTGCATCAGCCCATTAAACAGAAAATGCCAAAGCAGCAGAGCAAGACTCAGACAATTTGGTTCCCTTCCTAGTTTTGCAGCAGATTTTTCCTGCTGTTCTAGTTTCCCATCTGCTAGGAGGAAAGCAAGAACACGTCCTACCCAGAATACGCAGAACACCTAGAACAGAGCCCTTGCCTCAGCCTATTGTTGCTCCTGACATTCAGACGGTTACTAAGGTCAAGCACAAGCCTTAGGCGTTCAGAATCCACATATCACAAAACCCACTTTCCAAAAAAATAAGCCACCTCTCTCTGGGAAGCACCAGGAGCTGACTTCAGCTCAGATCCTTCTGTAACAGAACCTCCTCCACCAAGCCAGTAGGAGCAGCTATCCTGCCTACAGACTTCCGTACCGTGCTATAATGAGGTTGCTGTGCCCTAGGAAAGCTGCAGGAAGAACCATCCTATCGACCCCCGTCCAGTAAAGCTCAAGCAACAAGCTGCTGATTTCTGCAAGTGACAGTGCCAATGCCACTGGGAGGTAAGCCCAGAATAGAAGGCGTTCTAAAACTTGAACTGTGCGGGCACACAACCAGCTATTTGATGACACATCTTTTTTTATTTATCCCCCGGCTGCCGCACAGGCTGTATAATCACCAGCAACATACCAACGCACATGAACATACACATATATTGTGCTTTTCAAAAATGTAGCTGTTGAAAAGCTGCCTTTGGGAAAACATCTGCAGCTGTAGACTCCCATCCACTATCACACCATGCTCCAAAACTCCAGGCTCAGTAAAACAGATGAATGGACCTCCAGGATAAGGAAGAGGTCTACATACCTAACCCACAGCAGTATTTAAATTGAGTCCACTTGCTCTTAGCAATGTTCTATAATTCTTTTTCATAGATGCCTAAAAAAATAAATTCAGATCTTACTTGGGCAGAAATCGAGATTTAGAGATGCCCATGGCTTCTCATTGACTGAAGAGGGTCTGAAGCTAAGTGGGATGGAAGTGAGGTTTTCTTATCCCGGCCAGGTAACAGTCACCCACAAAGTTTGCACACACCAAACTCTGCCCTGCACGGAGCCAAGTAAAAGTTTTCTGCAAAAACACAACCTCAAAGCAGGCTGATAAGCAGGTTCCTCTTACCCAGGAGCACAACTGAAAGGACAAGGGCAGACTTGGGACTGCAAATCTTCAGGAAGCAAGCAGTGAGAAGAAAGGACTTCTTTTCCTCAGCTCTACTTCGTTGTCACCAAGGCGGTGAAGGCATCTAGCACAAGGAACACAAACCTGGGATGAATTGCAGCAAACTGGAGGCAGCAAGTTACATTAGCACATAACTCCGTATCAGCTAATTAGCTCTGCTAATTAGTATAGCTGATACAGCCAAACTGCTTCTGGTACCCAGCTAGTCACTGACCTACCTCTGTTCCTGCACAGAACAGCAGGCACCCCTCAGGTGACAGAAAATGGGACATAATATAGGAAAATTGTGAGACCTATCTACAGCTCCTGTCTCTGCTTTCTTCCCTCCAACAACTTTCCCAAGAACTTCAATTCCAGATCAGTCTCAGAGGACAAAACCTTGCTCACCTTCAGGATCATAAACCACAACTTTAATTCCCAAGTCAGCCACTGAGTCTTAGGCAGTACAACTCGGCTTTGCATAAATGGGACAAGCTTCCACATACAAGCATTTTTTCTTACTGTTAATCTTGGGTCCTGAGAAACTCAAATCAAGATTGCAGGTGAGCTAACTCACCCAAAAAACCAATGCAGGGCTTTTGAAAAGGCAACGGTGAATGTCAGAAACTGGCGATAGCAGAGGACAAATGGTCTGCGCTAGATTCCTCCCCTCCTCTTCAGGGCAGGAAAGTGCTGCCCAAGGACAGGATCAGACAATGGGGCTCTGGCTCCAAGTCAGTTCTAACCAAACGAGCTTCCAGGCTGGCAGAAAGTAAGGCATAAATGAACCAGGCTAAACATAATTACACAAGTGAGGAAAAAGCCCAAAGATATTAAGTGTAACAACTGAAGAACCGTAATTCAACAGCCTATGTTACAGGGGAAACGTTAAAAAAAAAAGCTAATGGTCTCTGAGCCCAAAATTTGATGAATTTATGAACCATTGCTAGCTCAACAGGTTGGAAGCCATGACTTCACAAGTGATCAGCACGGGACTTTCAGGGGAAATAAAACCCTCCCCAGAATGTGCCCCCGCTTGGAGATCAGCATCACCAGGGACTTCTTCCTTGGCTCTGCAGAAGAATGCGATAAGGAAAGATTTGCTCACGTGCACATTTTTGAGAGATCTCAGTGTGTTCAAACTTGGCTATGCTTCGGCACTTAAATACACTCCAGACCTGGATGGCTCAAAGGGACAGCATTGTTTGAAAGCTCTAGACCTCCAGGAAATAAATGGAAAGCTTTTATAGTTAGCATGCAACAGGGGTCAAGGGCAGAGCATGTGCACAGTGCGTGAGTGTCAAGATGTACATTTAGGAAAACAGATTTGTGCATCGAAGTTGGAAGGGTCGTGGCCCTTCTAATCACCGGGGGACCATCTCCTCCACCCCCATCACAAAGCAGGGAGGGAAATGGGGAGGACTGTTATCTTCCACACGCAGGCCAGGAAAACCAAAGTCATACATTCACCCTTTCCAATGGAAGATGATGGATGCGAAGCGATGCATAAAGTCAGCGCAGGATACGTCCCTCCTCGCAGGGAAGGGTAAAGGGGGAAGTTGACTGACTCAGAAGCATGCAGCCTGCTCTGCCATCTGCTCCTGGAACGGGACCATTATATACTGGCCATTACACAGGGCTTGTGGAAAAGTCACAATCTGGTGCCAATCCTCACTGGTTGGAGTTTCTCAGGACTATATTTAGTCCTTTTGGGGAAGAAAGGGGTGTTATTGGTTGTTACTAGTACAAAAACATGTGATTCAATCACTGGAGGATTTGATTCTACTGGACCACAGTATCATGTGAGTCCTTGTAACAGCCACGGATCCCCGTTTCTAACTTCCCAAGCATTTTTGAGCATTATTTTTCTTACTCACTGCATGCTACACAAAGCACTGAACGAAAAAGAGAGACTTACTGCATGCTGAAATTTAGACCCACCGTGTCCCATCCAGATCAGAGCAAAACAGCTTGGGATTGGGAAATACAATCTGCTACACAACGTGATTTAACCCATAAATCTATGATTTCACTGGCACAGCTGCTATTTTGTAACATCAGACTAGACATCAATAAGAAAGGAGTTTGCTGGCACTGCAAAAGCCTATCATGTGGCTCAGCTAATTAAAAACTGACCTAGTCCGTGATCATTAAGTGTTGTAATCACATGCCTGCAAGTGATTAGATGTAGAAACAGACACCCCTCTCCTTGTTCCCATAGATCAGCAGCAGAGTAAGTCTAACTCAAGGGCCCCGACGCTCAATCCTTTTCACAAACACCAGGGCTTCGCTTTTGGCAGAGATGAGGACCCAGGAGTTTTGACCATTCATTGTTTCCTCTCATTCCACGACCACGTTTTTGCCAGACATGGAGGAGTTGGCATTGACTTTGGCTCCTCCGCTCTCACTGACAGACACCGCTTCCCTATTTCACCAAACGCTTTGTACTTGGACTGGATCACAGCCAGGGTGCTAAGGCTAATATATCTTAAGCAGTGCTAGAAAGGTGATTTAGGTGGAGGTGATACCATCAGCTATCAGAGGACAAATTCCAGCCTTGGCACTCAATCCTTGACAGGTACATGAAGACAGAGAAATTGATTTTCAATTCTCTTGAAACTTTGCACTCTTACGTTAATCTCAGGAGTACGTGCACTCAGCAGAATGGGAAAAGTTAATTAAGGGCAGATGAAAGATGATGGAAGTAGAAGAATGCACAAGAGGGGACAGATAAGAGGCAGCATGTTCCTTGGAGGATGGAGAGAGGAGCTTGCATCGAGAGCCCGCGGCTTACAGGATTCTCACCCCCAAAAGCTTTAAGTCTGTCCTGTGCTCAAAACTCTGGTTCACAGAAAAAACTACTAAGGGAAAACATCTTTTCCTGAAACTGTATCCACTGTATCTCTTATACTGGCATCATCTATGTACAACAAGCATCTCTGCCTCCATTCATCATGTGAAGAGGAACAAATTCCTCCAAATTGTGACATTACAAAAAAACCCACCCAAGCCACATATGTCCCTTTATAAATCCCTTTGTTTGTCTTGATCTGTTAGGTTCCAATTTCCTTAATATTTTTATTCCTAAATATTTGGAGTACTTGTTTAGCTGTGGGGTTTTGGTGGGAGTTCCTTTTTGCCTTTTTTGGGGGTTTGGGGTTTGTTTTGTTTTGGTTTTGTTTTTTTTTTTTGAGTCTTGTTTAACACTTATAGCAGTAGCAACCTGTGGAACTCATGCCCATAACATGGTTCTGCAAGGTAGGCAACATCTTCCGACAGTCCAGTTTGCCAACTTTTCAGTTTAACTGAGCATCTCTTTGGTTGCATGTTCTCAGAAAGAATATCTAAGTCAGCTTGTCTCCTTGCTTTATAATCCTTCCAATGACTTTAAAATTCACTACGGGAAAATACCTCCAATATATTTAAATGCTAACCCTGTTCATTTCTCCTGCCTCTGAATTCCTTCTCATTTTCCTGCCTCCTTTAGGAGATGAGTTTACTAGAATGGAAGACAACATTTCAGGCACAGGCATTCAGCCGATTTATATAATGGCAAGATATTTTCCATGTGTTTTGTATGCCTCTTAACACTTCTGTTTGCTTTTTTTGACCACTGTTGTGTATGGTGCCAAAGGCTACATTGAGCAACCACAGTTTAAGTACTTCTTCCCGATTAATATAATAAACTTAGGACAGAAAAATTGTAGAAGCAGCTCCAATTATTTCTTCTAGTGTGGCTTACTTGGCATTTGTCAGTAAAGAATTCATCTCTCATTAGCTTCTTTCAGCTTCCTCCCAACACCCAAACAGTGCTTGCTTCCAGTGCCACGTCAAAGTTGAAAATAAGCCAGCACTGAAACCAGATGGCCAAAAGGCTACTGCATTTTCCAGTCCTTCTGGTCTACTAATGGCAGCAGAACCAAGGGGAGAAAAAAAAAAAAGGATGGCCCAGTTAAAAGCATCTCAAAAGAGCATATAGTGTAATTCTTCAGGATTTGTCAGGTGTGAAAGAAGAAGGAAGCAAACACCATGGGAACGAGATTCTGCGTGTACTCGGTACTTCTGCATTATCTGTAGTGAAGCCTTGGACTACAAATCAGCACATTCATCAGCAATATGCTGTAAAGGCAGACGTGCTAGAACCATTTTGAAGTTGTCCCTGCCTCATAAGGAGGAACTCAAGATCTTTCAAACATTTCCATGAAATCAAAAACTTGACCACTCCAGACCGGCTCATATGGAGGCCATTCAATCAAATACAGGAGAATCAACCTTTATAAAGCTAGAGCACACCAGGAGAAAAGGTGGTGCTCAATCATTTACACAAAGGGGAACATTGAGAAAGGCAAAAATCGTGTATTTGCATGTCTGTTGTGTAACACAAGTCGATTTCTACAAACACAGACAGATTTGCCTTAACAAAGCTGTATCTTCCAATCTATGAGCTACATTACTGAAAAGCTTCCTGTAATTTTAACCAGAAACCCACTGATTTCTTAACAATTGTTGACTATTATTTAGAATTAACACTTTAAAGTTCTGGCATATGATGTCCTCAGTGGCCTGGTTTGGGCGCTTATTTCATTTGGGATGTACCAGATCATCTCTTTCCTCTGTTGGCGTACAATGGAGAAGGTGGTCTTGGTAATCACGTTTACCTACGCCTGAAAACGGTAGAATAATCTCCATAGGTAAACACAATTACCAAGACTGCTCCATCCAAAGTAAGCTGTGTGGCTGGACTGCTCTTGGACATACAGATTAATATCACGCTTGTGTTTTTTTCTCAAAAGCCTGTTACAGGCTGCAGCTCTCGTTTCGGTGCCAACGTGAATGACTTTATTTCTTGGAAGGACGCACATACAGACTGGCATACAGTCAATAATTAGCCTAGAATAAGCACTGTGTGTTAAGATTTCAACATATCACTCACTGGCAGTTCACAAGACTCCCAGAGCTTCTACTGAAAGACATGTCACCTTCATGCCAGGATGCTACTTTCTACCCCACTGTGTGCCAGGCACAAGTGGAAATATTGCAACTTGCAGCCGAGACACACACGGGTAGGAGGGTCACGTTTCCTAACTCATTCTTGGATTATTTCTCTTCAAGTCTCTCTGAAGATGTTCCATCATTACTGTCTTGGCCATCCTTCCCTCTTTTTGCCTGTATCCAGCCTACAGTTCTTCCTTCTCCCCACTCCCCCCGCAATCCTCCCAACCAGCAAAAGAGCTTCTTCCTCTACATCTCCTCCAAAGCAAAAGGAATTTTAGGTTTCTTCACCTGACTGGTTGGTCACACAACTCCAAAACTTGCCAGAAAGTCTCTTCCAAACCTCACCCAAGCAAAGCCTTTTTAATTGCTCTTCTGTGCTATTTCCTTGCACCACATGCGACAAAACATAAAAAGATACCTTATTGTTCTTGCACATTTCTCCTTTTTACTACAAACTGCAGTTCTTCCATCACTCATAAAGCAGAAAAGCACTTTAATAGAAAGGCCAACTCCCAAGAGGCTGTTGGATTTACTGAGCATTGACAGGGCTCTTGGTGCTCTGCTAATACAGAAAAGAAAGAGGAGCTCCCTCTCTGAAAATACTCATGATCTAAACTAGAGATGACAGGATTATGGCTGTGTTAAGCAGTGATCTGGCTCTGCACAACCCCCAGAAGATGACATGTTCCCAACCCTTACGGCACTTAGAGGCCAAATAGATGTACAGTATAAAACAAGCTCCAAAGGAAGGGTTTCTCGGAGAATATTTCTTCTTAGGTATTTAGGCTGCAGTTCAGCATGTTATTTCAGCATGAGACTAGTCTCCCTGGACACAGCAAGGTTTGTCCCATGCCTTAACCTAGGAATGTGCTTAGTTGTATGGCTGAACTGTGACCTCCTAGATTTATGCTGGGTCAAACCCCGTGATTGCAGCATGGGAGACCAGTGAATCGCAGAGATACAGGATGAACCAAGATCCAGCCTCCCAGCTCTGCGGGGCGTTTATTATCATTTTACACTCAAACATCTCCTCATTGTATGGTGTCATACAAGAACTGCACACAGACATCCCACAGGCTCACTTTAAGATGACCCAAACGTGCAAGCGATTTTCTTGAACCCTGGGTTTTGCACAGAACAGAAGCAGCCAGCTCTGGAAGCTTTATTCGATCTGGCTTGTAGGCATTAAAGAGGTCCAAGGTTGTTACTACTTGATTATGCAGAGATTCCCCTGTGTTCGTTCTCACTTCATTGCAAAGGTGAGCACTCCATAGACTAAGCATTAGATATAGACCAAATTAGCATTACATGCCACCGTGAAGATTGCATTAAATGAGATTCAGCCCATCAAAAACACGACACAGAGTCAAGAAGAAAGATTTATATACCCTTTTCATGCTCACTTAGCCTCTAACACCAGCAGCTATATGCCAGTCCAGTGACATTTCATAAGGATTTTAATCCAGAGCTATTACATACCCTACTGCAATAACCTGGCTGATGCTCTCTATGCCATGAGGGCAGAGTAACTTCCCGAAGATACAGCAATAAATGGCACTAGGAGCTGCTGCTCTACTAAATAATTACTTATTTTGAAAAAACAAGTGAACAAACACGATACAGGTCCATCAATGGGTGCAGTCCTTCAGTAGCCCAAATAACCAGGTTGTGAATGGGGTTTTATAAGTTTAACACAACCTCCGCATCAAAATTTGCACAAGTTTGGGTCCCGCAGGCTCCTACTAAACAGGACTAGAGCCTCCCTCTATTGAAGGAGAAAAATCCTCCACTACAGGCTACTTCCATTTGTTCCTGGCACAAGTCAGTGTTTCTTATTTTTAAGAACCCAGCCCTTATTTGGGATATTTATCTAAGTCAATTATTTACCTACACGAGGCTAATGGGAACACACCCAGAATCCATACAGCTTCTGGGACCAAAAGGCAGGGAAGATGCGTCCAGTGATTGTTGCAGAGACTGGGCTTTCCCTAGATAAGTTGTTCTCAAGTTCTTCTAGCTCTGCAAATAGCAATCCTGTTGCACAGTACGCAAAATAAGTGTGCTTAGAGACTTTTATCTTAGAAAAGAATAAATGCTTCGCTTTCTGATAACATCAAAAATCTACAGAAGGGGAAAACTCTAGGAAAAAACCTAAATAGTATAAAATCCTGAAAAATAATTAATAGATTTTTCTGTGCTTTCATAACAGCATTCAGTTGGGTAACCATAAAAAGTGATTATTATGGTAATAAAAAAGGATGAATAATTTATTATAAATCACAGACAAACTGTTCCTTTCCAGAATTCTAAGATGACTACATGCATATGAAAATAATCTCTTAAACGTGTATGCTTGCTATAGCCACTGGGCCAGAAAACGTCTGCCATTCTTTATAGCTTTATTGGATTTCTTTTTCCAAATTTTTCCTAGGGAATTGAATTAACATGGAAGTATAAACCTGATCATACTGGCATCCCAGTGTATCACCAAGGTGAGTTAACCTCTGTCTTCCCATTTATTTAGCACAGCGCTCAGTTTTGTCATCTGCTGCATTTCAAAACACCCAGAGTAAGTTGGGGGAATTGCACATTGACCCCCCTCCTCAGCACCAGCATTTTCTCAACAGACAAAAATACACTTGCTTGCAAATTTTCTGCAACAAGCAGCATCCAGAGTTGCATGAATCTCTTTTGCATAGACTGACCATCACAGTGTATTTGCGAGACACCACCACCCCAAAATCCAAGAGGGGAACCTTTCATCACCAAGAGTTGAATAAACTGTTAAAAGATTTTTCAAGTCTTGGTGCTGTTCATAAAAAACACCAAGTCCTTTGGCTGCTTCACACGGAGGAGCTGTTCTGTTCCAGTGACCCAGCCTTGCCACAGCCTGGATTGATCCTCTTTCAGCAGCAGCAAGTCAAGTTCCAACTGCTGTCAACTACAGTCCCAGTCTCCATCACCAACCATTAACATTTGCTAAACAGAGACACTTCCATTTTCAGGAGTTTTCTCCTAATTCAGGAACTGAGAAGCCACACTCCACACATTTGTTTAACAAGAAAAATATGCCGAGTTCCCTAGGTCTATTCAAACACTTCCAATGCATTTGTTTATGTAAATACAACCCCTTTAACTCATGTCCCAAAGTTCTACTTGGTTCTCTCCACACTTCCTTTAAGAGATGGTCTTTTCATTCAGGCTGTACCAGGGTCCCATGAGGGGTCTAGATATGAAATTGCCATCTTCTGTTAAGCAGGTAGTCTGCACTCCTTTCACCAGAGAAGAGAGGTCCTCTCTAACCTCTCAGCTACTCAATGCTGCCATGTCTCAGCCCAAGCACACCACTGCAAGGCATCTTTCACACTGGGAAAGAGACCTTGTAAGTTCTACAGGGGCTTCTGCATATGAAAATAAACATCAAAATAGTAGGAAAAAAGCTTTGAACTCAAAAATAGGTTTTTCATAGGTCACTCAAGGGATCCATGGTCTTCGTGGCAAAGGACAAAGCATAAGAGAGAAGGGGAAGGAGAACAGAGTTGCTGCTTATCAGGAGAAGATGACAAGGACCAGCAATAAGACAAGCCCTAAACAGGAGGTGCAATAATCCAGTGGTTACTAGTCCAGGGTGAATGCTCCTCATTATCAAAGCTGTCCCCTCACCGTATCTGCCCGTGGCAGCAGGCTCCACAGAAGCCCTGAGTTATCGTAACACCAGGATTACCAGTGCATACAGACAAGAGAAAAATAAGTGAAGCTCCTTCCAAAACAAACAGCCATAATTCAGTGTTTGAGACTTCACAAATTACCTATTGAAAATAGTGGAAGCTAGAATTTAATAAAGCATAACAGCCTGGTTTGGATTTCACAGATGTTAAAAGTGTTCGCAATCTGGAATTAAACTAGGCTAATCTAAACCATAAATACGAACCATCATTTGGGTTATATCTGTAACCCTCTGGTTCAATCCACAGCTCATTTTTCTAGAGTTCAACAAGTGACAAATAAACCTTAGAGAAAGAAAAAGAATTTTGTTAGAGTCTAATCTACTATTAAATAAGTCCTCACACAAACCATAATAAAATTCAATTTATTGTAGTTTGTAAAATGTGATTCCCCACCTTGATAATTAAAAAGATATTGTAATAAAAGTCTTTAGTCCTCATGTGCTCACATTTGTTAAGATCTGATTTTTATCCAAGCAGAAGGATTATAAGAATATGGAATTGCTGTTACAGCTTTTGCATGCAAACACAATGTCAGGGGAGACAATTTCAGTGTTACATCCATAACAGGCAGGAAATTTAGAGCTCTGAGCCCTCAGCAGCCACCTGCATGCTGCTGGACCAGCCCAGACCACCATGGGCCACAACAGACAACTGTGGACCAGTCCCGCACTCAGTGGCATGAGCCTGGTCTCCCAGTAAGGACACGGGGGCATCATTCAGCTACACTGCTTCCATCTGAAGATCTCTGCACCACCTCCAACATACATAGATCCTCAGTTTCAAGTGAGATTAGTGCTGCTCTTCTGCTTCAGATTCAGTACATTCAAGAGCAAAGGCTCCAGTATTCAAGCAACAGGCAGAAGAATCAGAGGTGCAGTATTGGCCCTTTCAACCTACGTGGTTAGCAAATACCCATTATCTTCTTGCCTGGTTTCCAAGAGAAAGAGTCAAGTAGCTTCCTGTTTAACTGAAAAATGTGCACACAAAGCCATTTTTCCCTGACTCAAGTGGGAACAGAAGGAGAATTTCCCCGCAGACATTTCCAAGCCTACCTTCGTAGCCAACACGCTGCCTGAGAAACCTCTCATTCTCTTGGCATCATCTTGGGGCACAGCACCATCGCCTCTGTGGATTTTTCCTGGCCCATTTGCCACTTCTGACACATACAGACTCACACACCCGCAACCAGTGGGGTTTCCAGCCCTGTACTCGCAGCTGCACACTGGGAAAACCCTTCAAATTACCCTGAGTTAGTTCAGATTTAGTTTTTCTGAAAGGCCAGTGCTTTGAGTGGTGCTTTCTATTCTTCCAATTACCTTGGCCAAAAAAAAAAAAAAAAAAAGGCTTGATTGTTTCTCCCACCAACACGATGCTGCAAGTGGAGCAGCTACCAACCACTGCTCAAGAGGTCCACTCTGGAAGCGCCATCCTCTTAAGAGGAGACTGATGGAAGACGTCTACTGGAAGCAAGAAATGGGACCAAGTGTGGGGAAATGCCATCAATTCCAACGCACAGCTTGACAGCAAGATCTTGAAGGGCAGCTGCTGCACCTCACACACCCTTGCTGAACAGGACCCTGCACTCCAGAGGCTCACCCACATGGAGAACATCTCCTGCTTATGCAATTCCACTCCCCTTATGACTTCCCTTGGCTGAACGCAGCATCCTGGATCCGAACATCAAATCTCAGCCGTTGGAGTAAGTGCAAAAGGAACCCGACTGCAAAACATAAATCCTTCATCCAAACACATCACCCTTCCTAAAAAAATCAGGCCAACACACCCAATTCTTGAAAGCGCCCAAACTTAATGTTTATTTAACATGCATTCCTCCACCTCAGAAGAGATTAAATACATGTAGCTAGACAAACACTCCCATAACACAGTGGGGGAAAAAAAGAAGACAGGCTCTACTCCTTGTAGAGCAACAAAGTTCAGAGGCACCAGAGAAGCAGGGTTATAAACCACATAAAAGGTTTAAGTCTTAGCCCTAGGTTAATTATTTCTAAATATGTTCAGAGAGCAAGCACCCCCCCATCCCGAGTTGATTCCCAGGACAGGTTCTTCTATGACAGCACTCTGCCCAGTGCAGCATGATGTAGCCAAAGTACATGCCACACACAGTCATCTCCAATTCATCGTGTCCAAAAGGCACTAATTTGTAGGTGCCTTTATTATAGCACTAGTCAAAAAAAAAAGAGCACTACAGCATTTCTAGTCCACATGCCAGCATTATACATACCCGTCTGTAATTAAGTTTGTTTATTCATATCTAGCCATATGTAAAAAGAACATCTCTTTTTAAAGCACCTAAGAGCTTTAGGCTGGATAACTTTACTCAGATAAGTCCCTGAAGAAAGAGAAGACCAACTGTTCACTAATTGAAAGAGTACTTAAAGCACAACAATAGATGGAGACAGAAGAAACAGGGACCATTGCTACCACATGGAGACTGCAATCTATGAAACAGAGCCCAACCAGCAAAACGATCGGGTTTTTGCGCAGCATCAGACCAGGACTGGAAGGAAGATCATGCTAAAACAGCAGCACAGGAGAGAGCACAGATTTCTCTCATTTGTAGAGCCTATGGCAAACCAAGGACTTCAGCTTCACTATGCATTTGAAACAGTCCTACTACAGCAACAAGCAATGATGCAGAAAACCCAGCAACGTGCAATACACATGTTGATGTTGAATCTTTTTTCTGGGGTCTACTTCGAAATTGCATTCTACACCTTAATCTCCAGCTTCTGGCATATGATCCCAGTTGCTGCTATCTGCATGCAAATCACTAAAATCTACACTAGCTACAGCATGGGAGTCAGGAAAATAAGCAAAACCTTTAGACTTCACACACACACACACACTGAAATAAAGAAATTCATTCAGTGTATTGGACTATGAAGTATAAGCAAAGTGCTTTTGCATTTACATATTTTGAAATATCAGTACACAAAAGCCTCGACAGCCATCATGTCACATAGAGCACTAGGAGTAAAAAAAGAGCAAAGCAACATGTGGTGACAGGTCAGTCTTAATTTCTTACTGACACTCCAAAAATTAGGTCTAATTTGGAACAGGATTTATCGTTTCCAGCTCATGTCTGTGCTGCACACGAGAGGGCACTGTTCTGTAGGCTCAGGGGATAAAGCAGGACAAATTAATCATGTGCTGCAGATGAAAATTGTTGTGCAAGCGCCAAGCAATTAGACCTTCTCTGGAGAATTAACTGTGTAGCTGGAGGCAAACCTGCCAATTAAATCTGCATCTTCAAACACCTCAGGCGATCCTTCACTTCAGTGACCAGCATTACACCCTCTTTTTTTTTTCCCTCCAGAAAAAGCAAAAAAAAAAAAAAAAAAAAAAAAAATCAAGCCATTTATCTTACCACAATTATCAACATTATAATTTTCCACACAAGACTGGAGCTGACTCCACACAGGACAACGGCTTTTTGCAGCGGGTATCTGCACTGCAGAAACCAGGGGTGACAGGGACTACACACAGCATGAAGACCTTCAGAAGACTCACAGGTCCAACCCAGTCTGGAAAAGCCATTCAAATTTAACAGAGTATTTAAATTTTAAGCAAACAGGTCCAAAAACTTCTCTGATTAAATCCAGTGGTGAAGTAACTGGTTAGAAATCAGAGTGACACTGTAGTGCCTCAAACTTGTACCTCAGGCAGAAAACAGGTGCCAACACTTCAGGTGTCTTGGTCTACTACTAAGTGGATGCAGAAGAAACAGGAGGGACAGAAGCAAGGTTCTTGCCAAAAAAGCCAACTAGCAGGCAGGTGTGATGAAGGCTAGAAAGCACGTAGAGCTGTAGCTGCTCAAGACTAACCGCTGGTGAAGTTTATTCATTTTAGCAAAATAATTCCAGATTCACCTTGCTGAGGACCACATGGGCTCTGTTTTGCTTTTGTCCCCAGGCTGACACCTTTTCGCTACCTGCTTCATTTGTGACGTGTTCTCTGCCCTCCGAGCACAAAACCACCGCATTCGTTACAGCCTTCCTCCCCTCCTCCTCCTCCTGTAACTCACCCAAACAAAATTAACAGGAAAGGGCATTTTATGATTTAAAACACAGGCATCCGCCTCCTGTCAAGTCCCAGTTTTAAGCTTCTGTATTTCTCTTGCAGCACGTGTTGACAGACGCCGCATTCCTCACGCTGCCGTGAATTTCTGCAACGGGGGAAAGACAGAGGCAGACTATGGCCTTGAAACATAAGCGAGGCAGGAAATTGCTATCTGTTCATTCGGTATAAAAAGAAACGTATGCACAGCTTCACTGAAGACAATAATGTTCCTACTGAGGAACTGAGCCCAGTGCCTCTGTATCAGTTTACCCGCACCCCAGAGCATTTTATTTCCCTCCCTCATTCACATTTTAGCTTTTAAAATCTTATAGGTAAGTGGGCAAAACCCCTATCAGTCTAGTCATCGTGTCTGGTTTTTGGGTTCTTTTTCCTCCTTCTATGCTAGAGGATCAAGCAAGCACCACGTCACGGGAACGGGAACGCAGCTGGAGCCGGGCATCCCAACCCCACGGCTGCCCACTGGGGCAGGGGGCTCAGCCTGCCCCTGCCACCCCAGCAAACCCTGCTCCTGGCCATCCTGGTGACCACAGGCAGCTCACCATGTCCCTCCGGCCACTTATCACCAAAGGGACCTCACAGCAGAATCAGCGTTGTATAAAGCCTCTGGATCGGAGGCATCCTGCGAGTGCCAAGTTGATCGTCAAGTGGAGGCTTTTCTTAAATTAAATAACCTGAAGATGTTCTCAGTCCAGCAGCGTTGCGTGTTACCAAGGACAGAGTGCACGCCTGGAACAAAAATCTTTTGTCCTTAGGTAGCCCGTGAACTTCCTGAACTCATCCAAGCCTACGAATCAGGAGTTCACCTCTATATGCCACACTGAGGGATATTCATGTCTCCCTTGCCAATGCTTTGTATTACTATGGAGTCATTATATCATCATCTGTATTTCAGAAAGATGTTTCAAACATCTGGTTAGCTTTAAATGCACAAAACCACATGCACGCACCAGTATTTTTCACATTAATCTGCTTCTCCCGTGGTTATGAGAGAACGCAAGAGCAGATGAACCTCAATGACTCCTGATTGATGATGGACATTCTGTTTACATTTCAGCTGACAACACGAAGGTATTTCCTCTCCAGCTGCAGCCAAACAACAACAACATAAGAGACAGAGAACACCACCAAAACCCCTAATCACGAGTCAAGGACTCTGAGCCTGCTGTCTCCGGGCCACATGAGCTATAGAGGTAATAATATCACAGCAAATACAGAGCATCCTTCATCCGTATTCCAGAGGGATGCGGATGGATAACACTATTTTACCTATTGCTTAGAGGCACTTACCTCCAATCTGGAAACCATTTACCACAATAGAGCTAATTAAACTCGTTTACTCAATTCTAGGATACTAGAAGCAAAGTGGCATTTGATAGGAGGCAAGATGGGCACCTTGCAGCCTGCAAAAACCCATTAAGTATTTCTTTTGCTAAGTGAATAAATGGGTTTGGTAGGTGGGGGATTTATTATCACTCTGTCTCATCAGAACTATCTCTTCTGATGCAACACTGAGAAATGTAACACGGAGAACAGTACCTACAGAGAGATCTTAAGAATCAGACAGGTATGAAAGGAAGGAAAAATACACCCTGAGTTTCCTTTACCTCGACAAAACCAGTTTGCCTGTGTTTCAGAGCTCCTGGAGCAAGGCCTAAAACTGTCCTGGATTTTTAAAATTCATTCTGTAAAGACACCTAGAGATATCTACTAACCAACTGTTTTGCCTGAGCAGTCTTTCATCTAAGTATTATTTTCTGTGATCTCTAATGAGAGACAACACCAAAGCTGGTAACGAGCATTAGCCCCGAGTGCTTCAGCTCCCTTGCTGAACGTTCCAGGGAGACAGGAGACAAGGTGGGCTGAGCCAGCACTGCCCACTGCAACGCTCCAGCCAACAAGGATATTATCACGGTTGCAAATCTCAACCTCTCCTTTTAATCCCCAGGAACGCCAGTGCTTTCCACTAGAATATAACAGGATTTTTCAAATGCATTTATTCATAAAGCTTTAAGTCCTGAAGGGACCATGATATCATCTGTTCTGACCTCCTGCATCACCCTGACCATTACATTTCACCCACTCACCCGGCTGTATAAAAGCCCAAGAATTAAAGCCCTACAATTAAACCTTCATTTGGGTCCTGGCTAAAGCACCCCTCCCGTGCACACAGGCTCGATTTGACAAGCACCAAGAGACAGTAAATCCTCCGTGCCATTCGTACTCACAAACACATGCTTTGTATCTAAGTTTGAATGTGTTGGGGTTTAGCTTCCAGCAAGGATTCTCACTCTATCTTTTCCTTTGGTTTCCAAAGTTTTCTCTCTTAAAATGATCCCAGTGCATCAATACCAAGTCACTTCATATATTATTATTTTTTTTTCATAAATTTAGCAGATTAAGAGCTTTTAAACATCTTGCTTTTCCCAGCTTTCAAATCATTTTTCTAGCCCTTTTCCACATTCGCTTCTATTTATTGATATCCTCTGGAGCAGAGGAAAAAAAAAAAAAAGAAAAAAAGAAAAAAAGAAAGACTAAACCCACACACTTTGGTGGGGGAACACAAAGCTCTCCTGCATACACATCCCAGCATCACACTGGCCTTTTTTTGCCAGCCTGGAACACCGGGAGCTCGTTCTGCCTTTCAGAGAGGCATTTCTTTCTGCAGCACATCCAGCAGTGCCATCGGTACCGCTCCCCTGCCTTGTTCCCAGATGTAGAGCTACGTCTGCATCAAAGCATGTTTTATTTCCGTGGGCTGAGCTTACCAAGCCTTCCAGACCACACGGCATTACTCCTTTAGTCACCACCGTGCGCTTCCCAGCCAAAGCGCGAGCTGTACAAAAGCTTCATCAGCAGGAATTTTATCGTGACTTCAGGTCACTGATGAGAGGATGGAATAACAGCACGCCAAAGCTCCACGAAGCCCAACAACCAACCTCTCATTTCATGAGGGCTCCCCGATGATGACTATTTTTTTATTTTTTTTTTCAGATGTATCAGCCAATTCTTAATCCATTTGGTGTGTGCACTTCATGCTGTAAAATGCTAATTGTTTTCTTCAGATACACATCCAGCACTTCAGAAAGACATCCAACTTTATTTCAGCTACCTTTGTCAACCAAATACTTAAAGAATCAGGCAACTGGTTTGACAGTTGATCTCCATTTAAAAACTGTCCACCAAAAAACACATTTGTCTACAGAACCGCAACTGGAACAGTTTATTAGCGCTTTCTTCCTCTACAGGAAAACTCACATGGAAACAGAGCAATCAAGTAGTGATCATTCACTCAGTTAGAAAGGCCAATCTACCCAAGTATTAAAGACAACAGCTGCTTTTTCCAGTACTTTGCAAGGAGAGAAGCAAAAAATCAGATAAAAGTATCCATCAGCGCAGGGCACTGAGAGCAGAGAATCTGGAACTCCCACGAGATATTCATCATTCAGTAAGAGCTCTCCAGAAGTACAAGCATTAACTGGTAATTGCTTCAAGAACACTCCAAACTGAAAGGTAAATAGAGTGGTCACATTTCCCTGATGTTGGTCAAATAATATTCTGTTCATTTATCCAGCAAATCCAGCTCTTACTTGAAGTCATAACAATCTATAAACGGACTGTGATTCTTCCATAAATTTCTCCAGCCTTTAGCTCTGAAGAACAGCCCGAACAGACAAACTGGAGTTGCTACAGACAGAAATGAGTTGCTACGAGTCGGGGCTACCAGTGCCACTCGATTAGTCAGCCCAGGCCAGATGCTTTGATTTTTCTCCCAGACTTGACCATTAAAGGCTTAGACGAACTGCAAGTTTTCCCAACCTGTTTGCCAGTTGCCCACCAAACAGCTATAAACATTCAACAAGCCTCTTTGGTGAGTAATGGGAAGAGAATTCGCGAGCGGCCGTGCGAGCGCTCTCGATGTGGATTCTCTTGTGAATATTTATTCGCACAAGTATGCAACGTGATGTTGCTTTCCCACAAGTGTTCTTGCCAACGCAGTTTTTGCTCATCTGAAACGGTTGGGGAATAAACAAAGAAGTGTGGTCAAAAAATACCAGTAAAGCAGATCAGTGAATTCTAGATAGAGAAATATTCATGGAGGATGATCCCGGCCGTGTGACGGGGAATGGCTCGGTGCCTGTGCAATACATCATTTTCCCCGTGCAGGGCAAGAGGGCAAATTTGACTCACTTTCTTCTCCCTTCTCTACTTTCACAGCCGCATGCTCATTTATAAGCAGAAATAAAGGTATCCTATAGTAGTATATATCAATAAGAAAACATATGAAAACTATCACATAAATGGGGGGAAGTACTTCACGCCAATTAATCATATGGCCAGAACTCAGTATTGCCTCGGGTTCTGTGGTCATCAGAGCGTGCCATAACTTCAACGCGATGAAAAGGGATTGGGGATCAGTTTGACAAAAGTATTAAGGCATTTCAGACACTTCAGAAATGCGGGATGTCTCAGGTCACACGTGGGGCTATTCTTCCTGACATGCTACATCTGTGATAAGAAACAGCTGGGAAGTCGATTGCTTCTCACAGGCACAGCACTCACAGTTGTGAGTACAACCAGGGTCCTTTATCCAGCCCTCATCACGTGCTCCTCGAGCAATTGGAAATAAGAATTCTGATTTTTGTAAGACCTCCACATACCATTCGATTCACTCTGAACAACAACAATACCCCGTTCCCATTTCTGAGGGCCCCATCATCTCCCAGTTTCAATGAGCAGAAGCATCTTTTTGCAATTAAAAAAAAAAAAATTGAGGTTGCCAGTGGGATGGGGGCAAAATACAGAGCCCAGTGTCCTGAAAGGAAGACTGAAATCCAAACACAGTATCTACTAGAGCATACAGACCTTTCTGAAGTGGCATTGAATGGAAGGAAAGCACAGACAGCACAAACATGCAACAAAAGACAAGACGTACCTGGTGCAGGTGTTCAGGAGACAAATTAACACAGGACAGACTCAGCGTGTTGAATCAATAATCCTGTCTGGAAAGAGAGAGGAAAAAGTAATTAATACTTTTTCAGAACTTCAAATAATTCTTCCATAATTGAACAAAATAAACATCATTTAACTGGTTAAAACTTTCAACACTTATTAAGCATGCTTATTCATGAAGTAGAGACCCTGGGTTTGTTTTTTCCTTTACACCATGAACTTTTTACTGTCCTATAAAGGACAGTTACTAAGGTTTACAATAATAATTGTTCAGACTTCTTTTACTCTCCACAAATATTTTTTTCTAACAAATAAAACGCTTGAAAGAAAAATCTGAAATAGCCTTTAAATAATCCTATAATGGGAAAGTTTCATGAATAAGCTTCTTCAGCAGCTGGTTCCTTCATGTCAAGTATGAAGTCTATCAGGTAATTTTTGGTAGTACAAACATTAGCAAGCACCATGCATCCCATTCACTCCACAGAACTTTGTAAAAACCTTCATGAAAGGCCACTTCTTTTCATTTTAAGTCATCTTAGCATTAAAAAAAATAAAATCAAACATTTAAACAAACACCAAAAATTTTAGGGACGCAGTTATGATTTCCCTTAACAGTGTCCTCCATAAGCGTTAAGTGGCTTAACAACCAACCTGTTTCATTAGAGCAGCAAGAATAAGGTTCAAAATTCAAATGCCACTAAAAGCCCAGTAAGGTTCTTATATATTTGAGATGAGACTGCCTTTTCTTGCCTCTAAAGTGAGCAGACACAAGTGATAGCCTCCCCTGGGGAGTCCCCAGTCCCTGAGGAAGAGCTAGCTATCATCAGGACAAGACGTCCTTAACCATCGCTGCCCCCTGAAGCCTCTGCTGCCAGCTTGTATGGTTTTATCCACAATCTCAACACCCAAAGGCTGCAGTGTCAGCAAATATTTCAGCTATGCCATTAAAATTAAAGAATAATCCCCTAGCCACTTGGGTTGCAGAGAAATCCAGAATGCAGGTATCCATTTTACCCAGAACCACAGCCATCAGAAAGCAAGCTGAAGTGCTCTACATTGATTTATTATAAATCTCATGATTTTTAGCAACTGGCTCACGATTTCTAAGTGTGCAGGGCTGGCAGAGCTGCAAATCCTTTCGACTCATAACATTCGCGAGGGAATCCCCAACTGGCCTTTGTTCCCCACCCACCCTGGGAGCACTGATGCAAAGGCGGCTTTAACCAGGTTCATAAACACGTCTGGAAGAGAATATGCCTCCCCGGCCATCAGAGATTTCTTTGTCAGCGTATCTATGGCAAAGCTATTGCACAATAAACAACACGAAGCGTCCCGTTAAAATACGGCCAGTGTTTTGAAATCATAGAAAGAATGCTGAAAAGATAAATATTTATGGGGATTGATGAACTGCAGCGCTGTGCTAATGAAATCAAGACTTAAGAAATGTGCTTGGACTGTCCTTTACCCAAAATGAGTAAGACTTCGTTGTAAATATTGCTATTCAAAGAAACAATTTATACACTGTCTCAACGGCAGAGAGAGTACACATGGTAGATCAAAGGCAGACAGCGGAATCTTTTAATCGAGCTGCAGTGAGAAGCACTAAACCAACACTGCTAACCATTTTCTCCTCCTCAGCGTGGCTTGGCCAGCAGTGACAAGGTGTGCTGCCGTCATCGGTGCACGTGTGCAGCTGAACACCTGAACCCTGGCTAGTCCCAACGAGCCCAGCATTCATTTCAACTCCATTTCCCCTGGTTTGGGTGCTGCCTGGGATGCAGACCCGGAGGAGAGCCCTCTCGGGAACGTGAGATGACAACCACAGGGATTACGGGAGTCAAGCTGAGGAAATCCTCCCGCGTTCCGCAATCAGGGATTCCCCGCCCTGTTCAAATCCACAGGATCGCAGTAACTTCCACGCTTTATTTTTAATCTCAGTGTAAGGATGGGGAGACCAGCAGCATCAGGAAGCCAACACCTCGAATGCTCTGAAAGAGCTTTGAGATTCTGCAGCACAAGAGTTACAGCGGGGAAGCAGCACCGACTCTCAGCGCCTTTCCACAAGAGCCCTTGCTGCAAACTCACAGCCTGGACTCTTTTCTCAGACATCCTGCTTTTCCCACCCTGTAAAATGCTATTCCAGAAATTCCATATAAACGCTTTTCACATCGCATTACATTCCCCCCAGCAAAAATAAGCCAGATAAGAAATGCCTGCCTACAAGTGTTACGATCATACTTTTAACACATCCAAACTTCAAAGAGACAACCCGCTCATCCCAGCACTTATTTGCTGCAGCCCCTGCCTCCAGTGTCGTTCAGGTGTCTGATAATCAAGTTATGCCATGAAACACGCACAAATTACTGGATTCCCCAACCATTCTTAGGTGGGTGATAAGCTTCTTAACACCACTGACCTTCTAAACCTCCCAAAATGATCAGTGGGCGAGATTAAAAGGAACCAAAAAAAAAACCCCATATGGTAGCACATTTGAACACAATGGTTTTAAAAGGAAATAAAAGCTCTCTGTAGACTCCACATCCTCCAAATCCATTCTGCGAATAGATAAAAGCCACATTGTAGTTGAGTCTCCACCTAAACAGCTAAAGCAAAATCTAGGTCAGCATGCTCTCATAGGAACTGATATATTAATCAGTGGCGCTTCCAAAGGGGTTTTTGACTAATGCAGTGTTTTTATATAGGAACTGGCAGCCACCACCTTTTGCAACTCAATACTCTCTCAAAGGCTCAAACAGCCAAAAGTTACACTCGAAAAGTGCTTTTAAGCCGTTTGGAAAAACAAGGCTGGCTTTGCCCTTATACAAAGGGAAAAAAAAAAAAAAAGAAAAAGAGAGAGAAAAAAAGATTACACTATGTGTTGGTAACAGCAGCTCCAACACAGCTCTTCCTACCCAGCAGTCCCAACAAGAGATGTCCCCTCCTCGCAGGTGATGACGATCTATTTGCTCAAGGTCCCACAGGAAGTAGCTGCAGATCCAGGAGCGCAGCCACTGGACCAGGACTCCATCTCCAGTATAAGCTGCAGGCACCCTAACTTTGCACTTTAACTAACTACTTAAACTGGGAACCAGTCACAGGAAGTTTTCTGTGGCACTAGATTTAAGCAGGACCATCTCTGTTGGCTGGAAATTAAGTTTCTCACCCCAGTTCTTTGGGACTAGGACTCGGGATATGGTTCCTCTTGGCTGCATCAAAGGAACTTCACGTTTTCTGCCCAAACAGTCCACAGAGACATGAATTAGTTCTGACAATATTCGGTGGAAAAGAATCCGAGGTCTAACGTGAGCCATTTGCTGCCTCCAGAGAGACAGAGGGAGGCAAACTGGTGGGAGTGGGAGCTTTTTCTATCCAAAAACAAATGTTTTGTCTCCATTCCATTCAGGAAAAAAAAAAAAAAAACCAACAAAAAACCCACCCTTGTACTAAAAGGTCTTGTTTTCATTCCTTCGTGGAACTCAACCACATTTTAAACCTCTCTGTTTGTACAAAGCAGATTTTTGTTTTCTGGTCATTTATAACTTTCAGTCTATCATCACTCATGCTGAAGCACAGGTGACACCGCAGGACAGGACACCAAGGGGGAGTCCCCAGAACGCTGGAAGCCACTGCAGGGGAGCCCAGAGCCAGGAAGGCTTTTACTCCCTGGCCCTCCAGCCAAAGGGATGAGTTACCTTATTTCTACAAGAACATAAAGAGCTTTGACTATAAAAACAACTCCCGAATTTTTTTTGGCCTCTATAAAGAGGAAGAAAAATTGAGGGCTAACCTTTCCTCTCTACCCGCAGCCTCACCTTACAAAACCAGGATCCAGCTCCATCCCATCTGAGCTTTTCCACCCTCCTCCCTCTCCCCCAATTCCAGCCCCAAAAACCTTTTGACCCTGTAAGATGGGGTTTTAACCCCAGCTGAGCTCCTGCACGTACCATAGCAGAGCAGCCTCAAGACCTGGGTCAGAGAAAGGTAAGGAAATGGGGATGGTGGGCGGTGAGAACGACATTATTACCCTATTTTAGCAATTTTACAGCAGCTGGGTGTGCAGCTTTGGGTGCCAATTCTGCCTCCTCAGGCCTGGTCGGGGCCATCCTCCACGTTGCCCAGTGGCACGTGCCCTTCACATCTGCGTTTTCATTCTGCTTTGGCAATGCCAACAACTTCCAGGGGTTTCCTTGGTCAACGTTTGCTTTTTAACATGCCAAGAAAGAGCTAAAACGCATTTGCCTCAGTGCACATCGATGCCCAGAGGACATAGAAGGCAGAAATTGGGACTCTGTTAATCTTAACTCCTATTTGAGAAAGAAACACTCCCAGCATGTTCCTTATCGGCACAGCAGTGAGATGGGAGCACTCACCAAAGGGAAAAAAGGAAAGAATTGCAAACAGCATCAATTCAACAATGCATTTCTAGTTACAGCCACTTCAGAAAACAGTTTTGTAACAAAATTGGTCACACTGTCTCCACTGCCTGACATTACTCAGATTCCTAATGAAGGACACAGGTGCTACTTCATACAGCTGCGCTGTCAGCCTCAGGGGACACAGTAGGTGGAGAGTCACAACCACTTATGATCTGCTCCCTTATATATGTTGCCCCTTCAGGACTTTTTTCTTGTTGATATACCAACATTTTCTTGTATATCAACAAGAAAAAAGTCCTGAAGGGGCAACATCCCCCAGCCAGCCACTCTCTGCCCACCAAAAGCAACGATGAAGTGGTTGCATCCAGCTTCCCATCCTACATTGAGCAAAGGGTTTGCTTTTTCTGTTTGCATCACTTTTATATGTGATAAAACCAGCAACATAGACATATCTCCTTCATTCTTCTGACCCGCTCTCTTCTCCAGAGTCTGCAATCTCACCGTATGAGCTATTTATCTCCCAAACACAAATAAAGAACATCTTCAGGCTGTGCCAGCTGCATGGGAAAGATGCGCTTAAAGTTAACAGCTTGAATTAACAAGCCAGTAAAACTTAAAATTACCTTCTTTGTAGTTCTTGGCATTAGAGGAAGCATCAAGACTTCCCTTTTTCTTTCATTTTTTTGTTAGCATGGCAGAAGGTGGGTGAATAGAACACTGCTTACGGTATCAAATGTTCCATTTCATTTTTGGTCTCTAACAAATAGAAGAAAAAACCCTCTCCTTTCCTAAAAGGACTCCTCTCAGAGACAGGCTTTTACTGAATGATAAACAGTATAATTATATTTTAACTAGGCTGCCCACAAAGAATCAGTATTCAAACTATCCACCACATTCTTCACAGCTGAAAAGGCTTTGCAGGGAGAACCAGGGAAAATGGAGAAACTATTAAAATCACATTTCAACAGAATCATAGTATTTCTCAGTACAAGTCTATTAAAGAGATATACTGATACCTCCATCTCCCATCGAGATTGTGTTCCTCCATTTATGTAAAATGGGATGCTAATTTACTAGGACTGCACTGCAGTCTGATTCGGAAGTAGATTCCACATTTCTTCCACCTTGATAGCTTTAACTCAGTCCCCCCATGAACGCAAGATGCTGAGACAGAAGATGAGCAGCAGACACACACTGCTCCCACATCCCCTCAGGGGGAAGCCTGGAAAGTGCCCACACTCTCCCATCTGCCCCAGAGGGACAGCTTGGACTTTTTGGTGAATGCTCCTGCACATCCTATGGGCGATTTGGGTCTCAGCAGGGAGAAATGGATCTTAACATCCATTTTTGGAGCCTGCCAGGACTTTGCACCACACAGGATCAGACACGCTGCTACAGCCTGGTCCCCGACCCTATTTTCTTTCCAAGCTGTTAATATTTATTTATATTTTTTCACTCAAAGATCTCCAAGCACTTCAAAGTGTTAATAAATTAATTACATAGGTGCCAGTACACGATGTACGTACCATCACACCCCCTTCACAGACAAGGATAATATTCAAGCCTGGACTACAGTGACGTTTCACTCCATAACACTGAATCAAGCGATGAAATTGGCACTGGTGGTATTACTATGAGTCCTACCATCCCCTCAGAGACAGAATTGGTACCAAGATGTTTCTGCACCGAGCCTCACTCACTAGTCAAGCCTATCCACTCTCCAGTGCCAGCAGCAACGTCCTTGATCAAAGATAGGATTTATTTTTTCTCCCTGAAAGATTGTTTCATTTTTAGCCAGTACTGTTGTGAAGGAAACGTGTACCCTGTAGATAAAGTAGGATATGTTCAGTAACATAAAAAAAGAAACACCCACAAAACAAGCCAGCTACTCCTGTCTTCAAAAAGCATTTTCAGAGGACAACCGTATCACGGAGAGCTCACATGCACACATGGGTTGCAGCAGAGTTCATGCTTTCCCTTTCCATGGCTTCCATGAAAGCCAGAACTCCCTATTACATATTTCTGCAGTCTCAGTGACGTCCAACTACTAACCCCCAAAGCCAGGCCCTGCCTGTCTCCTGCTCTCAGAAGCAACCTCTGAAGGAACAGGAAACAACTTCTGCAGGTGCTTAATGGGAAGTAACTCCTGAGGAAATAGCTTTTTTCTAGAAAAATATACCACAGTACAGATATAAGCACTTGCTGCAGAGGTTCAAGAGTGCAACCAGAAGTGACAGAAATGACCTAAATTACTCTTTCAAAGCTCTTCAAATACCTAAGAGGTGAAGGCAAGCCCTACAGCTAAATCTCCAGAGAGGCTCTCAAAAAAAATATACAACAGCGCAGCTGCTATCTAATCCTAGAAACACTCAGGCCCTACAGATGCTTAAAGCAGCTTTAAAGACTTCCAGGTATCCAACATTCTGCTTCCAGTCAGGTGGGATGAATTTTACTTGGGAGAACTCTGCAAGTCAACACTTATTTCCAGACTTAAGTCATAATGATCAATACCTTACAGGAGATACCCAGTGAATGAGGACCCGGGCTTCACACAGCTACAGAAGCCTGTGCCCTCTTGCCAAGGATTAAACATAGACAGATATAAACTCATAGACAAGCCTTATTTTGGGGTTTGGCATGTTTCCTCCCCCAACCCACCGCTTCCTTTTTATCTTCTTTTTATGAAGTGCTGGAAAGATTCACTTTGGAACAGAAAGTCAAGATTCAGGACATTCTGATAACAATCCCATCTGAAAAGGCACGTGGCAATTTTTTCTTTAGTTCAACCAAAAAGGTGAAGGCATCTGTTTAGCACAGAGCCCAAAGGAGTTCATTACTCAGTTGTCTATGAGGTGTTTGGTGGTGATGCTCTCAAGTGATTGCAGCTGCAACGAGAAGACACTCAGCTGGGTAGGAAAGGCAAGAGAGACTTTTAAACAAAAGTGAAGCAAACATCACAGCATCTACTCCAAAGACCATTAAATCCATGGAAGTCTTTCAGACAGCTTCCAAAGATTTTGGATCAGACCCAGAAGCTGCTTTTCATCCACAGTTCACAATGACTTTACTAGAGAAAGAACAAAAAAGCCTTTTTGTTCCCATTTTCCAGATGTGGAGCCCGAGGAACAGGGAAAGCTGATGCAGAGCAGGTCGCAGTGGCACAGCCTGGGACAGGGTCACTCCAGCCCCCCACAAAAGATACAGCAGTGAGGAAGGAAGACATCAAGCAAAACTCATCCTTTTCATAGAGAGCAGTAAGGGTTTGCACTTGTTTTCTTATTGCAACACACAAAAAGACAATTTTTAGTGGAAGAAAGGTGGCAGTCTCCAAGTGAGAGCAGAGAAGCAGAAGGTACCTGGTGCACAACAGAGACATCACATAATTTTTAAGATTGCAGAGGGCCATTGCCCTCAGTCAAGGTTACAAGTTCACAGGGAGAGGAACAGAAGAGGATCATAGCAACACCTAGCACAGCAAAAGCAAGACACTTGGTACATCCACCTGCCAACACTTGAGAGCTATAAAAAAAAAGGGGCTTATAAGAAATAACATACAGACCTACCTTTTGATGAGACTGAAGAGCACTTGACCAAGAGGGATGCAGCTTTTAGAGAAATGAAGAGAGAAAACTGAGAGCTATTTTGCTACAAGGGAATATCCCTCTGAAACCGGAACAGTTTCTATATTCTGAGACTTCACAGCCCCAGGGCTGAAAGACTGGCACCAAGTATTGCTCAAAACAAGAGAGGGAAGCAACAAGACAAGCTTTGCATCCAACACAGCTATAATCTCTCCTAACTCAGAGCAGGCAGCACAGTAGCATAACTGAACCAAGAGGGAGCTAAACCAAACCACAGCTCAGCCTCCCACCCACACATCCACACACCAGTAAATCACAAACCATTAAAATCAAATAAAGGCAATTCAGGGACACAGAGGAGAGAGACACCTCACTAACCTGCTGAGCTCAGAGGCTGCTGCTCAGGAAGGAAAGAACAGTGCTGGAAGATGCCCAGGGCTCCAGCCAGGACCCAGGAAAGGTGACAAAATTTCCAAGGTCAGCAGCAGTGCAAACATAGCACCTTGCAACCCAAAATCCAGGAGGTCAGTAAGACCTGTATAGCCCCCCAAGAAAGGGGAGATTCATCACCAGTTTCCTCTAACTCCTCTAATGTTTTTAGCAAGCTACTAAGAGAGAAACAAAATCCCAGCTCCAACGAGGGGAACAAGCACTTATGGATGATTTCAAGCCTGCTGCCAGGTGGGGAGGGTGGGCTGGGCTGGGCTCTCCCACCCCATTAATCTCTTTCAGCTGCCTGCTGATTGTCCCACCTGGGGAGCTCCAGGCCAGACTGCAGCTGGGGCAGCAGCAGAGACCTTGGTGGGGAGGAAAGCAAGGGCTAGTGTCTCCTGCAGAGCCTATGGGTACCTACTCCTAAGAGTCACTTCAGGATTTGTTTTTCAGCAGTGCTCCCTGTCGATTCTTTATAGGGATGGTTTCCTCCATCATACCTGCTTTGCTCTTGGAGCCTAAGCAACATCACAGCAGCTCCCAGAGCCCCTCACACACCCCACAAGCAAGGTGTGAGGGGCTCTTAACAAACAATTTTGCAAACCCTGGCTAAGAGGGGTGGGTGTCTTCACCACACGTGCTGCTAAAAGCTATGACAGTCCTTCTAGAGCATGCCATGCAAGCCAGCACATTCCTGTACTGACCCCAACAACAGACTGGGATGCAAGAAGTACAGAGCTGTGCTTGGATTTTCAGTTGTGGGCTAAAGGAAAGCACGACGGAGCCAGCACCTTTGATGTCAGCCAGAATGACAGCAAGAATCAGTGCCTTGGGACAGTGAGAGAATTTGCCCAAGAGAGAAAAAAAAATCTGACCCTAATCCCACCTTCACCACCACCACCTGTGTTAATCTGCCACCAAACCAGAGGCTGGGCTGGGGGATGGAGAGGGAGAAGGAGAGCACAGTCTTTCAAGAATGTGGCAGTGTCCTAACAGCAAAAAACCCTGCAGAGTTGAGAAGCTGAAGGTTAAGCTTCCACTGGAAAATGGAGAGGAAAGCGCAGACACCAGAAAGGATAGAAAGGCCACGCTGGCAGCTCTTGCTGCATCACTGCGTATCCCGTGCTATCAGTTTTTCTCCCCAAGTCCAAGTGCTTTGAATCACAGAAATACACAAGAATTACCTTCTAGTAATTACTGCTTAAAATCCAGGACTAAGTTTTCAATACATAGGGTTGCAGAGAGAACTTCAAAATGACAGCAAAGTGCTTCTTAAACTAAAAAAACCCTAAACCAAAACAATCAGGAGGAGATAGAGGAAAAGAACCCCAAATTTATTAGACATATGAGATCTCATGATTTTGAAACAAGCCTTGTAAGGTTGGAAGCCAGGTCACAACTTACTAAAAGCACGGGAGATCAGGTCTGCAAACAGCATCTCCCAAAGAGCCAGGCTGTAGCCCCTGCAAACTAAAATTTTTCCCTTCTCTTCCCTTTCCTTGCCTTCCATTTTCTCCAAAAAGGGGGTTGGGAAATGGGGACTGATCAGTTGTGAGTGATCAGGGCTGTATCTGAGGCATTTCCTATCAGCAATGGGCTGGTGCTGGAGGAGCTTGGCCACTGCTGTTCTGCAGTGGGAGGTCAAGCATCGTTACCCACCTCCTGAACTGGTGACTCATGAAATGGCCTGGGTTTATCCCACAGATTAATTGTAAAATTCTTCACCATCATCAGCTGTGAGCACACCTCTTCTGCAGCCACAGCCTGTCCTTTCTCTGCCAAACCACTGCCTGGGGAATAGGCACGTTTCTTCTCTATCTTTTTCCACCTATGATTCTTCATCTTCTCTTGGGATAAGTAGGAAAACAGCTGCCTGCATTCCATGTCCCAAAGAGGTGAACGTGGCTAACTGAGCACATTGGGGTGCTGAAGCTCATGCCCTGACAGCAGAGGATGGAAGTTATCAAATCCCATCAGTACCAGGATGCCTTTCAGGAATCACAGTCTTGCTTAAAAGACACCTGGCCGCTATAGCTAGGTCTATTACTTTTGAAATGAACTTTCCTGTGACCCAGAGGTGAGCCACTCCGTATATTTCTATTTAAAGAGGTATTTATACACCCACAGGACTCTGAGTAACACTTAATCCCCGCCCAAGAAATCCCCTCACAAAGTTCCACTGCAACCATGCGACCAGCCCGCTCTCCTGACCACATAATGCTCTTCCTGAACCTCGCACGCCGTGCTCACCTCGACGATTTTGTGGATGTGCAGAAAATGCAGAAGGAGGACCCTGAGCAATCACACTATTTCTGGAAGGCAGAGAATGACAGCCCTTCTCCAGACTGACTTATGAGATGTAGTTCCTATGGAGAAACCTTTCATCGCGCAGTAATGGTGTCGACTCTGCTTTTGGAAGAGCAACAAAATTCAGAATTGCCAAGATTCCTAGTTCCCCAGCAAAATATGGCCAAGAGAAAGACAGCTGTGACACCCCTACAAATATGCTGTATATGAATGCTGGAGGGCTGTATGGAAACTGGATAGCACACCTCTGGTATTTGCAGTGTATGCATTTTTTTCCAAGACTGAAGCCCATTTTCATGGGGTTATAAATCAGCTATAATAAAAGTTAATTCTCAGCACAAAACACTGCCCAATAGGAAATTTAAAAACATATATATAAAAATTATTTTTTGAGGGGTCACCTTCCCACAGTTTCTATTCCTGAAATGTTGTTCCCCACCTATCTGGTCAGAGCAAGACCGAACTTCGAATTTCAAACGAAATCTCTCAGAAAATGGGCTCAGATTCAATAGCCTAGACTCAACCTATAGGAAAATAGTAAAAGGAATGACTGCCCTTGGCAGGTCAGCTGTAATCATGCTGCTAAACCCTGCAGAGTGTTTACATACCACCAAGATAGGTGTACTGTGTAAATACTCAGGAACAGCTATCTGTGCAAGTATTAATTGAATTTCCCAACCATTTCAGGCTCAGGCGTTATGGAAAGTGGGTTTTCAAACCCCCTTAGGGGATCTGAGAGCACAAATTCCTGCAGGTTGATAGAATCCACGTTCCTTACCCGTTAGACACTTTAATATGACAGTTTTGGGAATCAGCATGGCATTTTCTCCACTCAGAGATGACAAACAGGGTCCCCAGCCATTTTTCTTGTGAAAAAAGGACCAGGTTTGCATTCTTACAGGAAAGTTGGTAACGCAGCGATATTTCCTACTTACTGTGACATGAATTATTAAGTTGCACTTAGTGCCATCCCAGCCTAAGGAGTCTGTTATGCCTCTCTGATGGAGAGGGGGATCTTTCATTCTGCACTTTTCCAGATGTTTTTGAAGACCGTGCCTTTTACAAGAATAAACTTCAGTGCTAACACCCAACCCGGTATTGTAACTATTGGAGAGGGTTTTCTTCTCCATTCTATTTTTGCCTTCGTAGGCAGTATTTTTGCACTGTTAATAACCACAGTTTGGGGAGAAGGAGGTGGAGACAAGGCTATGGACTCCTCCAAGGTGATAAAAGAAGCCCTGGCAAGAGGATCCCAGCTACCCCAAAATGCTCCCAACTCAGGAGAAGGCAGCCACAGCTTGGTGAGTGCTAAAACCATCACTAAATACAAATATGTATTTCATGGGAGAGTGGGCACTGAGCAGGGACAGCTGTAGCGTCCCAGAATACTATGGCAGCAACTATGCAGCTGGGCTGCAATTGTAGGAACCCCTGTGGAGCATGTGGGGCTGCTGGGTGTTCCCCAGCAGGTCACCCATGAGCTGGAGGCCACAGACAGCCTGGCAAGCACTGGCTAAGAATATTTGCCCCGTCGAGATTTGCTGTCGTGAGCAGTGCTGGCTATAAAGCAATGCACTTTAATTAGCCACCTAAAATCAGGATCTTGCCATCCACTTGATGGAAAGTGGTAACAGGAGAGCAGCTGGGGCCAGAAGGCTGTCGGATGCTGATCGTAGTTACCCTAAAGTGAGATGATGGATGGATGGATGGATGGGTGGATGGATGGATGGATCCAAAATCAGCTACGCACACGCCAGGCAAATCCCCAGACACAGCACACCAGAGATTATTAGGAGAAGTCAGCCCCTAGCAAAGATCAGCCATGGGCAACTTTCAGCCAGAAACCCTGGGAATCTGCGAACATACCTACTCCACAAACTGTGAGCAACTGCAAATTCCTGCTTTTCATCTGTCAAATCACCATTTTTATCGCCACAGACATCACCGTCTCTGCACCTTGCTTTCCTTTGCTGGCAGGCAATGACTTTGTCCTTGGCTTTGTTGTGTCCTTCCCACCTCTCCAAAAATAGCCTTTTTTTTTTTCCACTTTAGATTTATTTTTAGCTATTGCATTCCTTTCATCGGAGCAAGAAGCAAACATTTTTAAAGATCTTTATCTTCTTTTAGTGGCCTGACTCTGACCTCACATAGCATGGAACGATTTGGGAGTAAACTCCCTGAGGTCCAAGAAGTATTGAATGGGTGTAAAAGTAGGGTCACTCTCCCCAGCAGGAAACGTTGCTATAAATTATCCCAGTTTCAGTCTTAGCCTTATGATGAAGAAGTGCATTGCTTATGTGCTTGGAGGCTGATTTGGCTTTGTAAAATCTGCCAAAATGGACGGAAGCAGAATTTGCAGTCAACCAGGTGGGTCTGATTGTCTATTAGGAAAATCGGTGGACACAGTTAAAAAGTATGACTCGCTCTGCAACAGCACAGTTTGGAGAAAATGCTTCAGACACGGGAAACACAACATTTTTGTCTCTCCCTGTCTCATTTTGCAGGGAGAGCGCCATAGATGTGTGCTAATCGCGTGACAAGAATTCAACGGGAATAAACGAATAGCAGGGAGGTTTGCAGCATCCAAAACTCCTCCGGATGGGCGGGATGCTGCCCTCCACAAGACCCTCATCTGCAGCGGTATCAGGAACAGATGTGAAAGGAAGGCAGCAGCTCCCGTTCAGTTCAACGGCGGCAGCGAGCACCTGAGGTGGGGTGGATTTCCACCCAGAGCAAACATCCGTCAGCTCGCCGAGAAGAGAAGCCAAGAAACGGCGGGGGGGTGGGGGGTGGGGAAGGTTGAAATTCAAATAAAACTCAATACCCAGAAAATGGGGAAAGGTCAAACAGTGCCACTGCAGCACTGTATTGCATTTCATTTTGGACACGGTGCAAGCCAGCCTTTACGGGAGGAACATAATGCTGGTGTCATCGAATTTTTCTTACACCACAGTTTTGCAACCGGCAGTGGAAACCAGGTCGGTCCAAGCCCCTGCACAGGCAACTGCTGCACAGCCAGGCTTTCCAGACAGCATCAGCATAACCCAGATTTCTAAATAAATACAAGCCGCTGTACATTAAAAGTTGGAAGAGTATCTCCCAGAAAGTTTCATCTGTCATTTGGCCACTGGAGGTGGGGATGCTACTCCCAGGAGATGCTGCTGCCCGTTAGCCATCACACACTTCTGTCCTACCTGTCCTCACCACCACGCTAACTTCAAGGAACCCTCAGCCACAGGGACCCCCCATCACAGCCCAAGTATTTATCAACTCCCACCTTGGGCTTCTCTTAACTTTCAAGCAGTGCCCTAAGTCTCAATTCGCTGTTGCCCCAGGGGATTTCTTGTCCCAGAAGAAGCAATCCCAGCACTGGCCTGATGCATCTCTCATATTTGCAAAGGTTTCCCTTGGATGAGCTGCAGTAAAATTGAAAGGAAAGAATGAGAAGAGAAAGTTGAGCTGGAGGAGGAGGAGGAGAAAAGCCTTTTTCAGTCACCAGCCCCCAGGAGTTTCACAAGCTCACATCTGTGCCGGCGCCAAAGCTCTGCCCCCATCTACAGCCCAATGTCTTCTCCCACTCCCCCACCCCAGCACCAGTTTGAACGACCTGGGAGATGCCCCGGGTGTTCTGCCTCCTTCCCCTCCGCTTTTCATCTGAAATTCATTTTGTGGCATTTACAAAACCCTGACACGGGTCCACCCCGGTCGCCTGAGAGAGCGGAAGGTGCCTGTGGCCTCAGGGACAGCCCCCAGACCCGTCAGCAGCAGCAGTCGGGAGATGAACCGCGTTGCTTGAGATGCAGGAGGTTTGGGGAGGTGGAGAAGGGGGGTGCGTGTCAGTGGATGTGGATTTCTTCCAACTTGGGAGTCTGCAGAGGTGAGAAAACGGAACAAACAAACAAGCAGCAAAGAAAGAATCTCTGTGATCTAAGAATAAAATTAAGCTGGGGAAGATTTTAAATTTCAGTGTTGGCATCGTCCCTTCCTCATCTGCCCTTGAACAAAGACAGATAGCGAAATACCTCTGAAATAAGAAAAAATATTTAAAATGTGATATAAATGCTGTTAGCATGGGGCAGTAGCATGAGATATTTTATCTCGCTCACCAGGACAAAAGGTTCATTAATCATGTTGCACTATTTTATGCACCATATCTTATCTTCGAATTGCTCCCTATACTCTCTTTTACAGGACATCCGTGAGCAGAAGTGACAGCAGTAAAATATTGATTAATATTATTATATACCAATGTTCTTCACCAAAATTGCCTTATTACTTAAGGAAATGAGAACACAGGCATTACTTTGCCCCAGAATGCAGCCACCTCCTGGGTGGGATCTATCATTTAGGATAAGAAATGGAAAATCCTGTAACAGTGAGGAAAAATATAAGGCCTTAATGAAAGTGGAATATAAGGGCGCAAGTAGAAATTAAGACAGAAGAACTACTGTCTTACTACAAATCCCTTCCCTCTTGGGAAAGCACTAACAGACCTTTGGAGAACATGACTGGTGTGAGAGTCTGATTCTTCATTAGATATGGAAGAAATGTGAATGTTGATTTGTATATTTTATGGCTTGGTGGACAAGAGTCCCCAGTGACCAATTATTATGCGCTTTTATAGTTTTTACCAAATCTCTTGACAAGAGAATCCATTCTCCGACATGTTAAATATGGGGCGTGTTCATACCTGGGTTGGGAACTAGTAGATAAAGCTGATTTTTAGGTGTCTCGGAAGGAGAAAGCCCCAATTTCTCTTTCCCATCAAATGAGCAGCAGCAGCAGGGCTGGGTCCAGCAGCAGAAGCCCAGCTGACACCAGCTTTCTTCCACAAAGCCTGAACCGAAGGAGGAGATGCTGAGCTCCGGACTCAGCTTAATCTCTGTAACAACTTATCCGCTAACAAGGCTTTAAACAACCTCCCTGCCGAAAAGCCAGTCTTACCACATGTGGGAATTGCTGCTTTCAGAGGGGCTTAACTGTATCCTCCAGCTGAAGAGCAGCATGGCTCGGGGCTGTCCCCGGGGAAGCAGATCCACACTGCGGGGTCACCTCCGCGCTGCCAGGGGACTGCACTAGAACCACAGCAGAGATGGAGACTGGGGTCTGGGATGGGCATATTCTGCAGGGAAACAGCCATAAGATTAAAAGAATAATAATCAAACCCCTTTGCAGTCCTTAAGGCTGCGATCTAATTAATTATTCCTGGCGCACACATGTGGACACCAGCGAAGGGGTGGAAATGAGCTGAACGTGGCCACGGGTGAGCTGGGAGATGAACATCAGACCTGCCATGTCCCGACGTGTGGGCTCAAGAGGAGTTTGAAGCTGTTTTTTTTTTTCTGAAGTGCTGGGGCGAGGGGGGTGGGTAGACGGGCTCTGCACCCACGAGAGGGCAGTGGCACCATGCATAGGCGGGGGTCCCCCGCTCCGCTGGAGACACGCTCCTCCGGCGTCACACGGCAGAGCTCTCCGTGGATGAAGACAGACTATTTGAATAATGCAAAATAGGGACTTGCTGGGAAGAGAAACGGCGTGTTTGTGAAGTAATGACCTTCAAAGAGGTGGAGACTTATGAGTTATGAACCCATCTCTGCACCCCCCCCTCCACTTCCTAGCTCATGTATAAACTTACGCAATGATTTATTTGCATCCTGCACGAAAACAAATGGATGTTTTACATATTTATATCATAAGATAAACCGATATTTAAACTGATCAAAGACGGCGGCAGATCTGGAGGCGATTACAGCAAGTGTTTTCTTAACTGAGGTCACGATGCACTTTGTGCGGGTGAGGCTAAGGATCTGCTCCGCACATGTTAGCGCAGGATGAAGGTCAGCAGATAGAGGCACCCGCTGAAAGCCCTGGCAGGTCAGGCAAAACTGGACCTGGCTCCCTGCAGTGGTAATTACAGATATTAGTCAAGGGGATAAATACTGTACTGCTCGCAAAATAAAAAAATTGAGTCTTTACGGAGTCTAAAGCCTTTTGGCTCTAATGGAAACAGGGTGGCAATCCCGTCCAGCAGTTTCTGAAATGTGTCTCAGGGGATGCACGGATTACCAGTGTCCTGGGACTATGATTTCATCAGTTCTCATCCATCAGCTGAGCTGCAGTAACGGGCTGGATGCATCCTCCTGAGCCACTGGAAGCAGAAAGCAGCAGCGTGAGCAGCAGGCAGGAGGGCTACGACCCAGCTGACAGGTGGGAACTTGCCTGCCCGTGGCACCTCGATTGCTCGCAATCAGCTATCAAGCGTGATAGATCTGAAGGGTGGAAAAAGTAATTGCCAGATTCAGAGAGGCACGATGATTTTTTTTTTTGGTACGGGATAATGCTTCTGCAGCTTTTCCAGGTGCACGTTCAAAATCCTTGTAGCCAGGGCTCTGATCTGAAAAGCTGCAAGCTGTCTACGGCAGAAGAGACAGATGCTTAGTTCTGCAAAGCAGACCTGGCAACACTGAAGGCTGGCCTGAGAGGGATTTTCCTCCTCGGCATCTGAGGTTATGCACATAACCACACTATTGGTCAGGTGCCCCCGTGGAAATGGGCAAAGGATAAAAAGGATGTCACGCTTCCACTTGCAAAGCCGTGTAGAGACTGGGCAGAAGCTACAAGACCCATGGATGACCAGCTTGTTCCAGCCCGGCAATCTGGAAATACCATTCCCCTGCCCCACAAGCTGTGTGTCTCCTGAGGGACACGGGCAAGGAGACTTTTGTAACAGCCGCCCCCAGGGGAAACCCAGAACAACGCTGATGCAGAGAGATGTCCATGGTGATTCCCTGCCACTTAACTAAATGTCATCACAGCATGTATATTTCCATCTACTCCCTTTGAAACAGTGGCTTCCCACTCTCATACTGGAGCCCCTGGGCCAGCAAACTCACAACCTCCCTAAAGTCTGACATTGAAAGAGCCAAGTTGTCCCTTGTAACAGGCAGTCAGGAACTTGCCTTCTCCTGATTGTCCAGCCTTGCAAAGCCACACTGGGAATTGCCACCCGTTCCACCCAGCGTAAATGACCGTGCAGGCCCAGGAGATAAAGCCAGCTGAGATTTGCAGTCCCTCAAAGAGGCAGAGCTGCTCTGGGATTCCACTCCCGGAGACATCTGGGTCCCTGCTGGCCTCTGCAGAACCCGACGGCAACGGCACGACGCAGAACCGCGAACAAGCTGCTGGGACGGGAACATTTCTCCTTCCGTTTAATGTGCCGTTGAAATTAAAAACGTGCCGTTATCTTCCACCCCCTTTGTCATCCCAGCTCCCTGCAACTAATTACTTCTGCCCTTGCTCCTTTTGGCACTTTTTGTTGCTGCAGGGAGGGCAGCCTCTGCAGCTTGCGGTTGTCTACAGGGGGCACGTCACATTCCTCAAGCTGCAACATCCCGGCGAGCACGTCCCCAATCAAGCCTGGGTGTACCACAGCGAGGATGAGAGGCTCTCTCTGCCTTTCCCTCGCTCCCTCCAGCAGCCCCAGCATTCATCCCCCATCGCTTGGATGTCAGTGGGTGTGATGATAACACGCTCGCCGAGCTGGTTATCAGCCTGTCTTGGGCGGGAGAGGAACATCAAGCAGCTGCTGGCTCTGAAGGGTGGATTTAACCACTGCTGATGTGAGGTCTGCTTTTAAACACAGAGCAAACAGACTCCCTGCAGGTGGAAAACTCCCCGAGAGTCTGAGAGTTCAGAAACCACAGGAATTTTTTTTGCAAGTCTTTTCCTTAAGTGCCAGTGAAGGTGATTACAGGGCCATAGGCTCAATGCTCTGACCGCTGAACACCTCGGCGATGCCCTTGGGGTGGATGAAGCCAGCGTGGCAGGCAACAAGCAGAAAGCTCTGCAAAGAGTTACCTCCTCTCCTCTGAAAAACATCCCTGAAAAACAGTAGAAGCCTGAGAAATTAAGAGAAAAGCTACAGAATTTTCTTTTGAGTTCCTTTCAGCAGCATGAACGGGTTGGAGCAATCTGTCTCACTGTGTACGGCTCATCGTCTCTCCACCACAGAAAAGCAATTATTTGGTCTATGAAGGGATTTTGATACAAAATACGTGAAAGAACTAAGACTTCCTGTAGCCAAATTCCTGCATAATACATAAAAAGACAGAGACTTCAAGCAGCATCTTTCAGAAACTTTCCAGAGATAAATAAAGAGCTGTGCTTTTAAAGAAAGCAGGGGAACTGGGGCTGCCACACAGCATTTTGCAGCTTTTGGGGTAAAATTTCATGTTTCACACCACCTACACTCACTAAGCAGCGCTCCCTAAGAGTTTTAACAAATTTATTGCTGGCAAACGGGGTGCACCCAGATGAGATGTAGTCACGATTGGGGTGCAGAGCTGCCAGGGCCACCACCCCACTTGACACTGAGCGTGTTCCCAGAGTGGGACAGCTAAGAGGGGACCAGCAGCTCCACAGGGCAGCCACGGCACTTCTCTTCCTGCATCCCAACAGCTTGGGAGATCCAAGGTCTGCATCTTCAGAAAAGATACAGCATGGGCAAAGGCAAGACACGTTCCCCTACTTGCAACAAAATCCCAGCATTGACTCTGTGTATGTCCACCTGTCCATCCCTACTCAAAATCCTGATTTGGGGGAAAACCCCACTCCTGGTAAGTTCTTGGGTCAGACTCCATCACTCGGACATACCTTGGCCTCTTTGCTGAGGCTTTCAGCAAGGGTGTGTGTTAGCACGGATGGTTTTGGTGGATGCTAGCCCTGCCTGAACTGGATGGAGGCCAGCACACACGGCTTCCCATTAGCCAGGGAAAGAGCTTTGCAGGATCTGCCTTTGCATTTCAAAGACTTGTATCACCAGAGTATATAGGCACAGCCTCATTTAACCGATCATCAGAAACACTCCTCCAACCACAGTCAAACTGGGATGGAAATAAGCAAATGACCTAGAAATAAAGGGTTTCATAACCATTTCCCCACCCCATACAATCCCCTTTAATGTGTACTTGATCAGTCTCCGTGTTCTTGGCAAGTCTAGTCCCGATTTTCCATCTGCATCCCCCCAAACCTCAGCAAAGCCCTCGCAAAAGGACAGATTTCATCATTCTTATCTGAGCTTTGTAGACAACATTTATCTTCCCTGACAGAAATCAACTTGGTTTGCGAGCAAGAAGACAAATTAAAAGGCCACGAGACCCAGGAGGGCTTGGATTGTTTGAGCTGGCACATTTTGGGGGGTGAAATCTTAGAGATTAGCATTTGTTTCCAGTTTGGTCTTCGCACGTGGTGCCCTGGGACCATTCAACACGTTGGTGCTTGCCTGGGACTAAGTGGGGCCAAGCCTTATACAGAGAGCGCAGACCTTGGGGGCTGCAAACGTGATGTTTAGAAGCCCACCCCATCCCAGCAGCCCCCGTCCCTCCTCGTGACGCTGTGGCCGTCCTGTGGCCACGTTTCTGTTGGCTCCCGTGCCGGCTGGGCTGCGGTACAGGGATGAAATAATATTTGGACACGCTAAACGTTAACAGCAAGGGTTCGCTCGCAGTAGCGTTGTGTGCCGGCAGGTCTCGCAGGGTTTTAGGAAGGAGATGAAAGGCCGTTTGCCCGGCCTCGTGGGTGGAGAAATGGTTCACAGTCCAATATTTGACCTGGTGAAGCAGGCTGTTTCTGGAAAGGAACCTCCTCCGTACAACGCCCTGCTCAAGATGGGGAAATGCCACCGGAATGGCGGAGCAGGTCCCTAAAGCCTCAGGCCTGAGCACTGAAAGGGAAGAGGGGTTTTGAAAACCTAGTTTCCACCAGGGTTCTGGCAACCGTGGGCTGCCAGGATCAGTCCCAAACTGAGCAGTGAGGGAAGCAAACAAATCCCATGCTGGGCCTCGTAAGGTCCACCTACATCTATCAGCCGTGACAATGCAGCGCGAGTCAGGATTCAGACAGAGCTGAAATCTCCCCATTTGTGGAGTAAGTGTGGCAGCTGCTCCAGGGACAGCCAGTCAACCAGAGCAAATTCCCCGCCCGAGATGGAGATCCTGATTTTTCAGACTAGGCCATTTCTCTGGGAAACACTCTGTCCTCCCGTGCCCTGCAGAGGCTGGACTCCAAGCAGAGAGGGAGGAAGCATTTCGTCCGTAAAGACAGGAGACATCTGATGTTCTCCCCGTGCACTGTGCTTTGGTTAACAACTGTGTTGGCATCAAATACCTCTTCTTGGTTTACCCAGAGTCTAAGCGGCTTCCTGCAGCGTGAACAGACTCAACACCCAGCTCAACGGAGTCCATTGCAAACTCTGTGATGTGCCAGAGATCTCCAGCCAGGCAAAGCAGCCCAGTCTCAAAAAACACAGTGTCCTGCCACGGAGAGGGTGTCTCCACTGACCTTACTCTATCAAAGCTTCCAGGTTTTGTTTGCTTGAACTCTTAGTTCCTTCTTTATGGTTCCCTCGAGCTGACACACTCATCACAGACTACGCTTTAGAAGTGACCCATTGCATCGAGATCAAATGGCCAGACAGACTCTGCAGAGGCCAAGTCAAGCAGCCAAGCCAGTGCTGTGCAAAACAGGTCCTAGGAGGTGGTGAAACCAATTCACAAGGAAACAACCAAGAAGGGCTGCTCTGGTTGTGAAAAGCCCCTCAGGAGAAGTTTCCAAGCGGATTATCTCATGTTGAACAGAGCCAGCTCAGCTGTGGACAAGTCTGGGTTTATCCCAAGAGCAGGTGCAGTGACAAGCATGCCCCACCAGCCAGATCTGCCGGCATCAAGCATGGAGAGGCATCTGGAGATCTGGCACGTGTAGCCCAGCAGCACCAACGTGTTTCTGCCTCTGGCTCAGTTCAGCCTCCAGATCCAGTCATCCACGGTGCCTTCCGGCAAGAGAGCTGCTCCCTGCCCAACAGAGAAAGTTTTTATTTTTCTCTGCAATTAAATGAAGATGTGCAGAACTGATCCAAAAGATCAGTTGACTCCACAGGGTTTTTCTTAACACGCTCATCACCATAGTCCACCTGCCACATTTCGAGTGGCATATGCATTTTGCTCGCAGAAAATTCGGTTGGTGGGTTTTGGCAGCAATTTTCCAAAAACTTGTAAAGAAGCAGGCACCAAATGCTCATAAACTGCAGTGGGAGTTCCGTGCACAAACTACTCAAGCTCCATGGAAAATCCCAGCTGTCATTAGTAAGAGATGGCTGTGAGATGCTGTTCCTCCCGGTGCAGGGGTTACTGTGCACCTCCTGCCCACCTAAAGTGTAGCAATGGTCCAAAGAGTCCAACCTCTGTGGAGAGCTTCAAGCAATCAGGAATATGGGTTCATTCTCCACCATCCTTTGGAGGATGAGGGCTGATGAAGGATGATGCCCTTTAAAATGTTTCCAAGTACCCACCTCCAAGCAATGGGAGTTCACTGCCCCTGAAAACCACACTGTTAGAGCCTGACCTAGTTCCCCAAATTAGAAGCTGTTTCTTTTAGAGGTCACCTTAAAAGACATGCTCAGTGCAGCACACTGAGTTGGTCACAGAGAGAAGACTAGACTCCAACTCTTCTGGTTTCGGTTCCTCTCCCTGATCCCAGTTTTTTTCTCATATTTGGTCCCTTACACAAGGCTCCACCAGCACCAACAAACTCAGCTCACTTGTGTTCAGTGCAATCCTTTCCCACCCTGGCTGCCTGAGAACCTCAAAAAGCTTTCTCAGCAACAGGTCACATCCCAGCCTCTGACTTCAACTCCATGAAAATTTCTTCAAGCCAGCTAGCAGTTTGACATGGGCGTATCTGCACAGAAAGAAGAAATCAGCTGCTTCCCTGAAATAAAAGCTGAATAAGACAAAACAACCCTATATAAAAGTTGCCATCCACTATTGCAGAAGCCTAACTAAAATAAGGAACTGTCTCAGAGGCAGAAGATGATTGATGGGGACTGCAATTACAGAGAGGATGAGGCTTCTGGCTGGGGGGCAGGGACCCCCTGAAGAACCAGTGGTCCCCTCTCTTGATCTGGGGTGATTACGAAGTTTGGTGGGCAGGCACCGCTGTTTCCCATCAGACAGAAAAAGAGGGAAATATTGGAGTTAGTCGTTGATGCCAGCCGCATCCTGGGCAGGCATTTGCCCAGATTAGCAGGGAAAGCTGGGGAAGAAGGTCTGCCAGGATGAGCAGTGGCTCTGAGCAAGGAGCTGGGATTGTAGCTTGCTGGCCCAGCCGGATGCAGGCTATAGATTTCTTGAGTGTTCCCGGGAAAAACAGCCCCGCTGTGCTTAACATGGAGCTGCCATCAATTTTAATGCTATTTTTCAAAAATTCCCACTGATGATGGGAACAAAACCCACATCCTTTCATGGCAAAATCTCCATCCATTAGAGCAGCAGGAAATGATGATGCACGCTTCTGAGGAGCAGAGGCCCCCTTTCCATAAAGGGCCAGAACAGAGAGAATAATCATCACAGGGTTGGAGAAGAGACTTCAGGGTGTGTGTTGGGACCATGATATTGCTCAGGAAAGGCAAAAGCCAAGAGGGATACAGCTTCTCTGCAGGTAGGGAAGACACAGCGCTTCCCATTCACTGTTCTCTAATATTTTTTCAGGTGTCCCAGAGCTAAAAAAGTGAAGTGACACTTTAGACCTATTCCTATTTCTTACAAAGATTTCTGCAAATGTATGAATGGCAAAGGAAGCACAATCTGAGTCTGCCCTACTGATATGAACTAAACTAAGTATCGCTTTGCCTAAAAAATATCAAAATAATCTTTATCTTAAAAAAAATAACCCCTATTCAAATTCCAGTCACTGACCTCAACAGCATCATCAGCAACCTCAACCCATTTCCACGATGCTCCTCGTGTCTCCCCATCCCACTGTGTCCGCCCAGTGCTGCTGCCCTGGCACTACACAAATGTAGGGCTTTGCTGCAGCAGGTCTCAGCCTTCCTCCCACCCTTGTGTGCCTTCAGCAGCCACCTCCCAACTGCTCGGCAGGCCCCAAGGAGGAATAAAAGACACATTTCCCCTCTCCTTGCTCCAAGACCTTAATGCCTGGAGCAAAAGAATGAAACCATGCCTTCTCTTTGGGTCAGCGTGGTCATCGATACCCCACTGCACCCAGCACTTGAGTTACCAGCTCAGATCAAGCCTAATCCTGACACAAACCATTTCCAACCTCTTAGAGGCATCATTAGACCTTATACAAAGTTGACCGAGGTGTGTAAGCAGAACTCTCCACCACCTGGGCTCTGACAAAGGGATGCCAAGGCTGAGGAGTGGGGACTCCCTCTCTGAGGCCGGGGCAGGACTCGGCCTCGCTTTTTAAGGGCTTTTCTCACGTTGTTTGAAATTTTGGGTTGTTTATCCATCTGTTTGTAATTCTGCTGAGGTTTGGGTGTTTTATAGTTAATGAGAAATTGTTTTATGCACCCCAAGCTATTACGAGCGGGAGAAAGGGTGGGGGTTCTTGGAAGCTGTTGCTCTGGACAGCTGAGTAAAGCAGATTTCCTACAAGGTCCTTTAAGTTTTGAGTCACAGGGCTGGGGTCCTCCAGGGGACCTTGCAGAAGTCTCTGCTCAGTGCAGATGCTGTCCCCATTTTCCTGCATCTTTTACTCAAAAAGGCTTGCAGCAGGGAGTTTGCTCTCCCACACAGACACAACATCCGTCCCTTCCACACTTGCTAATTTAATACACCCCATTGCAACCTGGCTGGGGATGCTTTCACACTGTGCATTCCCAGTCCCTAAACTGCCTCAGGTTTCTTATAGACTCCCAAAATGCTTCATCACTAGCCCTGTGCTACTATGAAAGTGAATAATTCCTTTGTTTTACTACGATACAGAAACTATTACTGTGATTCAAGATGGGGTCACAGGAATGGAAAGACATCCTCAGCAACCCATGCACTAGTTTGTCTCCTGTTGGCTTCTCCATCTGGATCCTAACCAGCTGAAAAACTGTCTGATAGCTCACAGGGCTCTCAAAGGAGTACTGGACCTCAGTCAAGCCCTTATCCTGGGTGTTATATCAGCACAGCCTGTCCTTTTCTAACCATTTTCTCCCCATGGATGGCCTCTTGATTCAAATCTCGCTGCCTGTGGTTTCCTCTACTTCATAAACTCAGTACTGAATCAAGATATCAGCTTCTAACTATTTGTTGAAGGATTAATTCCTCTCACTGCCTTGCTTTAGAATATTCATGCCCCTCGGTCATGGTTAAACTGAGTCACTTTCTGGCCAGACACAAGCAAAACTCTGCTGAATGGACAGGCAAAGCCAAAGGACAAGCTTGGTCCTTAATTTGACTACAAACAAATCATTCATCCACTGTGAATGAAGCATTCCCAACAGAGCGAGGGGAAAAGGTTCAGGCTTTAGCGCACAGACATTGAAAAAGTCCTTTCCACCAATGTGAGAACTTCTTATCGTTGTCACCTCTGGGTTTTATACAGCCATGTAAGACAGCAATGACTTTGACTCACTATTTCCTCAGAAGAGATGCTAGATATGGCACTAATAGAGGAACTAAGGGATGAGTAACATCAGTTTGGGGTGTCTGAGATGGAGTGACCCTAGGGTATTTTATTGTTTTAAAATCAGGCAAAATGCTGGAATATAATCCATTGGGAGCAAATCCCTGGGAGGTGCTCACTGCTGGAAGGGGCTGGGGAGGATGCTGGTGCATCTGAAACTCTCCCTTAGCATCTCCAGTGCCACTGCCACAAGGGTGGAGGAAGAGGGAATGGAGGAGGCCGTATCAGCTCTCTGTGCCTTAGTGTCCAATCAATGAACCACTTGCAGAAATCACTCCATCAATGTGTTTATGGGCTCCAGGCAACATGGGTGAAAGCGCTGCATCTCAAACAATAACATACTAAAAATGGTAAAAGCACATAAAAGCCTCAGCAATGCCCCCACAGAGTTGGAGGGACTCTCCATCCACAGTTCAATGAGGGAATACTAACCTGGCTTCATTTTAGCCAGCACTTCTGTAGAAAGAGGGCATCTGGGTATACCTGAGTTATTACAGGAACAGAGTGCAGTCATAAATAGTAGCAGAAGCAGAAAGAGATTAAGAGGTGCAGGCAAAGAAGAACAGGCATGCTCTCAGCTGAGATATGGACAGAGATAGGGAGACAAAGGCAGACACTGCTCCAGATGGCAGGAGCAGCGAAGAAGAAACGCCGGCACATGCCGTCACCTGGTATCTAGCTCTTTTTGGAGTTGGTTTGGCTTCATTTTTCCAGGAATTACTAAGACAAAAGTAGAATCCACAGCAACGCAGTGGTGAAGTGGCGCTTTGCCCCAGAAGTGGGCAGGAGACAAAGCTAAGGCACCTCCCTGCAGCCCAAGGCAAGAACCTCAGTGCTGTAGAGCAGCCTGAGCCTCCTCTTCTCCCAGCTCTCCCCATGCTCAACACTACTCCATGACACAGCCCATATATCAAGTAGACTGATCAGCATCAAGGGGATTTGTGGTTAATGCTCTGTTCCAAGAACAAGGCGGGCTACAGAAAGGTATGATATGACTGGCAGCTGCCACCACTGTGGCCAGGCTTGTCTCTGAACCCGTAGCCCCTGAAGGAACCAAGGAGATGACTGATTCATCCATCCCAAACTCATGCAAGACCTGCTCAGCAGCCCTGGGTTTTTTTTCCTCCAGGAGGTTCCTAGCAGACCATCAGCAAATACTTAGAGGCAGCAGTGGTGGGTGGAAGCCGGGGTGGGCTCTAGATGCTTTGGAGACCATTTTTCATGGGTTTTTTTGGGGGGTGTTGAAAGAAACCCTTCATTCTCCATGTCTCTGGGAGCTTGAGAAATACAACAGGGTGCTGCTGGATCTCTGGAGCTCATTAAATCCAAGCACCGAGCCTCAGCAGTTGGAGAAAGCTTGCTGAGCTTATTGATTCTGTCAGCATTGCATAGGTGTCTGCCCAGCAGCCTTTCCCTGGCTCACCCCAAGTGCTGCAACACCCCCAAGAGGGTCCATCTCTGGATATCAAGAAGTCCAGGGCAGAAATGCAATGGGTTTCCCACACCAGCAATGCCTGGATGTTGTGCCCAGGCTCCAAGCCCCACCGTGCTGTCACGGTACGGATGGGGAGCGGGATGCCATCCCCGGTGCAGGGCTGGCAGTCAAGCAGCACCAGGGGGGACAGAGCCACACGTCATGGGCACGACTCAGCGTTTGCAGCAGGGAAGAGAAACCCTGCTATGAGAGGTCAGCCTGTGGATACTTTTAAGGAATTAGCCTCAATGCCTCACCAAAATGAAGTTTACATCACAGCCTGGATTTGCCCCCTTGTCTTCTGAGCCCCAGTCCTTTCCCAGGCAACGGTTCTGCCTTTTGCAGAAGGGGAGCGTGTGCGAAACACAAGGCTGTTTCACAAACTGAATCCATCTGTCGGGTGTCCCAGCGCACCCCATTTTATCAAATAAATCTTACCCACATTTCCACTCACACTGAGCAAACGGTTTTCCAGACGGCACCAAAAGAGGGAGAAAGAACCGCTGGCTGGAAGCAGCAAAGGAGCTGAGTGCTTCCCTGGACCTGCTCCTGTAACCTCCTGCTCTGCCAACTGGCCAGGGCTTTGTACGTGAACGGGGGCAACTACAGAGGGACCTCCAAGCCTGTGCAACCGAGAGCGAGCGACTTAAAAAGGGAAAACCAACAAAATTAATACAACCCCTTTTGTTCTGCTTGGACCCAGCCGAGGGAGGTTGATATAAAAAGCACAGAGAGCTGAAACAGAGGGAGAAGGCTCGCTCGCGCCTGCCAGTTGTGTTGTTCAAATCCAGCTCACTCTCGGTAAGAAAACAAAATCCAAAGCCAAGACCGTCCCCGTGCGGAGCTCCGCACGCCCATCCTCATTTGCATTTTTCCACCAGATCCCTCGCTTCGTGCTCTTGCATTCCAGTGCCCAAAAGCTGCAAGATCCGCATGTGCTCACACCCACCGGTGGGAATCCTCCTGACACACCGCTGGCTGCCACTCGCCTGCCCCGGCCATTGGGGAGAGCTCCTGCCCACCCCAGGCCACCACGGCTCTCGGCGAGCGTGGTTACGGCAAGGCAAGAGCTCACCAGCGACCTCCATGGCTTCTCGCTGATTGTTATTAATGATTTTTTAATCTGATGCTAAAGAGGTGAGGCCGGCAGTGCTGTGGGTAACAGCTGTCTCTGATTAACTCCGCAGCGCGGAGTCGTTTTCGTTTGGAAGCCCACAGCCAACTATAAACTCCCTTTGGAAGGCCTTGATGCCATTGTGTGAAAGGAAAAAAACAAAGAAAAAAAAAAAAAGAGGGGGAAAAATCTCAGGAGGCGATTAATTTATCATCTGCTTCTTGCTAACGTGTGTCCACAGGATGAACCCCTGTCACAAGACAGGGGGAAAACCAGCCTTTGCAAAAGCCAATCTGGAGATTTCCTCAATCCCTGAGGAAAACAAATATCTGCTAATCTCAGAGTCTCCGCGCCAGAGCTGAATATCCATTAGACTGGGTCCAAGCCAAAACTTCAACTCTAGTCCTCTGCTTTTACTTTTTGAGTTGGTTCTTTCTTTGTTTTTCAGTAAACGGGTGAACGTGGTGACTCTCTGCAGCACCAAATGTGAGTGCCACCAGCCCTCCCTAGCAGACAAGCCAGCTCCCCACCACTGCAGCGTGGCACGGGCTCCTCCTCTGCAGCACCACGGAAGAGGTGTTGCCATCAGTGATGGTCTCCAATGGTTCCTCTCCAGGGGGACCTCTGTCCCAGGAGAAGACATGTGTCCACTGCAGCATAGCACGGCAATCCCCATGTACACAACGCAGGTGAAGATGGACAGGAGGGACTCACCCTTCCCCCTGGCCAGGGGTCCCAGGATGCCCAGCTACACGGGCAAAGACACGTTAAAAAACCATGAGGCCACCAAGAACTCTGTGGCTCAGGCTGAATTTTAACAAATTCTCCAGAAGAGAGAAGGTGCTGACTAAACCCTCCAACACATCTTCCTCAGCCCTCTGAGAGCCATGGAGATCTTCCAGTAAGCAGTAATTCCCTAGTGGAGCAGATCACACAGATGTAACCAGCTGGAAGAGAGGCATTTAATTTTTTATTCTTTTTTTTATGGCATTGTTTTAACCTGCTGACAGGAATTCTAGGAGGGGCAGCTCATCCCCTTACGTTTCCTTCTGCTCAACCTTAAACGACATTCAGAGAGACAGAGAAAACACTACTGCAAGGACACCACCAGGAGTAAATCCTAAATCTTCATGCCTACGTCAAGCAACACAACAAGAAAACCCAAACCAGATGAACCACAGATTTGCCCCTCCATAGCCATAACTTGTCCAGCTGACAGGCTCAGGGATGCTACCATGTGCCTAGTATTTAAAAGCTCCATAAGGAAACTGCAATGGGTGACATAGTAAGCCAAGACCCCTCTTCTCTTCTGATTTCCATTGCAGGAACCAGCTGGTGAGCATCACCGTCCTCTGGTGAACAGCATCAGACCAACTTTGCCACCAAAGCCACAGGAGAACTCCCCATATCTCAGTAAGGGAGGGTAGGCATCTGCAATGGGGGCTGCTGTTCCCTCTTGCTACCATCATAAACCACAGAGTCCAAGGTGTGAAGCCCATAAACATTCCAGCTCCAGCATCCACCACATCACGGGACCATCCACTCATTACGTATGTCACAAAACTGTCATTTTTGCATGAAATTTCAGTTCATTTTTAACACGGCAATTGCATGAGAATTTTTACATGTGATGAGTTGTAAAACCTGCCCCAAGGTTTCATTCAAAAAGGCTAAAGTGTTATTTTAGGGGGGAGAGGGAGGTTGTACACACTGAAAACCAGACCTATACAAGCTTCAAGTAAGTTTTTTTTGTTCTGCAGACTAAAACTATTGGAGTTTAACCACTGCTATTTTTTTGTAATAGTACCTGGGAGAAGATTTAACCCTCTGAACAAGCATTCATTTTAAAAAAAAAAAAAAGGAAGTTTATTTGTTCTATTCTTCAGAGGAATATAACTCCTGTATTATTAACAGCATCAGGGATTATTAAAAATGGTGAAAGCAAATTAAAATCTAATTCTGTTCTCACCATTTCCTGACCTCTTATGCTTTTCCTATCCTGGAGCATGAGATGTTGCAAAGGACTGGAGGGATGGATGGGACATAGGGTGGGAAGGGGTCTCCACACAAGGTGGGGAACACGCCTTCGAGTGGCTTCCCTGCCACTGGCAACCGACTCGCATTTTCCATCTCTGCTTGTTTTCACTTTCTTGCCTGCACACACTGGGGAGGGAAACAGTGGGAGTTCCCAAAGCCACAACAAAAGGGTTTGGATTCTTTTCCCCCTCACCTCCTAATTTGCATTTGCATGAATTACAACTTTTTTTTTTTACGTTGCATTTTATAAAGTAGAAAAGAAGAGAAAAATCCAAGCTCTTGTTGTCTGAATAGTGCCCTTGAGCATAAGGAAAACTGAACGCTATGAAGAGACTCAGCAAATTAACTCATTCCTGTTAGAGCAGAAATCTGGCATTATTAGATGCAGCATCATTAAACACAAGAAGCCTAATGCCAAACTTCAGCAGGAGAATAATTAACACCCAGCTCCTTGCACGCTTTCCCCGATGTTTCCCTTTCACCCTTTCCTTTATGATATGAACAACTCATGCAAATGACAACAACAATTTGTAAAGCACCGATTTCTTATCTTGCAAGATACAAATAAATGCTCATCTTCCATCCAGAATGGCAGAGACATAGTAAAAAAGGGAGAAAGAGATTCATCTGCTTACCTTGTTTTATCGAAACACCTCTGCATATCCCTGTGATATTTATTTTCCAACAGGTAATTTCATAAGTTGTTGCGGTTCCAATGATTTTTTTTTAAAAAGATGTGACATAAAATCAACTAACCTTGAACTACTGTGGACTGAGAGCACAGGTCACTTTGCAGATCTCTCACTCACGAAGGAAACCTTTTTTTTTCCAGTGGAAGAACAAAACTGCCTGGTGAGAAGGATCAGAATCGGTTTATGTGTTAACATGCTTTTTCTGGGACATAGCTCCACCTCAAACATGAAAATAAAATAAATAAAGGGGCTTAAGAAACAATTGGAAACAGTTGATTTCCATTAAATTCTACAGGATTTTTCCTGTGCTGTTGTTTTCAAGACGTGTCCGATCTTACGAGATCAGACACGCAGGTGCCCCGCATTCTGTGAGCACACAAAAATCCTTTAATAAATCACACGTGCAAACTTCCTATCATCTACACACCATTGTTTTTCATCTTCTTTGCTTTTGTCAAAACAAGCAGCTTTTCCAGGGCAGATGCCATTCCTTTTAGAAATGTCACATCTGTGGATTGCTGCAGAGCATAGGGGAGGCTGCTTTTCTCAGTTACTTTCATGGACCCCACAGCAGTGACCCACAAATACCCAAAAGTGCCAGGGGGTCTGCAGCTACGTACAGAAAACCTGTGTGAGCATCAGGTCTCCCCAGGACACAGAGCACGTGAGAGAGGATGCAAACTTCATGCTCTCATGGATGTGTCTAAGCAGCCTCTGGGTCATCCCATGGGGAGGACCCTGTGTAGGCAACTATGCAGATATTCAGCATTTCTCTGAAACCTCAGACCAAATTCTCAAGGAAAATCACTCTATATAAAGCAGAAAGGTATAGCCCTTTCTGCCCCTGAGTTTCCTTGTCTTGGAACATTTTGCAGATTAAGATACTATAGCTGGTGATTTTGTGCTTACGTTAAGTTTGTCGAAAACCCCATAGAAAACCATAAAACCTGGTAGAAATAAATGTATACTCTAAAGCAGAAGCCATATTTTAAAATAAATAAAGAAAAAAATAGAAATATTTTTTCATACAGTCCCTGTTCTATTCTACTGCTGATGTCACATCTGAGTGAAGAGCCACTTTCTATTCCAGGTACTTTGGAGCACAAATGTAGAAGCACTCTGGGTTAGGAAAATGCCTGCAAAAGAATATGTCAGCAACAGGAAACCTTCAGCCTGATGTACCACTTAAAACCAAATTTGTCACATCCAACCATCCAGCTGGGGCAGTCACAGAAAGGCAGGGGACGGGCAGGGAAAGGAAACAATTTGAACATGGCTTTTACTTGCCTGGAAAAAATGAGATTAACAAAAGCAAGTTAATAGATGAGGAAAAGGTGCTGAACCACCTAGAACAGCCAGGGTGGCTAAGGAAAACAGGTTTAAGTCTCTTCTGTCAGCTTTTATGTTCAAACTGAAACAATTTTTAGGATGTTTTTTAAGACAGCCCACGGAAAACATCCAGACAGGCATTTATTGCAATATTTATCAGCTCTGTTTGCACTAACGCTTTATAGATGTTTCTAGCTAAGCCTGCAAAGGAAGCCTATATAAAAAGTGGCAAAAGTCAGCTGCTTTTCTCTATGTCTAAGTTTGTAATGAAAAAAAACCCTTAAAGTAATGGGTAATTTTAACTCTGTGAGAAGCATAACTGGAGCACAGTGAGAATAACAGAGCTGGGATTCATTGCTCACTGTCTCGGTTTCAACCTGTACATCCGTGTCAGAGGAAGCACGTGGGTGTTGTTAGGACTAGGGAAAAATGTCCCCAAGTTGATGGGGTCGGATCCAGAACACAGGAACTGTCCCAACAGTCCCCCAACGATTCTGCAGGGGTAGTGTTTTGCTTTAGATGTGTGATTTTCCTTGATTCCCCCTCTTGAGCCAAGACTCCAGGACCATACCCAGCCCCCAGGCTGTAACAGGAAACATGTTCTTCCACAAACGCTTTGACACTGGGGTTATTCCCAGTCTCACACCTTCTACTTTATTTATAAAATCTGGTCACCATCTCAGTTGAGCAAAAATGACCGCAGGCACTTTGCTGCTGTCTGGAAAAGGATGCTGTGTGGCTTTCCTCCTTTTCTGCTGGGAATAAAGGGAAGGATTTGCTTTGTGTTCGGCCAAGAGCTAAGTATAAGGTCCCTGTGTCGTCTGGAAATAACGATTAACAAAATTTCCTAGGGAGGAAACGATGAATTCCCCCAAGCTCACCTCCCCACTCTCCTCCTTCCCTCAGACACCACTTGCCTTTCTCACTTGCAGACCTTCACAGGCAGGGGCATGGGGGGAACAAACCTCCCGGGGTCCCGAGACAGACCACAGTGACGGCACAAAACGTTAAGGGAGCGACTCCCACAGCCTCGCTTTCTGGCCTGAGGCCACCGAAGCAGCTGGAAAGGAGTAAGGTGTTTATTTACCAGGATGATTATGACTTTAGTAAGGTAAGAGAGAAGGAAAAGGCAAGAAGCCCAGGCTGCAGCCCATCTCGGGGAGGGGGAGCAGGGTCTCTCGGAAGAAGCCCCCCCAGCCAAAGGGCAAAATCCTCAGCTGTCACAGCACTGGAACCAACACAGGGGGGATCTGCTGCCAAACGCAGCCTTCACAACAACAGCTATAGGAAACAAAACATACAGCATAATTAAGGGGCACTTTGGGAAAACAGAAAGCTCTACTGGGGGGCACGGAGAGCAGCCAGGAAAAGCCAGGCAGGGCTGGAACTGAAGGAGACCGCTAGGGCAAAAATAAGCATTATTTAGTAGCCAAAGAAGTATTTTCCTTTCTTTTCTATAATGGTTATGAAAATCAGAGTCCACAAAATGCAGTGGAGGTCAGAGAGTTAACCCAGGTCGCTTCTTGCTTTTGCTGTATATTCATGTGTCACCACATCCAGTGTTTGGAGGGCACAGACAGAAAGGACAGTGATGGGCACTTCCACAGCCCCTTTTGTTCAAGAAGTCAAGGTTGAGACCTGAGGGCTCACTCTGGAGTAAACCAGTGCCAGTTAAAAATGAACTGGTTTCCATCTTACCAAGGGTCCCAGAGAGCTGGAGAACCACCGGATAAAGACTCCTCCATCCTGGTAATTGCAAGCGGTTACTCATAACAACCTTTGCTGAAAGAAATGTTATTTAGCCACTGATGTGACTCTATCCAGGGACAAACTGGAGGAATAAAATGGCAAAACTGGTGCGGAGCCTGCATCTCCTGACTCTCCATTCCATTTTCCTTTTCTTTCAGCACCCACATCGCTGTGTGGTATCTGCTTTGATCACGTATTCTTTTACTGTGTAATCACCAATAATAATTTCTACGCACTTGGACTATTAGGCATGCTTGTAAAGGGATTTCCTACCCCCGAGAGACCGTGCAATTGGATACCTTGTGTGCTAACCCATGAATTTTATCTACTTCAACATATACTGGGGCCTGAGGCCTCGAGGAAATTAACAATCCAAACAAATTCTACTGAGGTTTAAAAGATGAATTATTTTAATAACACTGAACTTATATTGGATCCTGGCTTGGAGACGGCTCTCTACAAAATCAGGAAAAATGTCTCAAACAAAGAGGGATTTGACCAAACTTCAGCTCAATTGTCACATAGTTTTCTGTCTCCTTTCCTTGCACTGCTGATTAACAAGATTATTTACGTCTAAGCACAAGTTCAGTCTCTTTTCCTTATCCAGAAACTTTTCTTTCCATGAGTTTCAGAGAAAAATAAAAATTAGTGGATTAAAAATAGAAGAAAAAAAAAATTGTTATCTTGAATGACTTTTGCTTCTGGCACTTCAAGAGCTGTTCCTTGTTTTGTTTGCTTTGCTTTATTTCTTGCCTTTTTGTCTCCCTCTTCTCAACAGCAAACTGCAAAGGTCAGACGCTACCACGATACATATGTCTTCTGCAGCAAGAATTGCTCTGCAGACCTTGGCAGACAGAAAAACCAGACAGTTCCTTAAGTGAGGTCGCAATCCAGCCTCGGTAAGATCACCACCGAGGACGGACACAGCGTAAACAAGGCATGGGAACCCTGAGTCATAGTCTGAGTGCGAGAGAGCAGATGTCTCTCCCATATGGGGATCAGATGCAGAGCAACAAGGGAAGGTGCAGATCGATGAATAAATAAAAAAATAGGTAACTGAGGAAAAGAGTGTGATTTGTGTCTGGCTTCTGTGTGGAAGCAAGTTATCAAAGCATCTGTACTGCGAGGGTGAAGAGGACCTCAGCTGTTTCACAGTTTTAGAGAGGAAACCTAACAGAACAGCTCATGGGTGAGAAAGAAGTTTCTAAACTAAGAATAACCTGCCTGGGTCTTTCTGTGGAAGGTGATGTTCAGCCATCATTGCTGGAGTCCCTTATAGCTTCCAGTGTGTTTTATCCCCAGATGGATCACAACCATTTTTCGTCCAATGCTGCAGCTGTGAAACACACCCACCACGGTGGCAGAGCATAGCCATCGAGTGACCAACAGGACAAGGCACTGCAGTTAGTAAGAGAGCGGGACAGGAAAGAGGGAATTTAGAGTTTTATACCTTGTGATCATCACCAGCTACATTATGAGACAGGGTGTACTTCAGAACCTTTTGGCAAACATCACAGGTGCAAGCACTGAAGTTTGACCTGGAAGAAGCCACACTACCAGAAGTTTGGGGGCCAGTGTGACTGTACACCTTGGTACACAGGGCCTGCTGTGGTGTGAACCTGCAGCTTCTCGTGTGGCCAAAAGCATTTAAGACCTGCTTTTTACCTTGCCTAGTAATTCGCTCATAGGTGACAATGTCAAATTTCTGCCACGCATGTCTACGGTGCAGTTGTAAGAGACTCAGCAGCTCTTCCATGTGCAATAGAGAAAGAAACGTGTATTTTCTTCTGCTCTTCTTTGCTATATTCTACAGGTGACAGCCTTCCCTCAAGCCCTGCCAGATGGCTTGTCCTTTCCAGGTGCCTGCCCACACCACCCACATGTGTGTGCTTGTGAGCAAGCGTGAGTTCAGCAACCAAATCTATAAAGCAACAGATCTCAAAGTGTACAACAGACAACGCAGAAAGCTTCTTCTCTGTTGCTGTTGGACAGATCTGATGACCTCCATAATCTCTGTGATCTCAGGGAAGTCGGGCTACGGATGTAAGCCAGTGTTCATCCAGGAATTACCCATCAGTTAAAGCCCAGCTACAGTAGCAGCAGCAAATCTCTTGGCCCAAAATTGCTTTAGTAGTTTCTGAAGGTAAATATACCATAAAGCAACACTGGGGAAGGAAAGGGGGAGGACTCTGGCTTGGAGGAAGAAAGGCAGTACCACAGGCTTAGCCAGCCAGTGATTATTTTTTTATGGCAGAAGTTAGTTTTAGCTCTAGCCATTCACTAGCACCAAACAGTTACTTAATAGTTAAAACCTTGTGTCATGGTTTGTGACTTGCAGATGGTGGCATGTCCTACAGCTCGAGCCCCTTTCTCTGAGCATCTGCGAGACCGGGACAGGTTTGTTTCCAGTGAATGGTGGAGCACAGCTCTAACCTGGTCCCTAAAACAAAAGCAGATGGTCACTCCAGGCTGCCAGGCCACCCTGCTTCTCTGCTGAAGGTTACTTTTACCCAGAAGCACTTCCTCTCTCTCCAGGGCTCCCAACCAAAGTTCCAAAAGCTAAAAGAAACCAGCTCCCCCTGCCCCGGGGCTTTCTGCTTTGGTCTCAGCATGGCATGAATCCTGCAGCAGCAGTTAGGCTCCTTCTAGGAAAAGAAAAAGCCATCACTGGCAGAGGCAGCTCCTTCCAAGCTCTGTGATGAGGTGGCAGCTGCTTATACATCTGAGGTCCTCACCATTGTCTCCTGCCATTTATCTCCAAACTCCCACACTGCCCGCTGGTTCCTTAAGGTCTGTGAGTGAGATAACCTTGTCACAGTCCCTTTTGGCTTGTCTGAATTTCAGCTTTTCTAGGCAAATAAATAAACAAAATGCTTGTTTCAAAAACCCTGCAGTGAATAGTACTGCTGTGGTGGAGTAGCATGACCTGGGGCTCTGGTCTGTGCCCTTTCCTGCCCCCATGAAAGGGACTTACTACATCTCCAAGTCTGGATCTGCACAACAGTGATTCAGTTCTCCTACCTATCAGCGGCAGAAAGAACATCCCAAATTTGGTCCCTCCATAGGGAGAAAGACGACAGAAGTCTACATAGTCTACAACTACATTGCATGGGAAGGGACAAAGCCTTCTGTGGTCCTCACGCTGCCACATGTGACAGGGCAGAACAGGGGGGAATTCTGTGAAGGTGATGAACACAGACATTGGCGTTGTGTGCTCTGGGAAGGATATGTCTCTGCAGGACAGCTGTGGGTGTTTGATGTCCTGCCAAAGGCATGTTGGCCCTCACGATGGAAAAGTATCTTGAGCAGTAGTTGAAATCCAAACTGCAGTGTTGATGAATTACAACAATATATATCTGAAATACCTTCTATTTTATTAATGAATAAAACAGGATCATGGAATGAAGATAAAAAGAGAATTCAACTGAATCCAGCTAGCTTGTTAATTGAGTGGAGGCCTTCACAGCTTGAAGTGCAGGACTCATTTCTGGGAACACATGAAACTAAACCAAAGGAAAAAAAAAATTGAAAGTGGATTGCAGGAAGCAACTCTGTATTAGTAATGGACTAGATCAGACCTAGAAGGGCTTAGATGATCTATTAATGATGAGAAGAGACATAATAATCATATAAGGAAACTGCTGGACAATGAATTAGGAGGCCTGCATTTAGAACCTTATCCTGCTAAAGAGTCTACATGGTGAGATAACTGCTTCAAGCAGCTGAAGGACTAGGCTTAAAACACTGGGAGGAGTTGAATGAGTATAGTTGGTTTTGGCTTCGTCTCCCTGCCATAAAAACAAGTGAATTTAAGGCACAGGATAAAAAGAGGCAGCAACAAGTGCAAAAGACATAGAAAGTTTATGTACATTAGCTGTTTATAGCAGAAGAATGAGTCAGTCTATCCCAGCAGTTTTCATGACGACCCAGATTAGGCCTTCAGCAAATCCCCACCTTGAAACTGGAAAAAGCCTCTGTACATTGTATATAAATAGAAATTTTCCAGACACATGAGGACAAGAGCTCAGACTAACTGGACAGACTCACCCCACAATGTAAAAAACTACCATCAGGTTTTATTATTATTACTTAGAAACTGACCTTATTTACGGCAAAAGTTAAGAACTAAAATAACGGATGAAAGGGAAAAGCTAGTCATGCTTACAAACTACAGGATTCCTTATTCCATACCCTACAACGGGGTGCTGGTTACTGAAGATTGCCTATGTCCCCCTCCCAGGAATGATGTAGCTGTATAAATCTAGAGTTCATCTGTCACAGTGGCAGGCTCTGCTTGATGTAGAGCCCAACAGAATTAATAACTCAGGCAAGGATGAAAGCTAGGACAGGTTGACCTGTTGCCCAGTGAGAGCGATTACACTAGTCTGAGTCTACGCTTCTCCCATGCGAGCTTTCTTGGGCACTGGCATCTATCACTGTCTTTTATCCCAAGACTTCTACAATCCAATTGTCCTTTCTACAATCAGTACAGAGACAGCCTGCCACTTCCAAGTTCCTTTAGTCCATGTGGGACTATGGCTTAAGACTTACCTAAAGGATTAATTCTTCCCTGGATCCAAGAAAACATCAAGAACGGAAAGAAAAGACAGCTGCTATTGCACACCAAAAACAAGCCAAGGATGGAGATACTTCCTGAACTCACAAGGAACCCCTCAGCTACAGCCTGATTGCAAAGGGACTCATTATCAATAAAACTAAGCTTCATAAAATGCAGCTAAAGGAGTTCTGGGCTTTCCCTACAAAAATACATGGGATTCCTGGGGTGTCTGTGATCCCAAGCAAAGACCAGCAGCTGTCTACAGCTGCTCTCTGTGTAAGCTGTGCTTTAAAAAGGTCATGCATGGACTATTTGGAACAAGTTGGTGTGCTAGAAGGAGGCCTTATGCTAAACAACTCTGAAGAGCTGGAAAAGCACTAACCACAAGCGCTGCAAAGGCAAGACAGTGCCTCTTGGCCTTGGTAGCTTTGACCCATCTTTGGTTCTGGGCTTATTTTTTCCTTGTTGTTAGTTTCTTGGCTCTGAGAAACTACTTTACCAAGAGTAAAAGGCTATCCTGAAGAAAACAGAGTAGCAAAGAGCCTCACCAGAGCTGAAATCCACTAGAAACGAGGCAAATGCAAAGCTGACGAAAATAGAGGACAATAGCATTATTTCAGGGAAGGCTTCATAGAAACAAGAGACAGAACTGCAATAGAAGATTTTAAAGCAGAGGTGCCCAAAGCAGTATGGAGCCAGCAAGAGGAGCATTGAGCATAAAGTAAAGAGGTAAAACTCAGGATTTGGTGCAGAAAGCTTGGTCTTACTCCACCTAGAGCTGGAAAAGATACAATGGCTATGAACCCCAGAGCAAGGAAAAGAATCAACAGATTTGTTATGCTCATAGGTTACTGCAAGAAAAAATTCTGTATAGACAAAATAACTATAAGAATACATTAAAAAGAAACATTTTTCCATTACTTACAAAGAGAGACATTTTTGGAGAGATGTCTAATGCCAAATATATTTCTGTGCTTGATGCACCAGCAGTGTTCTGGCAGATGCCCTTAGAAAAATAAAGTGCATGTTTGTGGGCATTCAACACTTTCTTTGAGAGACACTTTCCTCAGCCTGTCACTTGGGTTGAGTTCAGCACCAGAGGTGTTTCACTGGAAAATACAACATATTTTTGTTGGTGTATCCAGGAGGGCTCCAAAGTCTACAGAGCTGATGCTTACATCTGGGGAAAATCTGCAGAAAAAGCATGACAGAAAGCTCCAACTCACTTTGGAAAGAGCTGGAGCTGCTAAGCTAAAGCTGAATTCCACGTACTGAAAATGAAAGATATCAGGCAGAGAAGAGTTTGGCAAAATGTACCCGGCTGCCACAACAGACGAGGAGATTCAAGGATTTCCTGGAATGACGATGTGCAAACAAAGCTGCCCTACTTCAGCTGCTCAAACTAGCAACCAGAGAGTGCTACTGTACAAAAAGCTGTCCCAGGGAACAAAGGATGCTGATCTTGACACAGTCCACGTGGGAAATGAAGCAGCAAGGCTTCAGTCCTTAGACACTGTAATATACATCTAGAGAGGATATTGGCACAGTCTCCATCACCAGCATGGTCAAAATGGAGACCTGTGTCATTCATATCCTCGTGTTCATGGAATTAGTATGCTCAAAAGGGATGGAGATTTTGGCCACGGTTGGTGGTTGTGTGTTTAAAAACAGAGGTGCCTCCTTGAGGAAGACAGGCATTATCTGTGATGAACCACAAACCACGAACATGATTGGGATCCATGAACATGACCATCACTGCTACCAAAGAGAGGCTGACAAGGCACTCCTTGAGAACACAGTTCTGTTTCAGCTATCAACAGACAATTTGCAAAACAGATAAAAATGTCTGGTGGTTGCAGAGACACACTGTACATGCCCTCATTTATTGCTGCTCTGGTGATGCCAACAACAGCTTTGCATATTGTGTTGGCAGCAACACCACCACACCCTGTGCTCAGAGACCTGCTGATTGAAGAGATGGATTGCTATCTCCTCCTGCCGCAGGTAGGATCCCCAGAGCAACACCCTGCCCCAGCTCACCCCCAAAAGAACGTGCCCACCCAGCACTCACATCACCAGAAACAGACCTACCACATTCGGGGATCTCCTGCTCTAAAAAATTTGTTAAAATGACCTGGATAAGCCTCACAGCCCAAATATTTATGAAACAACACAAACCAGTCTGTATATAGCCTTGGAAAAAACACAGAGTGCAAATACCAAACCTATTGTAGAAGACAAGATCTCGCAGGTAGGCAACTGGATCAAGCTAGTACACTCCTAACACATCTTTAATCTTGATAGGATCTTTGGGTTTGGTGATGTGGTTTTGTTTAAAAGCACTAGGATAACAGAGAGAAATGCTAGCTGAAATAAAAAATCACATGGAAGTAGTAGCTCGGGATTGGCTCATATGGCAAGACCAGTCAAACAGGAGGACAAAAATCAGTGGTCCAAGAAACTTCACAAGAACAATGCAGTTATATTTTCATTAAGAAAATAGTAGGTGATGTGGATTATTAAATCTCTTTCCATGATACAGCTGGCTAGAAGACATGGCAGCTAAAAACATGGAGCTAAATATGGCACCTGAAATAACAGACCTTGTCGGTAGTCTTAGCCATCTGTAGTAAACTCAGGATCTGGAGTTTCCTTTCTGACTTGTTGCTATTATCACCAGTGCAACACGCTGGTGTAAAATGCCAAAACAGTGAAGGACCTACTAAAAAAAGCTACAGAGTCAGACTCTCATTTGAATGTTTATATTTCGTTATTACTATTGTTATGTTTGGCGAGCAAAAGAGAATATGAGCAGGGACACCTTTCAGAGGCACTTTCAAGAAGCAGTTGGACGTGGCTGCGGTGCTGCCCAGACACTCAAGTTACAACAACGCAGAACGAAGCCCTGAACGGAACAGGTCTCTGCTAAAAAGTCATGGCTCTAAGTCATTACTGAACAGCTCAGCTCCTGGTTCTGCTGGAGCCTCTTAAAGTCAGAGGTTAGAAATGATCATCCCCTGGAAGCAACCTGGTAGGAAGAGAAGTTTTGTAAGATTCAGTAAACACAGCGCGATGCCAAGGTGTGTGTGTTGGTGGGAAGTGTCGTGGCAGGAATTCCCACGCCAGGAAATCTGCAGAGACCCCGCTGTCCAGGGAGGTAGCTACACTGAGGGATCTGTGGCCTGTGTGGCCTCTCAAATATTTTGTTGATAAGGACTCAGCAGACTGAAGCTGCAAGAAGGGTTTAATTTCAACAGATCAGCAAGTTTGATCTCCTCTGTAGGGCATCGTAAAGTTTTCTAAGCAAACTAAAAAATAGCAAAAGGTTTCTCATCTGCAACCTTGAGTCTTGGTTTTCTTAATGTGTGCTAACTCCAAGCTAATTATGCTTAATCATAGCAGGTAATCATTTTAAAAAGACAAATAATGCTGCTGATGCATTAATGACCAAAGCCAGTGGACTGGTGACAAACGAAACTCGTCGATGTCATACCATTAGTATCCTACAAACAGGGGCCAGGCGCTGCATGAGGAAGAAGGGATGGTCCAAGCCTCAGAGAGGCAGAAGGGCCATAAAGACAGGGAATACAGGGCAGACAAATAACATAATATTTAGGAATAATATTAACATCATACTTCGGCCTAATAGGAAGTAGTTTAGCAGACCAGCAACTGGAACAGTGAAGATTTGCGTGATAGGCACAGAAAACAACACACCATAGGAAGGGAGTGAAGGGCAAGAAGTAAAGGTTGTTTCCATGTGATACTTCGTTTGTGTCAAGTGCAAGGGGCAGCACGGGGGAAAGAACAGATCTGAACTGAGAAACAGGATACAAGATGAGGACAGGCCAAGAAGGACCGCAACAGCACAGACAAGTATTTGATGCGATAGAGAAGAATAAGCCAAATGAGAGGAAGTTTCTGAATGGATATGATTTGGGCAAAAGTCAGCGTTCACCAAGGCCAACAGAAAAGGATGTTGCATTAATCGAGACATGATGAGATAACAACTTGGACAAGAGTTTTAGCTGTGAGGAAGAAAAGGTTGAATACTTATGGCTGAAAGCGCTTAGTACAGGAACAGGAAAACAAGAAGATGTTTATTGGCCAGAATTAGAAGGAAAATGTCTATCCACCACCTGAATTCTATCAGCTGAGACAAGTCCTCCCAGGAGACTTTCCTTCCCCTCCCACATTGTACAGCTTCCTCCTTTAACTCTGCTTCCCTTCCCAGCTTTCTGTTATCATTTGGATGTCTATCCTTTCTTCTGCAAAGGACTTGACCAAGGAAAACAGAGGGCTCGTAAAACTGCCTGCCCGAATGTGGCTTTTTGATGTCTGGAGCACACAGACACACTGCTGAAATTTATAGTTTCCAAGGAGGAATGAGAAAGGGAGAAATTTATGTTAGGAAAATGTGACTGTCACCTTCGTTTATCTCCCAGTTTTGTAATGGAAAACAGGCATTTTACAAACACATACACACAAAGCCCAGCATGAAACAGTTTATGAACTCGAGTGCATTAACCAAGAATCATTCCATAAAGACTGGTAATAATAATATTAATAATGCAATAAATCACACACCATCTGTAACATCACATCACCATCCACCTAGCAGGGGAGAAAGCACCCCGTTGAGAAGCAAGGCAGCAGCATCTCTTTCCTCTTCCATCCTTCATTCTGTCTGGATAAATCAAAAAGACTTTGGATCCTTCAGACCAGCAGACTGACCACAAACACCCCACAGACCTTACAGAAGCTGCTCTACATTACACAGGCAGCAAATGCAACATAGAGCTACAGCAGATTTACCGAGGACGCTTCAAAGTGACAGCTTCAGGAAAGCCCATCCTAAACACGTGGATTACCTGAAAACATTCAGCTCCTCACACCGAAGCAGGAAGATAACTAGAGCAACTCAAGCAATCAGCTGGAAGGAGTTAAGCCATTAAATTAGAAATGTTCAAATTTGTATACTAAAGAATACAGAGAAATTTGCATTCCCGCTAAATGAGTGTGCTTTTCAGTCCTTGGCAGCTCATTTGGAGTACTTAATTTACGGCAGGAAACAATATAGATCATGATTCAGACAACAACAGTTTATTTCTTGAGACTATTTGCAAGGAAAACTGGAACTTGCAATAAGATACAAGAGTATCTAATTGATCTGGCACCAAATAATTTGAATCCAAAGCTACCTCAATCTCTGAAGTTTACACCAAGCCATTTCCAAGTATTTAAACCATTTTGCAAGCGTTTAGACAGGAAGCTTTTCTATACTCACCCTGGAGGAAGTGGTGGCATTATTGATATATGTCCTGCACTACATTAAGTGTGGCTGTGGAGTTATTTATGTGCTTTTCCTGACTTCTTTTGACACAGGAGTTGATTGCAGTGCTGTATGATTACGTCTGCATCTCTGAATCTGTCTTTCTCAGCTGGAAAGTCTCAAGTTCCAAGCTGGGATTCCCTCTCCACCCCCTTCTCATGTACTTAACCCTGCTTCTGCTGGAAGTGTTTAGTAAACACCCACAAAAACCTCTTAGGTACAAAGATTGCAGAGAAGCAGGAAGTGGGAAGGCAGCATTTTCATGGAAATAAAGTATTTTCTTTATTTTCTTAGATGCTCCCTCCTCATTAACTCTGTGCCATAAGCAAGCTCTTTTTAATCATTATATTTTTAGCTATGGACCCCTTAGAAGCCAACTGGTTCCAAAGGAATAGGGACTTCAAATCTGACTTGTTTTTTTTTTTAATTGTTTCTGTTTTGAGTTCTGTTTCATATGATCTTTATCAACCCACCCCTCCTTTCTCGGCTCCCAGACCACCTACGGACAGAAGTATTGTTCATTAGTAAGACTTTTGCTGTTGGCTACAAACAAGCATCTGTGCACAAGAACCTATTGCTTTTCTGTTTCACTGATCACAACTCAGTAAAATGCCCTTCCAGCCCAACTCAACCCTCATGCACTGAGAACTGCAGAGCAGAGGAGAACGTGTGCTCCTCGTCCATGGACAGTTGTGCAGGATGAAAGAGTTGCCACTGTCATAGAATCATGGAATGGTTTGGGTTGGAAGGGATCTTAAAGATCATCCAGTTCCAACCCCCCTGCCATGGGCAGGGACACCTCCCACTAGACCAGGTTGCTCAAAGCCTTTAACACCTCCAGGGATGGGGGCATCCACAGCTTCTCTGGGCAACCTGTTCCAGTGTCTCACCACCCTCATGGTAAAGAATTTCTTCCTGATATCTAATCTAAATCTCCCCTCTTGCAGTTTAAAACCATTACCCCTCATCTTATTGCTACACTCCCTGATAAAGTGTCCCTCCCTGTCTCTCCTGTAGGCCCTCTTTAGGTACAGGGAGGCTGCAAAAGGTCTCCCCAGAGCCTTCTCTTCTCCAGACTGAACAACCCGATTTCTGAGCCAATGGCTTCCTACGTGACAGTCCTGTCACACAGCCAGGCACTCTGCCACTACCCATTCTCCACTGCCTTGCTCAGATCTGTGCAGAACAAGAGGCAGAGAAATGGTGCCCTACTGCAGAGCTCAGCCTGCTCGGAAGGCGGTGAGCAAACCTGGCACACGTACATGAGCACAGCCATTACAGAAATAACTTCTACACTCCAGCTTCCAGTTACTCACCAGAGCCAGCATCTCTGATGCATCACAAACCCTGCTGCCATCATGTATTTCTCTGGATAAAGGACACAAAAGGAGAATGGAAACTAAAAAGCTCTACACCCTGCCCATGATGTTGGTAACTGCAGAAAGGCAGCCGGCTGGGGCTGCTGGAGCCAGCAAGTACGGTCAATTTGGGCCACAAGGGCACAGTGGGCTTTACTGCGTGGACACTGTTGTGAGACCATTCAAGCTGCAGACTGTGGGAACCACAGGCATCCCATGGGACAACCCTTGCACACCTATCACAGAGTACCAGGCGGCTGCAGATGAAGGCACACTCCAGTTACCGTCAGGAGTCATGCCATCGCGGGGCTGCATTTGGTGATAGTCTCACCAGCAGCAGCCAATCAAGAGCAGAAGGTACCTAAAGATGAGGAATCCACCTCTCTCGACAGTTTGTTCAGTTACTAATCTTCCTTCACACACATTGTCAAACACTCTGCCTCATTTCCCACCTGAATCTGACAGGCTTATGGCTCTTGTAATTCCCTCCCTGCTCTTCACTAGTCAGTGTTTTCTTCCCAAGAGCAACACTCCAATCAAGGGCTTTTAAATCTTACCCTCTACTTGCCCAAATCTGCACATTGATTAGAGCTGCCAAGGTTATAGAGTGACCTGGAGCCAAAAGCCTGCAGCCACGAGGGAGCTCAAATCCACACACACTCTTCTCTGTCAGGCTCGTTTCTGTACAGCACAGAGAGCTCCATACCGTGAGTCGGATCAGTGAAAAAACAAAGTAAAAACAAAACCACACACAAAAAACCTCTCTCAAAACATTCAACTACTTACTCTCTATAAAGCTTTATTAGGGCCAAGTGTGTTGCATTTGCTCAAAGAAAGGAATCAGCACGGAAAACTATGCCAATCCGTGCAAAGACACAAGCGGAGGTCAAAGTTCCTTATGGGAATACTCCTACAAAAGCTGATTTTTTGGCAGAAAAGATTAATACCTTCCACCTTTTTGAAAAAGTAAAACAAAAAGAAAAAAAAAATGTATTTTCACTAAGGTGCATTCAGCCCTTTGCCCCATGAGAAAACTTCCATGAAAACATAGGAAAATGTCAGAGGTGGAAAGCGTGGAGATGTGCTATTTGTTGGAAATTCTAAGAACATGCCAGAAAAGCTCCTCATTTGATTATAATGGTCAATTTAGCAAAACTCAAAAGAATTTCAGGCAGAACCCAAACCAGATGTAATTCCCCCCAAAGATGCTTGCAAATATTTAAAAACATAATAAGGTATAAATAAAATTTAAAAAACAAACAAACAAAACCAACTCAAACCTCTACCCTCCACCTTGCCCCTGCCTACCTCCAGAGTTGCTGTTCCTTGGATAAAAGTAGGATATTTTTGTCACTATCTCACTTCAAAAAATGAAGAACTTCTCAATGTGAACCACCTCCCTGGGCTGCACACGTTTAACTGTAGAAAGGAGCACAAGGCAACCTGAATGAATGAAAAGGGAGGAAGGGATTCAAAAGAAATCAACAAATTGTTCCTCATCTTCTTGATTCCTCCCGCCTCCTCTTTTATAAATATTTTGGCTTTTTTATTTCTCCTCTGGTTTTGCTGGAACAGAGCTGGGAGCCCATTAGAGCAGGGGGATTAAGAGAGTTGAAGTAGGATTGAGTAATAAAATCGCTTGTTAAATAACAGCAATTATGCAAGGCAGATGGCCCCGACGAGAGAGCACAGCGTTTCACACAGGCTGGGACGGGAAGCAGAACCGAGCCTGCTCTGCTTTGGGAAGAGCACATCGTTTGTGTCTGATTAAATCATTCCAGTTTGTGATTATCAGAGGAGGGCCACCCTCAGAAGGTTGTGACACCGGGGCGACAGAAGCAGGCATTTTGGGGAGGTAAGGGATCAAGGGACAAGTTTAGCTGCTGTTTAACCTAGGCTGGAAGTCAGCAGAGCCCTCAGTGCGCTTCACAGTAGCACCTGCTCAGGTGTTCACTAAAGAAGGTTTAATTTTGCTGCCATGTGGGAAGAGCAGGAAAAAATCTGGTTACTAAACTGAAAATGTTACTCATTAAGGGCAGACACAGAATTTCCAACTGTGGCAATTTTTGCCACTGTTAAATAAGCCAAGCAAGAGAGCTACTTCTCCGTGCAGCAGGTAATGTCTATAACCATTGGTTGGTTGTTGTTGGTTGTTTTTTTTTTTATGTCAAATGCAATTCAGAATCCAGCAGACTAGGGGTTTCTGATTTGTTTCTTTTTAATTAGAGGTGGCCAGCCAAGCTCCTCTGGTAAGATCAAAGCAGCAAAATGGATCTAGGTTTTTCATAAGATTAAAAATAAATGCTATAGAAATGGGAGACTAAAAATACATACCAAAAGGAAGCGAGGAGAGGGGAGAGGTGGCCTCTAGGACCTAAGTAGGAGGAGGTGAGCCAGCCCCATGCAAACTCGAGCAACTAGATAGTCATATATAAATATATATACACACACGAAGCAAGCTGAAGTGCAGTGTTCAGCGAGTCAAATGGTGCTGGCCAGCTCCCAGGTTTTTTTCTGCTTTACCCGGAAAGCCAATGGTAAATTTAATATATAGTTCATCAATTAAAAATTGAATTATTCTACATATACATACAGAAGACTTGTTTTCCCTGTGGTAATAACAAAAGAGTAAACTCCTTTTGATTTTCATGTACTTGTTTAAATTCTTGTATCCTGATAAGATGCACTCAACAGTTTGACAAGCAAACCCCAGTGCATCTTTCAAAGAGAAATCCCAAAGATTCCTTGAGGAAAGCAGGGAATCAGCATGGAAGAAGGGGATATTTATTATTTCCAAATTAAATACCATAAATGTCCAGATCGTGGCACAGTGAGAGACAATGAACAGTCTGTCCTTAAAGCTGGCCTCACAGAGTAGCACGAAGAGATGTCAGGCTAAACTCAGTTTTCCATCCAGGCTTTTGTTGCTTCACAACCGCATTAAGTTTCCTTTAACTAGACTGAAAAATCTGAAATAAAATATTTACTGGAAGATTACAAACATATATTAACTCATGCTTAACCCAAGCTGATGGACAGAGATGAAACTGGAAAATTTACTTAAACGTTCAAAAAACACAGATAAACCTGAAAAACAGAACTTTTCCCAGTCTACCGGTAAATTAAAAATATCTATGCTGATAACCAAAATCCTGAAAAGATAGTTTTCTGCCCAAAATTATTAAATTTATTTTTATAAAAAATTAAATATCATTAAAGATTATTTTTCCTTTGTAAAATGTATACTTTAAAAAACTGAATAGGAAACAAACATGAGAAAGCTTTCAAAAGTAGAATTCACATAAGTTTTAAAAAAGGCAACGAATGCCTCTTGAATTAAACTTCTCATGTGAAGTTGTAGATGAGGAAAAAGAGGATTTCACAAATTTATCACGCTAAAGAACATGAGTTGATTAAAAACCCCTGGCACTTTTTGAAAGAGGAGTGTGAAACCCTGGCCCTGGCCAAACTGCATGTGGGCAATCACGTCCCACGCGCTTCAGCTCTAACTTCAGCTCCACACAACTCCTCTTGCCTCCACTCTCTGCACGGTTAGTTACTCCTCTTTTTGTGGGGTATAAACCAACCTCTAAATATGTCAAACCTTGTTTAGCAGAGGAATCAAGTATGCCCGTTTGTACCAGCACATTAAAAAAGCAATCTCAGTTTACTCCAAACACCACCCTAACTGAATGGCTTTCTTATTCCCAGCTTCATTCAAGGAAATGAGGTTTGACTGTCAAGTACTCCCCTAAATCAGCAGAGCTTATAGAATTGCTTTGGGATCGCAGTGAATGAAAGCAAGACTCTTATTTCTGGTAATGGGAAACAGTTTTCATTGAATTACAGTTATGGCTCTAAATTTTCTGTACTTCCATAATTAGGAATTCAGAAAGAACATTGATTGTCAGCAGAAGCTTGTGCAGAGTGAGATTTTACAGTGATTTGGGGGAGGGTTAGCTATTGGTTTTCTCACTGTATCTTCTAACATGAGACTCCATAAGCAGCTCTGTGAAGTGGATAATAAAGCACAGGGCCACCAGAGCACACCCATCCACATGCCAGAGCAACATTTTGGCCGGCATCGCTTCCTTTATAGGCAAACTGTCAATACTGAAATGCCTAAAAATGCAGCTAATGAAGGCATTCCAGTTGATCTGGGTCACAGAAGGGGGCTCATTTTTATAGTTTTGTTTTGCAAGACAAAATATGTAAAACTAACAAGGAATTAAAGAAAGAAAAAGGAAGACAGAAAAGAAATAACCCACATCCTTCACTTTTCTTAGACCACTTTCTAGTTGTATAATCCATCAAACCCTAACATTTTGATTAGTTTTTACATCAGGATCACAGCAGCCCCTAAGAATTTATGAGATGGATGCTCTTTCAGGTGGGATTCAATATTAAATGATCTGAAAGGTCATTAGAATGGTACCCTACTGCCTGTGCAGCCATAACTACATGTCAAGAATTTTAGTACGTCAAGATAAATGGTGAGGTCCTGTCTATAGAACCTCAAAACTATATAAAAAATAACTAATGGGGCCATGTAGGGTAACCGGAGGCTCTCCTCCCCCAAAGCCTGCATGCCTAAACATCATCATACAAAACAAAATCAAACCCGTGAAAACAGTATTCTGCAGGTCACAAGATGAATTACAAACAAAATATGCAGCTGACCCTAGTCTAACCTTAGATGAAACGTCCCCCTGAAGACTCTTGGTCATACGTTCTCAAACTCTGCCTCTTGGCCAAAAGCAGCATGAGGAGAAAAAGAACACAGTTAAAAATGAGGACGTTAGAAGGTTTGCTGAGGGAAAAGAACCTCACTATTAAAAAGGCAGAGGCTGTGAATAACAGGAGGAGACATAATGAGAACTCATTTCTAGCTGACCTACTGAAAACGGGCGGCTTTTTTTCACATCCATGAAACACCACCAACCTACCCGAACAGAGCGCCAGGCAATACCCTCAGTGCCCCTGCGAGATTTTCATTCCTTGAGTTATAATTCTTTTAGAATTTCTTACTGTTCTGCTGGTATGTTATTGCTACAATAACCCCTGTATGAACACTCGCACAGAACCTCACAGGCTCTTCACAGTCACAAGCATTTCCTAGCAGGCAATTCATTCCTGAATTAGTCTTAGGGAATGACTTATTTATACGTGACACACCCTGTCATGTCTAGAAAACACATAAAACATTCTTGAAGAGAGGACATTTCCTCCCTGGACAGGGACATAAATCTTCCCAGGACATAAAGTCTACAGAAAGGGAACAGGGACAGGGATTACTCATAGGAATACCTGCCTCAATGTTGAAGCCTCTTTTCTTTGAACTATAAACATAGTGTGACACAGCTCAGACTAATGTAAACATTGACATAACACTGAGAAAAATTCTCATCTTGAGGAACACACAGTCTTAACATTTGAATGCAGTGGAGGATCTTACTAATCTGCTTCCCTTACCTATTTATTTCACTGGATTTGTACACTCTCCATTCCACACTGTTGAAGTAGATTTAATTCTCTTGAACTAGTGCATGCTACTTCTCTGCTTGATACGCCTTTACAATCACTTTTACCAGAAGAGACTTGAGCATACAGCGGTCTAGTGGCTAAAGAAAACCTCTCCTGAACTCGATTTCATCTTGTACTTGAGCTGAAAAATGCAAAGAGAACAGAATTCTTAATGGTGGCATAAAACAAAGACAGACACCCTACAGTTTAAATGCGTGTGCGTTCCCCTCGAAAGCAGAAGATGCCCAGAACACAGAAGGAAAGCTGGCTAAAACTTTCTGAAGAAGACAAGAATGCCACTGTGGCCAATATGAATATAGCAGGAGAGTGGTATGCGATAGCACGCAGCGACTTTGCCACCCCGGCTTTCTCGCTGTCACTTCCAAGTGATAAATTATTCTTAAACAGCCATGCTAAAATGTACAGGCCCGCCTTTATTTTTAGGCTTCTGTTTGGATGCCAAGCTCTTTAAACATCACCCAGTCTGAGAAACACTATTAAAAAAAGAAACTGAAGAGTAGCCAAATTCTTGGCCAGTTGCAAACATTGTACTCAATAAGCTGTGGTTCAGTGTGCATTGTACTTGTGCGTCAAGAAATATCCTAAAGAGAAGTAGGAATTTACATAAAGTGTAATACTTACCAGGGACAACATTCCCAGAAATGGGGTGTGCTTAACCCTTCCTTTCATCAAAAAAAAAAACCCCAGTTATCCTGAATTCAATCTTGTAGAATCATTAATACATTAACTGCATTATGAGCTATGTATGGACAATAACCATTTTAGCAAGTCAGCTGAAAAACAAATACAAAGCAACACTTCCCCCTGTAAACTCTGTATTTTTCTAAAACGTGCACCATTAAGATAATCAGGTTATAGCAAACACGTTTCCTTTCCACTCAAGCTTAGAAAATATGAAAATGTGATTTTCTTGAAATTGGTATCAAGTTTCCCATAAGTTTCAGTGGAGAGAGGATTTCACCTTGCTGTGGCAGGTTGGATAACAAGGTCAGAACCAGACTTTTGCAGCCCAGCTTTTTATGGATGAATCCCCAGCTTGGGTATTGCCACAAACAGCTGGACTAAAAGGGAGGAACTAAAAGGGAGGAACTAAAAGGGAGAGAGCTCAGAAAAATCGTTCATGTTATTAAAAAATTATTTCATAAATTCATTGTACAAAATAGGATTTGCAGACTCAAAAGCTTAACTATAACATTTTTCTTGCGCTGCAAATTTAGATAATTACATGATCTAAGATTGATATCTTCCTTATAGACTTAATCTTACTTCTCAGCTTGACAGCAGAGCTTGCCAGATTGCGTCTGTCTTCAAATACTCCAGCACTACACTCTTACAGCACAGTCCAGTCAAACCGTATTCATTCCTAAGGCAGAGAGCAACGTAGAGCTGCACTATTCATAAATACACATTTATTTTTCATTAGAAATGCATAATTACAGCATTTAAAAGCATTTTCCCCTAGAAAAGTAGTTAAGCAACAGTACAAACAAAATTGTTAGTCTTCTGCAAATACATTTTTCATTACACTGAACAGAAAACACCAGCAAAAGGCTAATACTTGCAGTTATGGGATTTTTCTTTTTTTAAATATTTTCCATTTTTGTTATAAACACCATAGCAAATAAAAAAAAGCTGTTTAAACAGTGAAAAATATTTGAGCTCTTGATCTTCTATCTGTGGTAAAGCAAGTATTGCAAAGCAGCAATACACTTCCTAAGATATCTGCAGACATTCAAATGGTGTATTTCACAGAAGAAACTAACAGGATGAAACATTAATTTAGTCTCACGGTTTTAATTCATTAGATTTCTTTCCTTCTTTCTGAAGGATATTTTTTTTTTTCCTCCCTAAGTGTACCTAAGGGCAGGCCATTTATTTCTTCTGAAGGCCAGATCCTCAATTGATGCAGTGATGTAGCTCCAATTTAAGTAACTGGGTCTGATTTATTCCAGGTGATGCCAACCAGATCATCAGAACTCTGCTATTTGCAGGAGATGTGCGAGGTGTGACCATTAGTCTAATGGGCATTTCCATTCTCCTGTTGTTGCACGAAGACTACAGCACTTAACTCCTGGCCATGGTTCACCGACATCTTGGGTTGACACAGCTTTTCACAATTTTCTTATTGAATCTGGATTGCTCCATGTTCTATCTGCATTTCTGGCTGGATTGCTGATTGAAGGGTATCGGTGCCCTGCAAAAGGAAAGATGAAATCAGTACATCGATACAAAAATGCTTCCCATTGGTGTAGCCAAGGGAATGTGAACGTATTATAAAGTCTGCATGGGTATCAGCTCTATGACAGAGTTGAAACAGGAATACACCTATAAAGGCACCAAAAATAACATAAACAGTCCATATGAAGACTAAGTAGACTGGAAAGAGAAGGCTGAAATAATGACATCATGATAAGGACCTGCAAAATCATGAGTGGCATGAAGAGAGCAAATAGAAAACAGTTATTCCCTCTCTCTTCCCGAAAAAGAACCAGCTCTAAAAAGAAACAAAATGAAACCCATGTCTGGCACAGCATGTGCCAGAGCTGGGGAAGGAGTTGTGCCAGGACCATGCACGTTCTCACAGCTCGGGAGTACAGAGCTGAACGGTGCTGTGGAAGGAAAGTCCACCAAGGGTGACCACAGGAAAGACAGTAGGAAGTCCCGGAGTGACAGAACTGTTGTAGGTAAGGAGAGTAAAATTACCTGTTTGCCCTGTGCTTGGAACTTCCCCACCTGGTGCAGGATACGGTCTAAAACTGCTGACTTTACCCACTGCAGTCTTTCTCTATTTTGTGTAAAATGAGAATAGTGCTACTATAGTGAACTTTTTCTCAAATAAAATTCTTCCTACAGGCCTGATTCTACTCGTTTTCCAGGCAAAAACAGTCCTCCGTGAAAGAATTTAAAGTAAACACAATCGACTTAAGCCTTCAAAGGAAGTCTTCTTAAAAATTAAATTACTGCCTACGAGTAGCCTGACAATGCTGTGAAAGGACAATCCCATAGAAAATTTTTTAGCCAAGTTAGCTGGAGTAAGGAAAAACTAGATTATGAAACAAACTCCATCTTCAGAGCTATAAGATGAATAGCATTTAAGAACAGCTGCATTGGCCTGGATAAGGTCCATCACACCCAATAAGCCTTCCCCTGATAGCAACCAATATCACAAGCACAGATAAACTACAAGAAAAGGGCAAGCATTTAATGATATTTTCCTGTACACTCCCACAGATTCCAGAGATCTGCCCTTGATGGATTTTCCCTCATAAATTCATCTAATAGATGCTTTATGTAACGCCCTGGATATGGAATTATTACTGTGGCAGTACTTCTGTTACGAAAAACTCCTCCTTGAAGCCCTACGCTATGCTCTCAGCCCAACATCTGCAAGATGATACACAAAGACACAAGGGTGGAAAGGCCACCAGATTTCCAATCCTTTAGGTTTTGCTAAACAGTCGCAACTTGTTTATTCCAATGAAAATACTGGAGGTTCAAACTTATAAAGCACTGCTCCTAAACTAAGGTTTTGTTGTCAAATTATTTCTTGTTGCCAGTAATTGCACACAGCCACAAGATATTTTTTTCCTGCTCAAGATAGGTAATTTGGAGTTTACTTAAATGTTCAACAAATTAGTGCCAAAGTGGTGACTAATTCTACCAGATTGCTACATTTGATAGCAGGTAAGTTTTCAAGAGACCATCAAAGTTTTCTTTCCCATTAGCGGAAAACTGTTGAAGTAATATAATTAACAAATAACAGCAGCCACAGCAATAGTGAATATTTATCCAACATTTAGACCAGAAGCAGAAGACAGCCCAAAGGGATTACAAGCATGCTTTAGATTTGGAACTATGTTGTCTTCCACAGCATATGAACTTGAGCACAGAATTTAACCAAATACTCTTTTTCACCATCATATCCTGTATTTCTAAATTTTGCAAGCTGCTGTAAGTAAGAATGCTATCTTACTGAACATGAAAACAAGCCAACCAAACCTAAATCCCCTAAACACATCTGATTTCAAACCATGTCTCCCTCCGTACATGCATTTGCAATTTTGTCCCAGCAAAACAATGCTCAAATATTAATAGTTTGTGTTTATATAAGTGGTTTAGGCTCACTACAACACTGTCAGAATCCTAGCTATTAATACTTCTGTCTGCAGCTAATTTACAAATACAAAATCCAGGAATACAATGAAAATACTAAGTTGAAGAGCCTGCTGCTGTCTGCTTTGGCTGAAGTCATGGAGGGGATTCATTTCAAATAGCCTCACTCTTCCCTTCAGCCTTGCATGTGCAATTGCTTCCAAAGGCACAGCTTTCAAGAAAAAAGGTAACAAAACTGGTGTCTTGTTTTCAGACCTTAAGTAAATTCATAGTTGTGGTGTTTCAAACATGGAACTTGTGTAGGGCATAGCATCCAATCCAGGTGGATAATAAACTCCACTTTTATAGCCTTTGATTGATAAATAGATTCAAAATAGTTGAGAACATCTCAGATCCCCTGTCAAGGAAGACCAAAGTGTCACTGCAGCCCCACTGACAGGGTTTTCTCTTCAGATAAGAGATCTAAAATGAGTAGAGCTATTCCATAATTTTAGCCAAAAGCTACGATGCTATCTGTATAACTCAGAGTAATGCAAATACCAAGTTGGTTTCTCCAATTCACTAACAGATCCTCAGTTTTTAGTTTGTGTAAACTGAGGAAATATTTATGCCAAACTTATTTTTAGTCTTCTCTGGTTTTCCTTTTATACTCTTCTTATTTCACATTCCTTTTCTGCTTCTCTTCAGCTTTGTATAAATCTCTGCGGTTAACCACAATATTAAGACCTAACACGGTGCAAAGTGTCCCTGAAGAGGAAAGTAACTCCTCTGGTCGCTGCCAGTCGTGCGGGAGACGGATGCCGATGTTTATAACCGCGCTCCGTAACCTCCTGCCCATCAGAGGTGGTAGCTGAGAAGGGAGGACAGGCACGAGGAACAGACCCAGGAGAAAGTCCGTGGGAGGTAAATCGGGAAATTTCCCAGGCCTGGAGTGAGGACAGCAGCACGAGAAACACCTCTCACTACCCAACATGTATATGCTTTATTAATGGGATGGGACCAGCAGTACTTGAGGATTTATATAAAAATAAAGCAACACTTACTCTCTAGCGTACTATTACAAGTGACTATGAATAAAATACTGAGGTTAGTGCAGAGACAAATCTAGCAAAGAGAGGAAAATTACTATTAAGGGCTCGCCTGTAGGGGAAGACCAGTGTACAGAAAACTAGAATGAAGTCTTAGAGCACAGCACACTCCTGTGCCAGGCAGCCTGAGCCTTTCTGGCAAGGAGCATCATTTTTCTGAAAAGCAGTTTGCAGCATCCAGGTGAGGAGCCAGCGTGGACTGGGGTAACCAAGAGGGTTTAGAGCTCTGGCTTCCCTACCCGCAGCAGCCAGTGCAGATGGCACTTTGGCAACACACACCACAGCTCCATCTTTTGTTCAAGGCCCTCTTTGCCACTGGGATAATTAATTTGTTCTTTTTCATAGAGAGAAGTGATCTGCAGGTTGCTTTGCCCATGGCAGAAGCACTAAGCACTTGAGTTTCATGCACGCAAAGTCTGGACATGATTCCCTTGATTTCTTCAGCAATTTTCTATTTTTTCCCTCAAGAGTCTCAGTATTCAAATGTTTGCAGTCAGATCAGAATTCTCTGCAAAACTGCGTATGTACGGGACAAAAATCCACTCTAATATTGGCTTCTAAGGATACCATTATATCTTGGCTAGCAAGCCACAGCTTATTTTTCACAACCACTTGGCATTCTCTAGAAAAGAAGCCAACTAAGTGGGGTTCACAGAAAAATGCGTAACCCTCTTCAGAAAAAATTCTGACAACTGTTTTAAGTCAACATTCTTGTGTTGTCACCAGTCACAGCTTCAAGCTGATGAGAAACCTTTTATAGACTGAGATACATGACTGTTCAAGCTGATTTTTTTAAAAATAATAAAAAATTCCTCCACTGTAACTGAGAGGATCAAGTGTTCACTTACAATTGCTAGCATTGCGACTCCTGCGGGAAATCCAGGCTGTTGATCAAAATAACTGGAAAACTGCTGTCAGAAAGGGAATAACATTTTTAGGAGAAACCTCAGTCTGAAAAATACTTTTTGGATAGATTCCAAGCAAGTTTTTTGCCCTGTCCTTTAACATGGCTCTCAGCCTTCAAGGATGCAGAAAAACAATGATGACCAAAAATAACTATTCTCTGGAGGCATTGAGCAAGAACACAGAAGCAGGGATAGTCAAAGACCTTTAACAAAAATGGTACCTTTAACAAAATGGTGTTTCTTATTACAGATGATATTTTTTTAATGGCTTGGAAACAGGATCATAAACTCATTGGGACACGAGTATTTGTGGATAGATATAGAGTTCATCTGAAAGATGTTTCAATCAAGTTAAGTACATTCAAATGGCAAAAAAAAATTATATATATACATACTTGATTAGTCGCAGAGTGGTCTGTCACTGGTGTCAGCTGCACATATTGGACTTGGATATCGCTCCCTTGGAGCGGGGATCCATCAACACCCCCTGAGGCAGGCTCGGCAGAAGCAACAGCTATGAGCTGAGCGCCCTGCAACACCTGCAGGGGAAGCAATGGAGAAAGCGGCTCGTAAACAACCACCATCAGAGATATGTTAGGGACCATCTAACTTGAAACAGATGCAAAACCAAAGACCATTAAAAAGAAACACAAGAAAACTTGTCTGTCGGTAACAGTTGCTTTAAACCATGTGGGTTTCCGAGAGGACATGGTAGGCACATGGAAAGATTCCCACAGTAGATGCTTGCTGCATTCTGCCTTAGGAGATTCATAATTCTGTTAATGATTATTGCAAAGACTTAATGGGCTGCACTGTGCAGGTTACACTAAGAATGTGATAATGCTAATAGCACACAAAATATCACTGAGTAATGCTTTTACTGTTACAAAAACAGACACAGATCCAAGAGACTCCTCGCAGCCAATGGCATTCAACTTTTGACACTTTATTACAGTAATGTTTCTATTCCTACAGTATATGAAGGTGTAGATTTAAGAATTACTGCTAATTAACGTTTACTCTAATCACATCTGCATTTTGAGTGGTGAAAACTATAGGTTCCCTATGAATTTCAAAAAACAAAGAACAGTCGATCCATCTAAAAGTGCTTGCTTAAAAATGTTCTTGTGATTAAACTCATTTTAATCAACTTCTTGAAACGCAAATCAGAATAAAATACATGTGTGTAAACAATGACAAGCCCCTAGTCTCATTTTTTAAACTCAGCTAAAATATACAATTTCAGCTTTAATTTCTATATGCCGTCAATGATGTATTCTTAAGCTACGGTATTTGAACTACAGGGAATAAAAGACATCTTTCAGACGAAGGAAAGAGAACAAAGAACAAAAATAATATTCTTAACAAAGGTTTTTCTTAACAAAGTATGATTTCTCAGCTGATCTGCGGGTGGGTGGCCATGAAGGAGTGGGTAGACCAGAATTTCTCTAAGGAGTGTGGGAGGCAAAAAGAGGTGACCTTCGTTAATGACCTTCAGGGGTGTTGTCAGGGTTTTATGGGGATCTTGGGTGTTCTGAGATACAGTCGGCATCAAACTGCAAAAGGATGCTACATCTTGTTTTTACAGGAGTAAGCAAAATTCTCTCATCCTACAGTATTTATTTTGGAACAATACAATACATACTGTCAGATCCACATCACAGTTTGTCCCATTGACTACCTGCAGGTCTTATATGTATTTTGTCTCTTTTATTTCTGAACTACAAACCTCAGAACGACTGCGAGCAACTGAACGAGCCTGCAATTCTCCCGTACAAACTGCTTTACAACAAAGCAGCCAAAAACTTGCAACAGAACCAGCTTCCCTGGTTCGTGTATGTTCTCAACTGCACACCTTCCAGCATTCCCTTTTATAGCACGTGTTCTGGAAAAGACCAAATAACCTCTACGTGTTATTTTACACCAGACCTGTTAGATTCCTAGTGATAATCTACCATTACCATGCTTCCTGCAAAAAAAACCCCACCCCAGCACAATTTGACAATTTGCTGTCAAATTACACTTTCCTTTTTGGTTTCATGCAAACAGTTATGTTCTTTTCCTACTGCATCTTCCTGCTGGATTTGTAATTAGGTTTTCATTCACAATCAAATGGGAAGTGTTTTTACAGAATGTTATGATGAAGCTCACATAGTTTTCATGGAGGCAAAATGGACAACGTGATAACGTCAGCAGGGGCTGACAAACGCAGGTATTAATGAATTTCCATTAACAAGGTCATAGATTGATTGCACTGCTCCAATACCCCCAACCAGACAGATTAAAACCAACTCAGTTAAATTCAAATGTGTTCTAATCCCAACTCAAGATGACAGCAGTGACAGCTACACACACTGTGCTCGGTTTCCACTTCTATAGTTTGGAAAAAACGGATTGATAAATCGGAGAGATAAGACATCTACATTATAAAAGTCACAATTAGTGTAGTTTTTTCCTTCTTTGCCATGTCCCAAGGACTACAGGCTTCAGTACTCGGTAACGGCAGGCGAGTGGCCATGCAGGACAGATTCATTTCCCCCAATGTTACACCAAACTACTTGGGTTTTGCACACCAGGTGATTGGCTCTAAATTGAATGTTGCACTGATGTTTATCATACACATATATCTCTAGCAATTGCTTTCTTTCTATTTTTCCCTATAGCTACAACACATCAGACCTAGAAACCTGATCTTGCTTTGAGGAGAACTGAAGGAGGAAACAGTGGCAGAGAAATGTAGAATATGCTGGCAAGAATATGGCACCGAAACATTCTAAAGAGCTTTTTACTGCTCGATTCACAGAAAGAAATCAATTATTGAAGACACACTACTGACACTGAAAGAACAACAACAAAAAAAGAATCAGTCCGGACTTTGAAAACTAAAAGCTGAAAAAGATTTCTTAATGTGTTTCCATCTAGCACATGCCAACATAAATAGCTGTCTTCGATTTCCTTAAATACTGCCTGGCTTGTTATTGTGGCATAATTGGCGATATAACCAGTGACTGAACAAATGAGAATAAAAGCAAGAAGAGGGAAAAGATCCCATCTGAACTAAACTGACTGAATTTTAAATGAAGGAATGAGCAGAAGCTCTTTTTAATACCTGTTGATAGCACTCTAAACAAAAATATTATTTTGCATTTTTTATTTGAATTACTGTACAGCTTCTGAAATTATGATGCAAGAGTAGAAAGGGAGAATTGCCATCTTTACCCTGTTTTTTTTCTAAAGAGATTTAAAAATAAAGGTATTTCCATAGTCTCAATGGCACAGTACCTTGTGTTTAATCTGCTGAGCTAAAGAGAGGATCAACACAATCCGATGCTCACCCTGGAACACTCAATCCCGTTTCCTACATCTGAACACCTCTGTCACATGTGGCATCATGAAGTCCAGGAGCACACTAAAGATATCACTTACCTAATCACACTGTATTCATAAGATAACGTCATTTATCTAGAATCTCAAGTGCATCCAGATAGGAAAATCCAACTGAACTGACATTAAAACCAGCAATAAATTACATTTTCTCTACTGGAGATTAAAATACATTGATTGTATTTCTCTCTTAAAAAATATGCTAAAAATTTGTTATGCTGAAGACCTATGCCTGACATCATCCTTTCTACTTCTCACACAAACAAATTATTTTGTTTAGAAAACCTCAACTTGGGCAAAAAGATTGGCAAGTTTGGTTACAGCCCTCAGATTCTGCTTGCATGTGAAAAACCTTTTTCTTCCACAGTATTCACAGTGCCTTATAAAAACAGGCATGTCCATTTCTTTAAACATAGGGGGGGAAAGGTCCTACGGGAAGAAACTATGTCAAAATACATGTTGATAGAAAGACAGATATAAACCAACAAAACAAAGAACAGAGTCCATAGCTTGGGTTGAACAGACTCTCTAATCAGTATGACCATGCTTCGCCAGGTAAAAACAGGATTTAACTTCAGCCCTATAACTTCAATCAGCCTCACCTAATAGTTTTTTATTTCTGTCTGTAAGTTCAGAACTTTTATATGAAGCTATAGTGAGGCTGCAAAAATTAGAGACATAAAGGGATCAATGGCTTTAATTAACACAGTATTCATAGGCTCATTCAGAGCTTATTGCACATGGGGCAGGTGCAAGTCCATGGCTTTTCTTTGGCTGCTGACTTGACTTCCAAACCAAGACCTTAACTTTGTAATTCTTATCTGCCCTTGACCTTAAAAATAAAGGAATTGTACCAAAAAAAATAAATACCCTGAAAATGAACTTCTCTTCCCAGTTCCACTGGGCTTCTCTAACAGCCTGCCTTACTGATCCAAAACAGGTAATAGAATATGGTTAAACTGAAAAAAATAATAAACTTAACTTGTAACAAAATTGATTAATTCATGCTCTAAACACACATGGAAAAAGAAGCTTGAAGTCACCATTCCCTTTCACTTAGGCACAAAAGCACGGAACATCGCTCAAGCTATCTCAGGCTACTGAGAGTTCCAAGTCAAGGCTGAAAATGGTCCTAAAAAAGAGCGCCTTTAAAATTAACAAGCAGACCGAAAAAATATTTTTCTTAAATAATTCAGTGAAGTATTTAGAAAAAGTACATTTGCTCATCTATTATTGCTTGCTGTCAGCGGTAAAAAATTGTCTTGACAGTGACAAGATCTTTAGCTCTCGCGGAGCCAGAGCACACTCTTTACATTGCACAATTATTTCCACTGCAAAAGCATAAGCAATCGCACAGCTGGAACACAGCAGCTCACAAAATTCTTCTGTGCTTTCAGCCTGCAGTTACAACCACGGATAAGGGCTTTTCCCCAAATAGAAAACCTAGTGAAAAGCATTTATCAAGAAAAATCAGAATACTTTAGGAAATGTCTGTAAGATATTTGAGAATATGTTTGAAGATGCATATCTTTGAGAATGCTTCGAAGATACCAGTGCTCTCAAGGATATTTTGTGACCGAGCCCAATCTTTGCAAACCTTCATGTCCCAAACCTTGTTGCCTCAAAGACCACCACATTGCACGCTGACCCTGGTGAAGACAACTTGCCTAAGTTAAAAAGCAAGCATGAAAGAGCCCCTTCTCTCACTGTGCCCATCACCTTTCAGAATGAGAAAACATTCCCTAACACCTTCAGACAGAAATATAAATGCATTTCTATTAGTTTTGTTTTTAAATGGTCCTAGAAATACCAGAAGGAAAAGTATTTTGTTCAGATTTTTAAAATGAAGTGTGAACTCTTGGCATTGTTCATGAATACAGAACCACAGTCTCTTTGACCAAACATTTATTTTCCTTAAAGCTCTACAAGCTTTTAATGAGAGACACAAGAGCTGACAGATTTGATAAAATGAGCTAAGGGACAGATGGCTCCCTCCTACCCACCCAAAGCACGTTGTGCCCCTACGTACGTCCTCTGTCCATCCTTACAGCAGCGTCAACACAAAGCCAGGCTCCCTGATCAGAACTGGAGCAGAAGCACAGCCCCTTGCAGTGGTACCCACTGACCCAAATCACAGCTTTTCTCTTTCTTTGTTTTTTCCTTCTCTCTTCACCTTTTTTCCTCTATAATTCACTCTCCAAAGACTTGATGCTTTGGGATTTACAAGCTATTGAGCCCGAAGGTCCTGGATTTGTGTTTTTTTGTCCCTTCTTCAGCGAGAGGCTTGCCATATAAAACATAATAATAAAATTAGTATTAATAATGAAAACCAGTCACTTTCTCTGCTCCCTTCCTTTCCATTTAAAGACTATTTTAGCCCATAACTAATAGTTCCCATTTAACATTCAACTGCCAGGGCAGGAAATAAAATTTTTTAAAAAAAGACTAAAATGTAATAGGTTTTCCTTCAGTTTCTTCCAAAATTATTCAAGCATAGTTTCCAACCATGGTTCAATTCATATCACGTTCTCTGCTGATTTTACTTATCACCGAGAATTATTCATCGAGAAGCCCGTAACTTGAAAGTTTTCTCTAGACCCCAATCTTCAAAAACAGGTAACTGTTTTGGGATAGCTGAAGTTTGTTTACCAAAAAAGCCCATTCCTCAATCTGGTCCTTGCCAGATTGAGCCTTCTGAAACACATTCTTGCTACCGTTGTTGTGAGCTTTTTTATTAATCTAGGCAAGCACATATGTTTGCCTACCTATAAAAAGCTCAAAAAAAAAAGACTTTGGGATTTTGGTGTCTTTTTTCCATCGTTTCTTCTTTCTACTACAGGAATGCAATAAAAGATGATGTCCCTTTAAAAAAAACGAGGTTTTGAATCACTGAGAGAGTGGTTGTTTATAGAAGGCTCACTAATACTTGTAGCCAGTAAGTAACCATTTCAGCAAATATTTGTTGCACAAAAGTAATGAGTTGTGCATAGAAAAAAATGGTACGTCAGAGACATGCTCTAGTTAAAACATTGATAAAAAACCAAAAGGAGAGTTTGGGTCCAAAAGTGCAAGGATGGTTACGAGTTTAGATGGTTCCCAGTAAGAGAATACCTGCCCATCATCCTCCTACACTGTCATTCACCAGTGATGGCAAAACTACATGGATACATCCAAACAGCAAACACAGCTCCCTCTAATGATAAGAGGCTTTGCTGATAAACATGTTCACTTAAATAAGATAATTCCCTCAAGCTGATTCTTTTAGGTCTTGAAGTTCTCTTAAGACTAAAAACATACACTGTATTTAATGCCCACAAAACATTTATTTCCATGCTTACAGATGAGTTTACTCTCTTTTCTCTTTAAGCCATCGGTTCAATTTAACCAAGGTCAAGTGTACTGGAAAGCTCATATCTGAGATTTTTATGTGGCTGATACGAAGTTATTTTGGTGATTTTACAGTCCAGTTCCAATAAAATTAAAGTATTGACGTGACAAAAAGGAGCGGCAGCAAAGGACATACTGACCTAACTGTTTTCCAAGAAGAACATGAGTCCTCTTCGTGCTAAGATCAAGCAGTGTTCGTTGAAAACCACTGTAACCCTTGCACTGGATTTATCTATCCCATATGGATAGAGAGTAAGAATGCATACGGCCTGATGATGTGTTAAATATACATTGAACCAGAACAAATACACAGCTAACAGTATGGACCAAGGATCACTATATATTGCTCCATGCTTTCTACGTTGTACTTAAAATTAATCCATAAGCATTTTGATAGAATTACAAGACAGTTTTAAGGCCTAAGTTTTATCTTCCAAACTTTTAAAAATATTAACAGCAATAAAAGACCGGAAGTTCTTCTTCCAAAAAGATAAGGAAGACAGATGGCTCACAGTGTTGCAGAGAATATCTGCAGCTTTTCTCTCTCAGTAACCAGTGAGGAGAAGCACACAGAGGTGCAAATAAGCACATGGAAGATGTAACCTGTCCTTTACATCATTTATTGGCAGCCCTTTTTTAAGTAGAAGCCTCCAAAATATGAGGCCTCTCTTCTTTATAAGGTGCATTTTGAAAGCTGCTGTATGCCTTCGAACTACTAAGATGACACAAAAAGAAAGGAAAAAGCCAAAATATGTAGCACTCACATTTTTTCCAAAATAATTACACATACTAATTTCTTAATTTTCAAGGTGAACTTGTTTTGATTATCATTTCATTACATTGCCCCAGAGAAAAAAGCCTCTAGGTCATAACGTGTACTCTAACAACGTGTTTTAAATCCACTCACCAGAGCTTCCAGAAATTCACAGGGTTTTCTATTTTACTGTTACAAAGAGCTGATCATTGTCTAGTTTGTCTTAAACGTGGCATAAATTAATGATGCTCACACAAAGCAATTTTCCATTAAAACTATAGATGCTTTTAGAAGTACAACGTCTCTTTTAGAGGCCATACCATCTTTATTTTAAATACCACAATTGACAGAATAGCATGGAGCATCTACCACAGCTTCTGTCTTCTCATTGCTGCCTGCAGGAAAAGGTTTGGGAGGCCAAAGGCTGTACTTTATCCCATCGGGCAGGCCACCAAATGTTCACCAATATAAAAAAAAAATAATTCTGAAATATTTGTTCTTAGAAGAATACATTACTTTGCATCTAGCTTTATTAAAAGGCAGGCTGAGTCAATCATATCTAGTAATCTGGGTCAGAGTGTAAAAATGACCTGTTAACTTTCTTTACTTAGCATTTAATTACACTGCCATTTATGTATTGCTAATTATTCATTTTCTTTCATATTTTTGATTAAAATACTGAATAGCACAGTCAAATATATTTGTGGGAAAACACCACAAAATACAAACTGGAAGGCATAAAATTACTTTTTGCAATATATCAACTAAATTCTTTTGAATAAATTTAACACTGGCTTCATTCATTTGCTATAGGGCTACATTTTCAAATGACTGGAACAGCATGTTGGAAATGCAAAGCAAATAAGTATACTGTCAATCAAGCTCACAAAAATAAGCCCATTTTTAATAAAATAACACAGATTCGCATTACGCATACTATCACATATTCATTCTTTACTAATTACCTTCTAAACACTTCCTCTAAACTGGGCTTATTTATTGAATTAAAAACGCACTCCTCATAATGTCTGTGCCCAGACAACTGATGCCGAACAAAAGATTTGGCTACACTGTCCCTTTTCCACTTAAGCAAGATACCAGGTATGGACTGGGCTGTGCAGAGAAGAGAAAAAAAAAAAAGGGTTCTGTGAGACCCAGTGGTAATTAGTGACTATCAAAGTTGTAGCCCCCAAAATCATGTATCCTGCTGGCAATTTTCCATCACGTAAAATCAAATTGCTCCACTCACCTGTCCTCAAATATGGCAGTGTTGCAAGATACGGGTTTTGCCGAAAATTAAACTACAAGATCCTTGGTTACATTAAGGTAATATACTCCCATTAACATCCCAATATGTTTCTTTGAAAATATACTTTGAAATATATTTGATCTAAGGTAACTGGGAACAATATACAAAGGATCCACTGGTCCTAAAGATTAGGTTATCATTCTGAAGTTAATGATTTAGACCATAAAGCCTTACTTACAAGTCGTTCCTTAAGAACAACCTGTACCTAAATTTGCTATTTATTTCCCACATAAAAAGTGCCAATACAAAAATAAATTCAGCATATATAAGAGTCTAATATTTAGCAGTTAAAACTAAACTCTCCCTGCTGTGTATTTCTAAGTGTGCTGAATTGAACCATGCAAAATATGACCTTAAATCTGTCAAAACTTCATTAACTAACACCCCTACAGAGTCATATAACTGAGAGCACCTCCTTTAAATTCCCCAAACCAAAAGGCATGAAAAGTGAAACTGATTTCAGCTCTACCAAGTGTGGAAAAATGAAAAGAATAATTCCAGAGTACGTTTTTATCAGCGGCATTATTTCCTTGCATAACAAATAATAAACCATCTCATCTGCTTTTACTTTGAGTATATACCACAGCACAGATCTGCTGGGTAATGTCTACTCTGAGATTCCCTTAACGCGCCTGTACAAAACTAGGAGAGATGCATGAACACAAACTGCAGCTATTGTGGTTACTTAAACAAACTTTACAAAAACGTCCATCTTTCTGGCTACTGCGGTTGGACCGAGCTAGATAAGCGATGGCAAATTGTGGCTTAGTGTATTTAAACCATCTGCATCTTCCAAAGCCCTTTCACAACACATCACCTTGCTTCCTAAATCTTTGTTTCAGTGATCCCCAAGGAAGGGAAGGCTCAGCGAGCCCCAGGAGCAAGGCTCTGCCTCTGAAGACTTTATTCAGTAGAGCTACCAATACTTGCCGGGACTATGGTTTTATAGAGAGTATTCGCAATCCCTGAAATGCTGTATTAAGCCCTGAGCAAAGAAAAATGAGATGCACAGAACTGCATGAAGTTTTAGAAGGGAAAGCACGGCAGAGGTTCATGATCTTCATTAACATTCCCTCTACAAGCTTTTTTTTTTTTTTTAAATTTACAAATAAATATTCTGAGCTCTTTGAAAAGTATTCACATCTAATTTGGTGAATAAACTGCAGAAAAATAAGGGGCAGAAAAAGATTAACACAGATCAAGTTGACTTTTTTAAAAAAAACACCTGCTCATACCATCACTGTCTCTCTGACCCTTTTTTCTAAGCACAGTCCAACTGGAATAAGGAATCTGACCTTTCTTTTTTTTTTCTACATTATTTAAAAACACGTAACACACAGAAAACCCATGAGGCTCACGATCTCTCTCCAAGTTAAATGCATCCTGCCTAAATTGAACCTCTGAAGACAAAGGTGCAGTTGTTAAAAGTATCCCACGCTTTCACTGGGTCAACACCCCCATGGCAAGCTGGGGGTCCCTCAACAGACCCACAGCTCCTTTGAGAAGCGGTTGGTGTCAAACAAAAGGGTAATTAGTGTAATTAAAACTTTATCCGTGAACTATTACTCTGCCTGAAAGGGATGCAAAGTTAATTACTAAGGAATAAAAGCCTAAATCAAGCTTTGTATCACGTGATATAAATACAATGAGATTATATGAAATCCCATGGAAGTAGTCCACATCTACATCACCAGTATTTTATTTTGACTCAATATCACAGGTAGACAGACAGTAATGTGGATAATATGGACAGTAATGGAGAACAAAGCAGAGAGATATTGTCTCAAGACACAACCCCACAGAAGCCAAGTGATGTCCTTCCTTTGACTTAAAGTAGAGATGGGCTCAGGCCCTACAAAATGATATAAAATACACCAAAACAAAACACAGATTTTCACTGAAAATACACTTGAAACTAGCACATGTGCAAAACTTAATTATAATTAATCGGCAGTTCAGCTGCAGATGTAATTTCAGTAAAAATTACTTGGTTATGGAAAGAAGAGTTACCTCATCGAAATTCACTGTATCAAATTAAAGAGGCTATCTGGAAGTACGAGGCTCGTAAGGAAATCTGGCTCATTCGTCTGACTCATCCTTTGTATGAAGATACTCTCAGTAAATCGCCCACCACGGGAACCTTCTCAAAACAGCTCTGTGGGTAAATGACAGCTCTTTTCAGATGTTGCCCTTCCCTACCCATAACCTACAGTTGCATTTCAGCTGTTACACAAAAGGTAGTTTGATGTACCTCCACCTGCCAGAGCTCCCCAAATTAGGTAGTTTTGGTATTTTGTGGCCACCTTCTCCTCTGGAGGCAAGGCTCTGGTTGATCCATCTCTTTTCTGTAGCTCTTTTCTGGTGAGCCAATGTTTTACATCACAGGAGCTACACGCAGGCGTATGGAGATGTGACTGCCAGGTAATCAACCCATCAACAATTATTTCATATATCCTAATGCCCTTTTGGCAAAAAAGAAGAAAAGACAGAAATATATAACTAAGCATTTCAGCTCAGCTCAGCCGTCGGCATTCTGTTATAGCTTGCAAAATCTTTTGAGGTAATTCAATCTAAGAACGGTAAAGATTATTCAAATCTGCATTTTGTGAAAAAACAGCTTACTGCTAACAGTAACTATGATAAAACTGATGGAACTACTTCCAAAAGAAAGGTTTTTCAAGAGTGGACAATTAAATCTCTCTACGATAATTCACTATTTTGAGCAACACTAAAGAAGCCTTTGGCTTAAATGTTTTTTTTTTTTTCCAAGTGAATGTTATTCTTGGGTTTTATTCAACGTACAACTGAGTGCTATTAAGAAATGGCTGGACAGTTCAGAGAAAAATACTACAGTGTCAAAGAAATCTTACTAAGCTGTAGCTGCCGAGTGCAAAAGCTCAAGAAACAAGTCATATAAGAGTGACCCAGACTCCCTCTGACTGACCAGCACTGATAAAGGTTATTCAAGTGAATAATAAATGGTGACTCACACGGCATCTGGCCGGTGGGAAATTTTTTGTTGTGACATAACCCAGCCAAAAGGGAGAGAATAACTCAGTCCCAAAGGACTGGCTTCCTTTACATTTTTTATGTGACAAGTCCCTGCTAGTCTAATACATGTAAACATGGCTTTAAATGTCACCGTGCTGGTCCCATCCTCCCAGTCTCAAATTCCTGATGGGATTAGTGATGCTTAAAACAAAAGGTCAAGATAAATGCTGCAGTACTTTCAGCGTTTACTATGAAATTCTGCTAAAGTCTTCAGGCAATTTTAGCACAAATTGCATTCAATCCTTTCATAAATAACTTAAAAAACTAGAATTTGGATCTAAGTGCTGATGAGAGGGTACGTATCCTCTGGTGAGGCTAGTAGTAAATATGCCACTTAAAAATAGTAAGACCAGATCACTGAGGATCTACCAGAATCACATACATCTGTTATTTTGCTTCAAAATGTCTAAACCAATTTATCAGTTTCCCCTCGGAATGGTGATTTTACTTTGATTCCAGAAAGAAAAGACATTTGGGGAGAACTGCAAATGTTTACATCATAACTGGCACTGTGTATTTTTTTTTTTTTCAAATACTAGCAAAATAACATCTGAAAGTTTGGCTCTTGTTGTCAGGGTAACAAAACACTGCTCCTACCGTACACTGCAGGATCCCATTAAGTTGGAGAAATATGGATGGGGAAAAAAAAAGCACATGTGACGACGGCATGAGCCTTTTATACACAGAGGAACAGAAAAGTTCTAGTGTTGCAGCGGCAAGGAAAAGTCCTAAGGAAAAGAAAATTAATATACCACCTCCTGCACTTTAATTATGAAATGATGTAATCAGCTCAATTTATATCATTCCGTATCAGAAGTACATAATGGCTTCAAAAGAAAAGCAGAAGAAAAATGGTAGAACCACCACAGCAAGTTAACTGTAACTGTGCCTGAACTATAAATCAGAAGTTGGAGAAAGTTGTAAGCCAGTACTTGTCAATTAAAGAATACTTAAATAAGAAAGCAGTACTCCTGAGAATTACCTGAATTACATTAATAAGTTACTTACAGAAACTTGCACAAAAAAAATAACACTGTAGACATAATTCAAGAAAAAAAAAATCCCAAAAAGGAAAATGTATAAACTGGGCAGAAGTTAAAGAGCAGAGATTTAAACAGTTGGGGTTTTCCCTTTACCAAACCCAAGCCCTAAGGGAAGATGCTGTCTCATTTCCACAGATAGGAAAGGAATCCAGAAAGTGAAAGTGACTGTCTTCTTTGGTTTTGCTTTTCCACTCCAATCTCAAAATAGACAGGAATGACAGACAGCTGTAAGAAACACAAACTCAAGGAGTGTCATTCATATTATAGTAGGGTATATACATTTGGAAGGGGAATATGTACTCCAGAATTGAGTACAGAAATAAACACGTGAAGTGGCTGGTTTTTACAATGAGAAGCATACAACAGGAACACCTGGACTTCTCAAAGTACCCATACAAAAGATTACAGGATATCAGTAGGAAGAGAATTAAAATACCTAAACTTTATCTCTAATCTTGGTTTTTATCTACTAGTAAAGTTCATGTAAAAAGAATCCAAAATAATAGAAGCTTTATCCACTTCATTTAAATTATTCACACTGAAAAAGATAGTGTCGCTGTAAACTGCTCAGTGTGTTCCAATGATGACCAAAACTGAAAGCAGATGTAATGTATATTATAAGCTATATATCATGTTCCAACGCAGAAAATCTTACGTTTCATGTCAAAAACATTTTCAGACAATAGTTCTCAAACAAAAGCAATCAGGAAAACTGATTGATTTCTTTCATTAAAATGGATGCTCTTACATATATCCGCTGTCATTTTTAAAACTATCCTCTTTTTGACAAATATAATAACGTTAGACTAACACAAATCACCATTCTCTGATTTCTATCAGCATTCACAGATAAGACATCAGTTATAAATACTTCTCTCCACATGAAGCCGTATCGGTTCTGCTCAGCTCCTCCATCCGGAGCCCGCTCAGTAACGGAAATTTACATGTGCTTTCCCTTTAGTCGATGCACTAAAGTGGACAAATGTTTCTAACATCCTGGAGAAGAGCTTGGGAATTGGTGCTTCTTTCACTTTGCAATGATGCAAACACGCTTTTTCTAATTTAAAGCCATAAAATAAAAATGAATCCTAACATAGCGTCACTTTGTTTGACTAAGTCGTGTACTACATGCTACGGTACATGCTGCAGATGATACTTTCCCAATTTTGCAAATGAATTCCTGGTTACTGAATTAATTTCCTCCTTTATTTTTTCTCAAGTTGGAGCCAGTAACCTGACATTTAAGAATTGTACAAATTTGTAAAAACATGAATTGCCAGTTACATGCCACATTGAGAACACAAGTAAAATCATTTTTCTGGTAGTGATTTTCAAAAATCTATCTTGTGCTTGCATCTATTAGCCTATGGCATGAAGTTCTACAAGTTTCCCTACATGGGAAAGCGTTTTCAGAGAAACAAGTATTACAGATGATAATCAAAACTCTGCTGTTTCAATTTTGAACAAAGAAAAATAAGAAGTGATTGTTTATCCACTTCACTTCCCGCATTGCTTAGAAAACCGTATCAAGTCATTATAAATATATTAGGTAACATATATACCCTGTTCTGCTACAAATCATTAAAATCTCCTTTTTTTGGAGGGGTGGAAAACAATTGGCACAGTAGTTGAGTGTCTGTTCTCCCCTGCGAATTAAACTTCAACCATATGCCTATTGTCAGGGCAATTTTACCCTACAAGAGCACCAGCCTCGGTGGTTCTCCAAGGTTTTGCACACACACTTATCTGCGTGCAATGTCATTTATCCGCCCATTTGTTTACTATTTGGGTTCATTTTCCAATTCAGTGAAATCCATGGCAGACAATTACTTGGGGATGGAATTACAGGAAGCACCCATCAGTAACACTGTCTCCGAATCCTCTACTACTTTGCTGTAGAGCTCAAGGTTTCACCTATGTAGAGCTTCCAGACATTAATGGCCTGTGGTTGAACTTAAATCAGGGTCTCCCATTCGGCAATACATTTTGCTACCAGCTGAGCCTCCAGGCCAGCCAAAGGTCTTTACTTTCTGAACATCTTACTTATATCCAGATTGCATTTGCATACATGTTAAACTTTCCGATCATCATTTGGATTTTTTAAAATGCATTTTTGAACAAGTCTCAATTTTCCTTTTGTGAGAAAAGGGAGAGGAATATGGAGTGTGAATTTGAAGCAGACTTCAATGAAAGCTCTGGACCCAAAACTATTGTTTTCTTAGAGTACACATCTGGTTTTCCCCAACATATTGCCAGTTCTGTAACTCAGTTTAATACCCAGCTGGGATAATGTAAAACTAGCATATAACCTAAAATAAATGCTAGAAGCACATATTTTTGTTCAGTAATACTTGTATGCATTATAACATTCTACCCACATACCGAAAAGTTTGTATCAATGAAGGGAGAAGAGGAGGGGAAAAAAAAAATAAAAAAATCACACACCAAACCAGGCACCGTGCATGTGTGTGGCCACACAACTGGAAACTAGAACTAAAGCTCACCAGAGCAGCATAAAATCACGCTTTTAAAAGGTTAAAATTACTTAGTTTTACAATCAAAACACAAGTTTTTAAAGCAAAGACATTTAAAATGTGGTTTTCTCATAACATCAGAAAGGAATTATCAAAGCGCCTAACATTAGCGTGCTGCAGGAATGTTCCCGGGGCTGCTGACAATCTTCTCCCTGCCCAACTTGAAACTTTCTACTTTCTGGTCCGTGGGAATTATAAATGTCTGGTAACAAAATTTTTAATTCTTGGGCAATTAAGGCTATTGGAATGCAGAGAGGAAACTGCTGAACAAAGAAAGCTGCATCTACAGAATACTCTTGTATATAAAATTATCTTCTTTTGGCAACTCTGATGGCCAAAACATAAATCAAAACCATGCAGCAATAAAAGTGACAACCTGATAATGTTATCCTGAAGGCTGCTAAGAGGTAAGCGTGAAGCAAGTGAGCTCACTTTGAAAGCAATTCGTAAAATGTTACTAAAGGAGTTTAAAGAAGTGTCAGTAAAAGTTATTCCTTCTTCCAACCCATTAACGCATGAGTTATTTTGACTTACATTTGCATTCACACACAATAATTTCAGATCCTACAGCCTGAGTCTGATTCTATATGGCTGGCCATTCTTTGAGAGATGCATAAAGGCTTAAAATGGATTCAACATTTTATTAAAAAATAATAATAATAAATTTGGACTTGATCAAATCTGGTCCCGATCAAAATTACAGCAGTTATAAACCAGATTTGCAGCCCTCGCATGGTTTCTGAGACTGCCTTGGGAATGTAAAATGCCAAGATGCTATTAATATAAGATTCCATATAGCATATGCTCATAAAAAGCCCTTTTTTTCCTATCTAATACAGAACATGCTAGTTTTTTTTCTTTTTTTCTTTTTTTTTTCTGAAAAATTCAACATGTTAGACTTAAGCAAAACAAGATCATTAAGACACCCTGGATGACCTCGCTGCAGGGAACCAACCAGTGAGAGTACTTAGGCTTACGAAATTACTCCAGCCGAGTAACACTGGCAGACTCGGGCTCTGAATTCACAGCGAATTTTGGAATTCTGGAAACTCTTCCTCTTACATTTATCACTTCGTTCTGAACACCAAGGTGTTCTAAGAACCCCTTCTCCTCCTGGTACCGACATTTTCCTCTAGAAAAATCTTTGGTTGTATCTTGCTGTAATCAAAGCGCAAGGAATTGGAAACTGCATACTACAAAACTTATTTCACCACCTCCATTAAATCCAAGTTTCAAACTGACAGATGCTTTTTGGGGAGAAAGGGGAAACAGGATTTCAGGGGGAGGTGGTAGCAAATGCTACTTAAACATTTGCCACAACAAAAAGATAAAAGCACAGGAAAGGAGAAAATGGTAAAATGGACTCCTCAAGGGTGCAGGAGATTTATAGCTCACCGAGTATTCCCTCCGATACTTTGCTTTTATTTACTTACCACCGTGCATACTGCATTTTCCCATATGTAGAAGTTAGAAATTAGATCACACAAAGCACAAAGAAACCCATTGTATAGTAAATAAGCCATGGAGGAGATAAGTAACAAAATGGCACTGAAAAAGATTAATTTAAAAATTTCTTTCCCTTTCAACCACAGTCAGATCGAAGAATCTTTAGTAATTATCCATCCTAGCATTTGAGATAAATAGTAAACCACTGTACATCACAGAGCATGATTAGCCAGTGTTATAAAAAATAACCCCAATAATAGTTAATAATTAGATTTTAAAGTTTAAATGATGGTAGGCAGGATCTAGCAGGGAAACACTGAACAGAGAAATTTTTCCAATAGGCTTGAGAGTTTACTTTGTGAAAGATTTAAACTTCAAAATGAAAATTTCTAGCCATTTTCGTATCAATGACAACACCTTGTATGTGACTGACGGGGTTAATTTAATTGCCTGAGTGTCCAGATAGACAGCTGGAAATAATGAGCTGAAGAAGACTATGAAACCTTGTCCCACCCGTGAGTGTGAGCTCCGCATGGCGAAGGTGCAGCAGCTCGTGCTGCACGTTTGCCGGGTGCAGAACACACTCAAGTCCTTCCCACTGGAGAAGGAAACTTTTGCATTACCCAAGGATAATCCTCCTCTGCCTGCAATCCCGGAATTTTTATTATTAAGGCTCAACAATTTCCTACTTTATTTCTCCACACTACTGGGAACCGGACCTGAGTGATCAGTGACTTCAGCTTAGTTTGTCATTTCAAAACACACACTCTCCTGTTTGCCCCTTTGAGCTGCAACCAATTTGCAGATTTTTCAGCTGTTTTTCCCTTCTGAAATCCTGTGCGTCTTCTGAACAGCAGTGGCAAATACCAGCATCGTTCTGGCTAACGACCTCCTGGAGCGCTGGGGGGGTTCACACCAGATTTTTTGCTGACTATTGTATTAACATATTCCAAAATGTCAAAAGGCAATTCAAGGAAAAAAAACTCAACTTTTTTTTTTGATGAGATGAAGTTAGTCATGAGTAACGTTAACAATCGAAATATTATAATTTGAACCTTTGACAACCTTTGATATTTCTTCACTAGGTTCAAAATTTGTTACAGTGCTAATTTCTAGCACTGTAAAAAATGTCCTGTCATCTTGAACCAAACTACTGGTGACATTTACTGCCGTCTTTTCGGGGACCCACAGAGGCCAGTCCCAGACCTATTACAGCTTTATTTACAAAGAGCTCCTTTGAGAGCAGGAGCCAGCTCCGCATAGATTGATGCACGTCTTTAAACCATTACAGATCTCATTACATAAAACACAGCCACAGTTGCTGACATTCATAAATGAATTTCTAAAGCATTAAGGGCACGGGGAAATGGTTACGTTATACAGTTCCCTTTGGACTTTTCAGGGTCTCTTAACGAGCGAGAGCCCAGAACAGAGCGGCTACCTACGGAACAGAGCGGCACTGTCACTTTGTGCAGCACAGGATGCTGTGTTGGGAAGGAATAAATCTATGTCTGAGGTTGTGCACCCCTTTGTATTTCTCAATAATGAGCAAAACCATGTATCGGAGAGCCTACTAACATTACTACTGATAAACATTACTTCTTCAGACAAGTAACGAGTGCTGAACTTCGCAAAGGCAACGATTAAATTAAAAAAATACAGCTGACATTGGAAAAACCTGCCTGAAATTTCTTAACATGTTACTAATAAGGTGTTTCTAATGTGTAACTGAAGTTTCTAAGCACTTGGACACTACCAACAACAAAACGGGGTAAAGGTGCAGGTAAAAAACCCAATGGGGACAAAACTGTAACAATGGCACAAGAATGAATCGGAAAATGTTTACACATATGATGCAGGAAAAGTGAATCTCAGAGCTCATACACATTTTAAATATCTGCGTAAAGAAGAAAGAGAAATTCCATGAAAAGAACTAAGAGAGAAAATGGAAAGTTCAAAGCACCCCCACCTATTTGACTCTCAACAGATTACCCTCAGGATAAAAATTATGGTGGAATATTGATGACACTCAAGGGAAAAAAAACCAACACAAACCACCCCGCTGCCAAGCACTGCTGTTACACACTGCAGTTACACAAAACACAGGGTAAAAATGCATTACTATATGTTAAGATTAACACAGGGCACAGTGGATAGGATTTATATCTTGATAAATAGCTGAGAAAATTTGTAGATGTTAAGTTAATGAAATATTAGATTTTAAGCTAATTTAGCAGTAGGTAGAATTGCAATTAGTTTTTATCAACCCAGATTCATTATAGACTTGAAACAGAGGGGGAGAAGTTCTGTACTGAGAAACAATTTGAAATAGTTAAAATCTGAGAAATTACACTTAATTCTAAATGTAAGTTACAAAGTACATCAGCAACGGATGTACTTGCTATAAACAACAAAAGTTTCTATTCATGCGTTCAGCTTAAACCACTTGACCGGGAGCCAGTTGTGCAGTAAAAGCAATGCTATCTTTCAAAAGCTTCCAATGGAATATTTTAGATATACAGATAAAATTCTAAATGCATCATATTTATCACTGGAAAAAAAAAAAGGGCGGGGGGAAGCAAACATCAGTTTTATTGTTTTTACTGCGGCTGGAAGTTAGGTTTCAGATTGAAAGGAAAGGACAAACAATACTTGGTCTGATGTCTAAATATGTTTGTTCACTGGTTGATAACCAGGGAAGGTTTCCATCCAAGGAAAATAAAGCAACAAACCCGACCCGACAAAACAAAGGGTGAGAGAGGATTCAGTCTGTGTGATATTAAGAACACAAATCATGTTAAATTACGTGCTAATAAAGAGACAGCTCCGAGCTTTACGGACCAGGAATTTCTCACGCTTATCCAATATTCTAAATGTTTCTGGCCTCGATCCTTCTCTGGGCGCAGCTGTTCCACACTAAAGCACGAACAGATTTTGGCCACCGAGCTCGTACAGCCCGAAATGTAGCGCGGGTACAGTGCTCCAGGTCCTCTGTCATCCCCCTTCCACTCGTGACACACAGCCCCCCACCTCTCTTCAGCTTTTAGACAAGCACCTGAAGTTGTAAACCATCATTATCCCCTGGGATAATGCCCAGGTTTTCCTACTAAGCAGACCTGCCACATGGACCAGGGCAGAGAAGATTTAGAAAAAGAAAAGTGTGCACTGGTTTTGAAAAAAAAAGTGCAATAAAACCTTCATAAAATTGATTTACTAAACATGCCAGGCAACCTGGAAAGCTAAACCAGTTTTAATATTGTGATGATTGAGTACATTGAAAAAGAAAAAGAAAGGGAGGATGATATCACTTCAGAATTTAATTAGATAAAATCTATCGTAGACCTCAAAAGCACACACAAAAATGAGTAATAAGCTGCTAATCTCCTTCACATTTCCAAGTTTTTACTCATTCAGTGGTAACAAAAGTGACTGGTCCCAAAATTTCTTTACTAGGATATAGTTTCTATTGGTTACCTATGACTAACACTGTGTAAAGCATCAGATTAATAATTTGAGGGCATCAAACGAATTTTCCTGACTTTGAAAGTTCTGCTTCGAATTTCTTTAACAGCTTTCTTGTCTTATTTTTATAAAAAGCCAAGAGTTTCAAATGAAGAATATTTATGGGGGTTTATGTAACATCTATGTTGTTACTTTTTGATTTACAGGGCGGAACTACGACCAAAAATTTCTTAGAAAAACTTAAGGATTTTGAAATATCTGGCTAATGAGTGAATAATTGTCAAGTAATTTGATGACTTAAGTCACTGGTATCCCAGGTAAATAGGAACTGCCCAGATACAGAATGTTCTCAGTAAAGTGTCCAAAATTCTGGAAACTGGCTGAAGACGAGCCGCGTGTTTTTGGAAACACAATGCAGAGGAAGGACTTGTGAAAGGTCTCCTATGGGACAGGCTGAACTGAAGGAACGTTCAAAGGCTACGAAAGATTTATTATATAACGAAACCACCTGATTTTTTCTATGTCAAACATATCACATTTGAAATTTAAAGAGATACCTAAATGGTGTTACCATCTTTTCTTCTATAGAGAGCTTTTCTTTCAAAGTAAAGATTTTTATGGTAACTTGGGAAAGCAGTAAAGCCACAATAATAATGCAAAATGCTAAGCAAATAAAATGAGAAGTCAGTAGAAGAACCTTGACCAGATATTCTGAAGGACAAACCACCGAACCCTATTCCCTGTGTTGCTTAAAGGCAAAAGTGAAGAGAGAACAAATTGCTTTTGCCTCTATAAACAAGGAAAATCTTCAAAATTAAAATTATGAATGAAATACATCTGTTTTACACAACATTCTCAGCTACAGTAATGGGTTTTGCCAGTATTTATAACTGAAGAAAAAATGTTATTATTCTTTGCATTAGCAGGAAATCTAACACTTCATTAAGTTTATCTTCCACTTGAGAAACAATGAAATGCAGTTTACTGACAAGAAGCAACAAGCGCTGTCTCAACCAGATCCTGCAATCAGAGTTTAATTAACCTGAGCACGCAGGGACTGGCTTAACAAAGGTTTTTGGGGACCCAAAGCTGAAACTCCAGGAGGGTCCCCTGTTCTTACACCCATTTTTCAGAAGAGCATAAAATGTTATCTCACATTGTATTTAACTACAAACTGCCGAGTAATTTTACAAACTTAGTAATTTATTGCTCTGTGTTGTTTTACTGTGATCCTAACCTTTTCATTAGCTTGTAAATTAATGACGTGAATGAGAGAGTAAAAACAAGGATGAAGATACTCCAAAGATGTCACGGATATTTTTTAATAAAAACATTTGGAAAGCTAGTATTTATTTTATCTGAAAATAAATGCCTCTAAGTTCCTTTAATTTTTTTTTAATATGCAGCTGTAGGCAACTGCTAGATGAGTGAAACACTCTGCAGCTACCTAACAAGAAACAAATATTTCTGGTTCAGAAATTTAGATTAAAACCAAACTCATTAAAAGACACCAATAGCCGACCTCAGGCTATTTCTGCTAACATTTGGTGAACACTTCAGAAGGCATGCAAAGAATCTATGAAGTACTTCTAGAGTCTTTGGACTTCACTTGATAATAAACAAGTTTTTCTCAAGGAGGCTCTAAATTGCTGTACAGGCATATGGACCTTTGCTATAATCTTTTTTTCAAGGAATATGCACATCAAAACCCAATACTGAAAACCCATAAATGGTACAAAATGACATAAACAGTAGAATATTCGGATTGTATATCAAACACACAGAAGATACAGAGTCCCAAATTCACCATCACTAGTTCACATTTCAGCCCTGCCCTCAAGGATGGTCCTTCTATTGAATGAATGAGATGGGGGCTCCGTGGGATGAAGGGTCTGCAATCCTGCTCCTCGACCAAGCTGACCCTACAGTCCATGGCTGGGATGCAACCTGCCAGGGCAATTCCATATTAACAGAGAAAGGGACGAAACTGGCACTTTCTAACCTTTCAATCCTTGTTTCTTGTTTTTGTTTCTTACACGAGTGTGTGCACACACGTTACTTAGAATAAACAAGTAACCTCACATCATCAACTAAAATAGAAGTAATCCTGAAATGATTACATTTGCAACATAACAAAGGAGAATTTGTTTATCTGAAATGTAACAAGAAAAATCAAATTCAACCTGAAGATTTGGGAAAACAACCCATCACAAATACGTCAAGGTCCTCTGTCCACTAAAATTCACAAAGCAACTGAGCACAGTTGTTAACTTGGAGAACTGCACTGCAACCTGCACCACGTATCAGAGAGCTCTGAAAACACAGGTGAATGTGAAAATCCAGTGGTTTTCACACAACTGGTTCAAACCTGACTGGGTCAGGGGACGGTGGACTTTGAAACAGTTTTCCTACGTAATTCTGTGCATGTTCTGCTTTTTCCCAAAAGAAAAAAAATTGGAAGAGTTTTCCATTAACAGTCATAAGCTCCTCCACAAGGAAGAAAGGCTGCGATGGGATCTCAAACAAGGCAGAAAGGAATTAAGCCATTTTCCTCCAAATAAATGGTGGCCTCTTTGGCTTTTTCCTCAATAAAAGCACAACAAAATCTACCATAAAGCAGAGAAAATGCTCAAAAATGTAGACAAGAAATACAGAATTCATAATTTCTTGGGCAAATCACTGCTTCCACCTCCTCACCTGTACAACGAGGTTGTTACTATTTCCTTACAGGGACATTTGGAGAACTGAGAGACATAAAGGCTTGAAAGACAAAATACAAGCTGCTCTCTAGCAGCTACAGATACCTGGCAGAAACTCCACTGTCAGAACTGCACTTAAAACCCCATTTAAAATGGGAAATAAATCCCTATCCCCCTCTGGAAGTAGGCAACCGATTAGAATATGAAATTTTATATGGGATGAGATTTTATCTCACAGAATTTCCTCTGCATTTTGTTTCTTTCAATTTTTACAAGATCCTATAGATCTGTGTATAGATCTATAGCTGAAATTGGTCTGTGGCTGTACTTCCACTGTTGGAAATACTCACACAATCAGTCTGGGATTTTGTTTGCAATTAGCCACAAAGCTAACCGGTACTTAGGTAATCAAAACTTACTACTAAATAGTACATGCACTGAAATTTGGCTATTTTTTTTGTACTGTAACTATGACTGCCATTAAAGAGACATATCAGTAGTCAAAGAACTGCATGTGGAAGGAACTTTAATTCTAAGACAACATCCTTATTAATTGATGTGTTTCTGAAATTATAACAACATTAGGACTTTGTAATAATGCAGGATATCTGTGATCAATCCCTCAAGATTCTTCCTGACGTCTGTTAAAATGCAAAAGGTGGAGTAACACAGAATATCATTAATGAGATACAGCGTAAGGAGTATTTCCAATTTTAAAGCAGAACTATTTTTGCTTGATGATGCATAATTTAAAATCCATAAATTCGCAGTTAGGCAGTAATTGCAGTGTATCTCAAACATGATTCGTTATCCTAATAAAGAGGAAAATTTTGTGAATAACATGAAAAGTAAACTCTCTATTCAGCGGAAAGCAGGCAAATTCTAATGTGCTACTAATGATTATTTGGACAGTAATTAATTTACAACTATAATGAAAAAAACAACACAGAACCTGTGCAGACCGAAGAACAAAAAGCTGACATGCGTACACATTCACAAACCAGAACGTTTTCTACTGTTTCAGATGCTCTTTCTTATATTCGTTATATTTGTTTAATATTATGTGGTACATCAGTGCACATACGCTGCGATATTTTTGAAAGATTATTTCTAGAAAGTTTCTAAAACAGCACGGAACTTTTACTCTAATGTAATTAAGTTCACAGAAAGAATCCATGTTTTTAAAGTAAAAAGATCAATTTCGTTTATGGGATCTTTGCTTAATTTAGCACATCTTGGGATCTAAAACTTAATTTTTTATCCTCGCGAATTTGTCCACAACACTTGGTCTGTATGAATTCCTCTTCTCATATTTTTTTTTTTTTCAAATCTTTTTCTATCATTTTCCCGTATTCAGAGAGTCTTCGTAACTTTTTTCCACAACATCTCTCCGAAAGCAAATATACCAAGGTTTAGAAAGCATTTGTTCTGGCACGTTCTTACATGTTCTACAGCATTATGCGTAAAAAAAACCCTTTGTTTTTATAAAATAAAAGGGTTTTATCTTCTGCTTGATTTATTTCGTGGATATTGTTTTCACAAGTGACTTGCAAGAATAGAAGGCAAAAATCCGGGCAAAGATTATTTTTTTGTCCAATAAAACCCACTCCTCTCCCCTTCGTCTTGACTCCCCCAGCCTTGGGAGCACTGTTTAGCACGGCTCCAACCTATGAAAAATTAGTAACAAATGGTTACATTTGTCACAGAATGAAAATATTTCCAATAATCAGGGTTTTTTTAATGGTATATGTATATATATATGCATACATACATATTTCACTAGCTTGGCCAGTTAGGGAAAGTGGTTCAATATGCTCTTAATTTCTTTTAAAAATAAAATTAAAAAAGAAAAAAGAAAAAATTTAAGTCCTTATGTTGTCAGACACATACATTTTGCCAATTTGAACCAATTTCTACCTCCTCCCAAAACCCAGAGGGCACTTCACACATATTTCATTCCCGGACTCTGAATCCTGCGAGGACATACAAGGGATTGTAAAAAGGGTTTTCACAGACTATTTGGGAACGCTTAAAACTTCAAACTGATAAGGCAGAAAAAGCACAGCCAGGAGCGTGACTGCAGGATTTTGTCAACTGCAGAGGAAAAAAAAAATAAATAATCCACTTCTCATCTCATCTGAATAGGATTTGTGTTGCTCCAAGCGCAGTACAAGAGTTTCAATGAAATACAACATAGTAATATGCATCTTGGTAAAATGCAACCCTGAGCTGATAGATCAGACAATGAGAAGCAATAACTAAATGTTAAATTCAACTATTAATGACTACTGAGCCTACAAAGCACAACATACCAAGCAACTAAAATAATGAGACTTTTTGTAGCTGGAGCTGAAAACTTCACGGTCTGATCCAGCTCTTGTCAAATGAATGGCAAAATTTCCAATAGCTGGAAATGGAATAGCATGAAACAAAAGCACAAAGAGTATAAAGATCCAATATTCACTCTGAAAAAACAATTCAGCCGAGAATATGAATAAAAGACACATGAGCTGGGACACTTGAGATAAGCTGGGGAAACCCAAGATGCCCTCCCCAGAAGTTGTGGCAGGATGATGTCACCTCTAGAATGAAGGTAAACACAGAAAGTTGTATCCTGTCCAAGGCCAGAAAAGCTTTTTTCTGCAAGTGCATAACTATGTGCTTCTCCTTTAATACCTCCACTCTGCCTCCCCATTCCCCATCTTTTTATAACATTATTAGGAAAGCGAAAGCCACAGACGAGTTAAGATAAAATACATATACAAGCGCACACTCACACAAAATCTTGGATCTTTCCTTTCTCAACTGCAGTGTGACACGTCCTGCAAGTAGTGAGTATATATTGCATATTTTCTTGCTCTTACATTGACTAAGCAGACTAAAAAAATTGTGTGGTACTTCTGATCAGTTGGAACGATACAATTCTGGCTCAAAAAAGCCTATTCTTACCACTCAGAGTAGACTGTCCTGCTACATTTAAAAGTAAAACATTTAAGTTTAAGTAAAGTAAAAGTAAACATTTAAGAGTGCCTATCTATAACAGGACATAGAAAAAAACTATTAAGTGAATAAGCTAAATTACATCAAGTCCCTCAGTACTCTCATTCATAATTCAAGTGATTTTCATTAAATTCAATCTAATTAGACTCAAAAGTGAATTAAGATATATGAATTAAATCTGCTTGAATTCTGTAAAATAGTGTCCACACAGGGGCTTATTATGGTTTAAAATAATCCACTACATGTATATCTGGTTAATTTAGATAAGCTTTTTGAAGTATTCTTGTACAGAGAAGCCCAAAAGAACACAGGTGCTCTCTAAAGGATGAGTTCAGCAGAATTATCAAAGGTATTCTCATACTTCAATCTACAATTTTTTGATTATGCTTTTAAAATCTAGTATAAAAATTAATTTGTTCCCATTTTTAATGCAGATTGGTGCACACAATAATCACCTGCCATAGCTCTGTGCTTACTGCTGGCAATGTTTATTAACTATTTGTTGCAGGCACCCCTGGGTGCATCCATCCAAGCAGTGTTCACTGAATGCAACCAATCTCACATTCACCCCGTTATTGCTCAGTCTTCCAAGTCAGCAAAGGGGTGCCAACGTTTGTAAAAATGACATGGGAAATGCACCTTTTTTTGAGTAGTAAATCTGACCTTCTAGAACACCATCCTAAAGATTGTCCACTGCAGCTGTTTTTCTCTCTAATGCAATTATATTTCCCTTTTTATTAGAAAGCTTTATTTACCGTACATAGTAACCCCACATCCATGACTGTAATCCTCTACTTCCACTCTGTCCCTTCTAAGATTGCCACAGAAAAGGCCTCCCTCCCACCACCAGCCTTTTGTAACAATGCCTGGACCATGTTATGCTTTGATATTTTGGAGGCCAGCCAGTTCCAGCTATAACTCTATTAGTACTGTATATTACCTCCCTCCAAACAAATCTCCTTGGGTATTCCCCTCGCTCTGGGAGGCAAATGTTCCTGGAATGTGGGAACCGATGCCAAAAACAAGTCCAGGTCTGGAGTGAGAACCAGCACCCTCTGCTTTATGAGAAATAGATTTAAAATGCTCCTGAGATCACACTTGCAGGTGTACGATCCCCAGAACCTGCAGGGGACATACCGCTTTTTTCCTCCACCTTTCACACCTCCAACATCTGAGGTTCAGTAACAGGGAGAAGGGAGGGAAAGTCCCGAGGCATCCTGGAAAGATTATAATTGAAATGGTAACTCACAATCTTGATGATCCCCTTTAACTGCTGCAAAGTTTGGCCACGTCCTGCATCGTTACTAAGCCCCAAACAAACAGCCCACAGCTCTATAAATCATCATACGACAGGAGTGCGCAAATTCTCACTTGCACAACAATATACAGTAGTACAATATTAGCACACAGATCACAAATCTTCTGTTAAACTATTATCATCTAAAGCACAATGCAGCTTTTCATGTGTTAAAAAAAGCAAAGAAAGCCCAGAGCACTTTCATCTCTCAGACAAGTGTAACCTATACGTGCATTCTGTGAACGCCACTCGCGTTTTCCATTTATCTACTTACAATCCCTTTTTAAATGCTGCCAAAGCAAAATCTAAACCAATTCTCACTTACCTAGAAGCCTCCTGCAGTGAATATGCCAACGTATCCATCAAGAACATCTACACATTTTCAGCAGTCTTAGAAATTACTGAAAATTTAATTAATAGAGTCATTAAGTTTAAGGTTTCCTTTTCTTGGAAGGAAGGTGATGCCTGTCCCTGATGAAGAATTACTTCCTAGGAGACTCCTGGGCTCTGTTTCTTGTTTCAAATACTTGTAGCTAATGGCAGCAAGAAAAAACTACATGAAAAAATCTTAAAAAGAAAAGCTTCATTCAAATACATTACAGTTTCATTTCAGTACACTCGGTTACACACAAACTGGAACAAAACCCACTACCATTTCAATGCATCAATCTACAGAAATACACACCAATTAAAGTCACACAGCTAAAAAAACAGGAGCAAGTTATACATCGTTGATACTTGTGCTTACTTTGGTAGCTGTGTCTTAGGGATTTTCACTGAATTTACAAAAAGGTAAAAGCCAAGCCCCTCGCAGCACTGGGCTGAGAGCCGAGGCTCTTGCGCTGACAAGGTCACTTGCCTTTCCAGGCACAACCTTAACAGTGGAGTTAACTTTCACTTTTTAAACAAAACTTTCAATGTAGTCACTAATAGTTTTTATGGGAGCAATATTTACATAACGTTGAATATTGAAGGATTATGAGCGGAAAAGCGATGAGAAAAATTCCATGTCATAAAAAGGCAGGACAGACAAAGCACCATCGCCTGCTGAGATCCTTCTGAAAGAGGGGATTTGGCCCCTTCGTGCTGTCCTGGGCCTCTTTTGGCCACGCTTCACCTTTGCCAGACTCACAACTGATGTACAGTCATTTCTGAGATTTTACTAGGGTGTTTCTTGGACCTAGTAAACACCAAACCCATTTTCTTGACTCATTATGGCTTAAATTTTATTTTCCACTAATTCTGGTAGGGATGGGTTTCCCATAAGGGATTAATTCCCTGCGCTACCTCGGCTCTCCAAGATTTCTGTTTCTGTTTTAACATGCAAGACAAGAACATTTTTGCTTGAAAGGAACACTCTCATTACAAGAGAAATAATGAATTACCCTGTATACTGAGTTAGTATTATTCTACTTTTTATGGCAAACTATTACCGATAGTCAAATAATTCTGGAAGTTGCGACACAATGTTTTTGCTATAGGATTTTTTTTCATGCATAGAAAATAAAAAGTTGAACGTTCCCACTTCTCCTACTCTTTTGTTATCTGAGTTTTCAAAAGAGTCACTTCACGGAAAAGATGGAAGTTCTTAGAATTTCTTTTTCTTGTTAAACAAATTTTAAAGAACACAAGGTTAAAGTTGAAAAATGCCACTGCTATTGTTGGCTGGCCGTTTGTGCCTTGTCTGAAAACATATATGGAAAAGTCTCTCTTGTAAAAATGGCCTTTCTTTGGATAACTGTAACAAAGATTGGGTTGGCAAGTGCTTTCACAGGAAAAATCTTTACATATGCAATTTTTTCCATAAAAAGAAAAAAACCCTGAAAACAGAGATAACAGTATACAAGTCTATACATAGAAAAAAATACTTTACAATTTTAAAAACAGAAAATTAAAAAAAAAACTCTGCCAGATAAATTAAGTCCTGTTAGCTCCTACATAGCGCTTTTTAACAAGTACCTCTGGGGAGATATTTAGATTCAAACTTCTTCAAAGCCTGAACCCAGTGACTTCGGTGACTCTGGAGATGGTCCAAAGCTTATCTTTTCATTTAATGCCAAGTTTTGAGCTGTCAATTCAGCAGAGAAGACACAGAACGCCAAAAATATTCCTTAGCAGTTCTTTACCACCCTGCTACTGTTATTTTGCCCTTCTAAATCCAGCTGCAACCAAAGAATCTTAAAACCCCTGCAGACATTGGTTAATTAGGCCTTAAAATTTGGACATGAACCCACTGCATTTTTGGATCAGTTTTCATTGCATTTCTGCAGTGATGTTTCAGGCAAACAGTGATTTAATGCATAAGTAACTTCATATGAGTTGAGACTGTCTCGTGTGGAAAATGCAGGATTTTAAAAGGGTCAGACTCACAGGATGGGGCTTCAGCCAAAGGGAACCTTTAACTCCCTGAATCCAACCCTCTTGTCAGAGCTCGAGTACAGCAAGCAGAGAAATGACCCAAGGGCTGTTGTTAAGGAAGCAAGGATGGGTTAAAGACATGGTCTGAACCCTCTTGGTATCCTCTTCTCCCACTTGTAAACCCAAGACCGTGCACACACAGCACAGACACGCTCGTGCACACAGACCGGGTGCTCACAAAGGCATCTGCAGCAAGATTTAAAAGGGGGATTGTTAGGGGAAAGCCTGGGGAGTTCTGCCTGCATTTGAGATAGGAATGCCTGCCTCAGAGCAGTCTACTGAGAGCCCACGCAATTGCTGATCAAATTCCTGCATTAGAAAAAAGATATCCCTGCTAGGGTTTGCAGGATGGAGAGTGCCAGGGTGCACAAGGAAGGGTGCATGGGGACAAAGGGAGAGAAGCAACAGCCCACTAGTGTTCTACAGACCCACCAGGTGAAAACAGCCCTGCACCTGAAAGGTTGTCTTGTGCAAGACTAGATACACACATATATATATATATTTTTTTTTAGCAGACTCATTATTTTGAACTAGCAATACAAAGTATTTTGAAGGGATTCAGTCCTAGTTCTGTATCAACAAAGCCTCCGGTTCAGCTGTGGCTCAAGAAATTGAATTTTGCTTCAACTCGATGTTTTACGTAAACTGGATTAGGCAAATACTGTCTATATTTTTTTTTTCCTCTTTTAGTAAGAGTACAGGAATAATTACAGACACAAGCAGAACACAGGTCTCCTTACTTTGAATTCCATGTCTTCAGTTATTAGCTTGTAGATCATCTGTACGTAATTGCATGCATTACTATTCATACATAATTGAAAATGTGTTGATAACCTATTTCTATCTGCAGAGAGATAAATGACACTTATAAAAACAATTCTCTTCCTTCCTCCAAAACCTAGCACCTAGTGCTGCAAAACACACAGCAACAGGCAGAACAAGCGTCTCCTCATTTGAAACAATGACTTCTTTTTCTTTTCTTGTGTATGTGAATACAGGAGGAGGGAAGTTTACAGCCTGAGCTCTCTTTGGGTCAAAACCTACCCCCAGTTTGTAAATGCAATTTTGGGTGTCCACGGGCTCACTCACAAGCTCGTTATTGTCTGCCCGAGGTCTGCGATAACACATTCAGCATAAACTGAAGATCTGAGCACAGAGCTGCTACGTGCTGTTGGCTGAGTAAGTTACAGCACAAAAACTTACTACTTAAATCTAGGGAGACCTCGGGTGTCTGCTGAAAACCACACAGCCTTACCTTCCCCGTCCCACCTGGGGCAGCTGCACGTTGAGTGTTTCTTGTTTAAAAGCGTTTAATACAATTTAGCAAGACTGAACTATCTAAGCCGATGTATGTAATTCCCCTCAAGTGATTTTACAAGATGAATTTAATTCCTTCTGAGTGTTTTGAATTACCTCCCCCCACAAAAAAAGAGAGAAATGCCAGAAATCTAGAACTTACACACAACTTAACAGTAATAGACCATATCTGTAAACAAATTAAAAGGGAGAAAACAGTCCTTGTTTCAGCTGTAGTCATATCTACTAGTGAAAAAAGCATTTGTTAAAGTAGTTCACAATACTTTTCCTCAAAATATACTGCTTAATGCTTTTCTTCTCAAATGTACCTTAATAACAGCATAAATACAGCTTCTGTTAAGAACGATGGTTAGTCAGCTTACCTGGGAAAGGGCAAACCTTCAGCCCAGAACTCCCTATGAAGTCCTAATATTAGGAGAAACACTATGAGATTTTTAAATTGGCAGGAATTTTTTTTTTTTTTAACCTTAACATTCAGAAAGGCAGATGACAAAGCAATGTGCACGTCCTGGGACGTAAGAAACCGCTCCGGTGACAGTAGGATAACGTATAGCAGAAACTCCCTCAAGAGAATCCAAACCAACTTAGCAACACACCAAAGCAGCACAGCAGCAGGTGAAATTCATCGCCAACGAGTACAAGTTAGCACCACATAGATTTACAAATTAACTATGTACATTCACGAAATGGAAATGCAGTTCAACAGAGCCTGTAATGTCAAGCTAAATAGATCCAAAAGGCAAAGGAAACAAGGAAATTAAAAATGTTATGCCATTTTGTAAAATAGTATTTAGTGCTATGCCTTTGAGTTCAGTTTTAGCTTTTCCATCTTAGAAACAAACCAGTAAGAAAATCAAGTGGCCCTGAGAGAAGTAGTAAAATACATCCGAGACCTAAAAGTTCTTTCACGTGGAAGAGGAGTTGGAAAGTTTAAAGTTTACTAAGACAGATAAGCACAACAGGGCCATATTTGCTGCACTGTGACACTGAATAAAAATAAACCCTTACACCGTGCTGGTTTAGTTCAGCATCATGAGATGCTCTTCAGCTTTGCTTTTGTGCGGCATTTTAAGTAGCCTCCAAATGCAAATGGGCAATTATTGCAGGTTTTGTGGCGCACTTGGTTTACGTACCCAATAACCACAGTTCCAGTTATCCAAGATTAACTGCAACCGTGCCGAGTCGCACAGCGCACACTTCAACGTGTCTCTTGTGCCCTTTGGCTCACGCTGAGACGTTGCTGGAGTCCCCTTGCTACACACACAGCATTAGGAACGGTGGCTGTAGCACCTAGAGACCCCGGGGTGAGCCCAGGATAAAGAGGACAGGAATGCTACGGGGAGGGGAAAGAAGTTGTTTGGATAAAATGAGTGGAATTTTCTTTAAATGGAGCCATGTTTGAAATGAATGGAAAAGGCTTCCAAAAGAATCAACCTATTTTCTTCGTTGCTGTTGCAAATTAAGAAAAAATTCCAAATTGAATTTGAGCAGCAGGAAGATGTTTTGTGTTTGTTGTTTGTTTTTTTTTAAATTAAAGACTTAATCATAGAACTAAAAAACACATCTAAGTGCTGTAACTAAAGTTATATTTATGTTTGACAAAACTATTGAAACTGATACTACAGAGCACCGTGTATCTTTAGCAAACGGCTGCGTGACAACAGCTGAAGGGACTAACAACAATATTTATTAATTTTGGTCAATACTGAAGCTTTATTAACAACTACTAACGTAGATTTCACAGCCAGATGAATTTACTACTCCCTCCACAAAAAACAACTGGGAAAATTAAGAGACTAAAAAAGAAAATTATTAGATAGCACGAAAATATAGTAAGTTCTTACCAATTTCACGCTCTTCACTCTCGCAGGGCGTGAGGCAGAATCTAAACTAAGTGTCAGGACAAATTCCTCACTCTAAAATGGCTCATCTTTAACCTTCCTCCTGAAACGTGAGCAGTCTCTTTACGGCAATTCACTATCTGCTAGCTACAATTTTCAGGACATTCATTCCAAATACATATTTCTTACTACTTCGCTGAAGAGAGTTAAACATTGTCAACTGAAATAAAGCAGACACAGCTGGAAATGCAGCTCAAAGAACACAAAGACATTATATGCTCAAAATTTTAGCATGTAAAATACTTAAGTTAATAGGGCTCTCCTTGCCAAACAAGTATTGGAGAAAATGTAATTTTCTAATCACTCTCTAAAACAGAAAAGTTTACAAACTTTTCTCTTTAATAAAAAATAGCCTTATCTCATTCTTTCTATATGTTACGAATTTTTACACAAACATCCAAATAATACCTTTTCAAAAGCCCATAATCTGAATATTCTATCAGATAAAATCACCGAGGTAGTTCACAAAAAAAAAAATCCCCCTCCATCAGTAGAATCTGCATAAAATAATAAAAACCAATTTAATTTTTTTTACACATCTGTTTGACATCAAGAAAATAAAAATTTCTTTTTTAAAATCCTTCAGCCTAGACATAGCAGTAACAACAGTGGTAGTAAATTAGAGAGTAGTTTTACGTAAGCCCGTGTATTTTACCAATACAGTAAAATCCTATCCCCACCCATATGGGTTTAAAAATTTTTATACAGGATAATAATAAATAGTAAAATACTAACGGAAAGCATATATTCAGTAGGGTATTTTTGCAATATTTCCTTTAATTCATTATCTTCTGGCCAGTTTTTGGATCATTCTTCAAAATAAAAATACGTATGTTATCAATGAAGAATGTTGCCCAGGGAAGAAATTACTTAAGGGATCAGAAAAACATTTGTTGTTCTTAACAACAAAAAAGCATCCAACCTGTTCTCTTCTTTGGCAGGAATGTGTTAAAACTTTGCAAAAATCAGCTTTAATAAAGGTATTACCAAGTGTTCCCTTTTTCTGCTTGGCTGTAGGATATATTTTCCCCAACGTGATGGATAATTTAACATGTAAAAATAAATTTTTTTCTTAGATTTTGTATTTAATTACATACTAAACGCCAGTGATATCTTTTGCCAGGATACTGCTGAAACACAAGACTCTTTTCCTGCACACATCTAACCCTGCACGTGCACCCCACGAGCAACGCACAGGGTTTCTCCCCACTCTGGGGACAGGCGGAGAGCACGGACCAGAGCAGAGTTTCATTAGCCCCCTGGTAGCCCAGCTTCTGAGGAGCATAGGCTATGGAATACACACACCAGCAATAGACCCCAAATTAGCCTAATTATTGCAAGGTAAATAAGTTTTTTCTCTGCAGTAATGGTACAAGTGCTGTCAACGGTAGTGACGGTTGGGCTTCAGTTCTTGGAACTTAAAAAATAAATAAATAAATTCTAGCTGTAATTTACTGAATACAGCCTTACACGTTGGATGAGCTTTTCAGCAACGCAGATGCTTTGAGCTGACAGAAAAGCCTATTGTTAATTAAGAGATTACTTCAGAAAGTCACTGAATGACTACACCAGGCCATAAACAGACTTGCCAACAAGAGTCACCTAAAGGCCTCCTCAGTTACAAACCACGGTGGGGCAGCTCTACAGGAGGACATCTCATCCAGGAGGTTCACAGCTCTTATTTTTTGCTGGGAAAATCAGCTGGACTGACCGTGGTGTGACCGCCACACTGAAGGCATATAGGCCAACACGCAAATTGACCTAACAACGGCAGCAAAACAGCTCCTCCCCATCATCAGGGAGTAATTTGCCTACAGAGAAACCGAGCTGCTTGCAAGTCTGCTACATATCTTAACAAAGGGCTTGGCCATTATGGACCTTAAACCACTGGCACGGAATCATATGCTTATTACCTAATTAATCCAGGCTTCTGGGTTTGAACTTATTGTAATCAACTTGCTCAAGAGAAGAGCTGCAAGGACCGAGTCCTTCCATTAAAGTCAAGAGGAAAAATGTGAACTATCCGTACTCTGCTCCTGCAGAATGCCTTGGAGCTCTGACAGCTGTGGGATGTGCAGAGCAGCTCCTGCTTCCTCCAACTTATTGGGGGGAAAAAAAAAAAAAAGAGAGAAGGTATAAATATCTGAGTATGTCCCTATCTGTACAGCTGCATACTCTGAACCTTGGGCTGTGCTGGGACAGTCACCAAGTACAGGCTGCTGAGGGTTGTTAGCAGTCTTGGAACAGACAGTGTCACTGAACTGCTCTCACGTTGTACAATCCAGCTTCATCGTTACAACTTTTACTAAGATCCAAGGCCAACACAATCCCAAGTGGCAGAACACACTGAAAGCGTAGCTTGTATCCAAGTGTCTCCCTTGGGGTGAACTTGGTTGTGCCTTGAAAAACAACTGAGAAGAAGACCCACACAATGATCTAAACATGATCAGAAGATGTTCATCAGTGAAGAGGCAGGTAACAGCAAACATGCTATTACATTCATTCGTAGCACAAACGATGCCGACAGCAGGATGGATTGGGAAACGTTTCCAAACATGTTGAGATTTCAGGGCTTTCAGCAACCGTGACCAACCAGGTTCATACAGTATCAACCCACAGCTTCTGTAAGCCTGTTGGAAACTCTTCGTTGCTTAACTCACAGAATCACAGAATCCTCATGGCTGGAAGGGACCTTTGAGATCATTGAGTCCAACCACAAAGAAGAAAAAAAAAAAAAAAAAAAGAAAAAGAAACCACACAAACAAACCACAAACAGACACAACCCAACAATCTCGGGCACTAGAGCATGCCCTGAAGTGCCATGTCTACACGTTTCTTAAATACTTCCAGGGATGGCGACTCCACCACCTCCCTGGGCAGGCTGTTCCAGGGCCTGACCACTCTCTCAGGAAAGTAATTCTTCCTAATGTCTAATCTAAACCTCCCCTGCCCCAGCTTCAGACCATTTCCTCTGGTCCTGTCATTATTCCCCTGGGAGAAGAGGCCAACACCCACCTCTGCCCTACCATCCTTACACGCTCAAGGATGACTCATTAGAGCAGAACACCACTAGTGCTCTTCAGCTGGCAAGGGAGAGCTAAAAGCATGGGAGAAAGCAGATAGGTTTTGCAGTCTTGTACACACCAGCTTCCTGACTCCATGCTTTGCTGCTATCTTACTGCAACCCTGCTGATATTCAATAAGAGGAAAAAGGCTTTGCAGGTGGAAGGAAAAGCAATTCCACCTCTTGAGGATGCTTAGTCCTTGCTTGGCTTTTTCATTCTGAAAGCAGTAATCTGAATCCACAAAACAACAGGGACTGTTGCCATTGTGGGCACAAGAATTTTTTTCTTCTTCTTTTAAAAGAATCTCAGAGGTTATCAGTGACAACCGAAAACCCTAATTTCATTGTCCTGCTATATAAAAGTACCTAAATCAAAAGGTGATGCAAACTGGAGAAAAGTCTCAGTATGCTCTATCTTCATATGAGGGGTGAAAAGAAGCAGACATTGCCCTGTAAGCCCTCTGCTTAAAACTTCTGCAATGACAGAACTGATAGAAAAGACAACTCCCAGTTCAGGAGTATGAGGGATACGAACAGCCACAGTGGAACGTACATATGGATAGATTTTCACGAAACTGAGAACAATATGTTTTACAAGGGAAATGAAAATCAAAACTGTTGTACATCAACACAAGCCAAATAAAGGAGATATTTCAGTTTCAAGTCTGGGCACAAAATAAGAGGAACTAAATATTTTTCATAAACTAAAAGAAGAGTATGTTTATTTCTTTCCTAGCACCATCAACCACATTCTTTTGCATATAAATTAAATCCAAATTTAACAAGAAAAACATTCAGAAAATATTTGTTAAATTAAATCATCTAGCATTATTTGTGATAGGAATTTAAGCAAAGAAAGTTACTCACAAAAAGCAAGTTCTCTAGAATTCTAGAACCCTAAGAATTCTTTTTGCCTTTGTTTTTCTTTTATTATTTTTTTCAATAAAACCTATGTGGTACACCTGGCATGCAACCAAGCCTGCAAGAGTGACTAATGAAGAGATGGGGGCATAAAGATAGGGAGCTAGAATCTGCTCTGGGTCATATGAACTTCCTAACACCAATCTAGATGTCTAAGGTTTGCTGACTGTGTTTGGTCTATCTCACCGGATGCTTTCCTTGGCACTGGGACAGGTGAGGGGCTTTTTGCAGTCAACTAGATCAGTCTTCAACTGTAAAATTCTGAGCAGTCATGCTGATGTTAGAGAGAAGAGCTCTGACTGAAGATTTGGCTGGGATATTAAATTCTAAATCATAAGAACCTAATAAAAGACAAAAATAGTCTTATAAATATTTATAATTTATTCTTATTACATTTCATTTCTTACTGCAGAAAGTATGAACCATGGAAAATTACACGGAAGCCATCAAGCTTAGCGTATTATGTGTGAAAGACCATTTTTTACATTCTGGAAACAGATAAACAGAAAGGCTTCTAAATAAATCCTTTAAAGCTCCTAATCCAAGACAAACATGATGATTATGATTGTGGAATGCTCCTGCAGAGCATTTGTTGGGTACTCTAATTGTTTCACGTGGTAGAAATAACCCCTCTACCAATAGCACAGCAGCTGTAGTTAAAAGCTAGAGCACATTTGGTTATTTTACACATACTAGAAATGGCTTCTTGTTCAAACATGCAATGACCACTGTAAAAAAAATTGTAAACCCAACTATTTTTCCTGTTAAAATACTTGGGCAATATTCATGTTGGAACTCTTGAGCTACGCCATTGCTTTTTACAGTGGAAGTAATGGGTTTTATTGGCCCAAACTGCTACTACACCCCATAGTACTACAGGGCTTGCTGGGTGTTCCTCTCTGCCTGCAGCTCCGGGGAGAACCTGAAGCTGCATTTAGTGCAAAGGCTAAAACTGACAATTGAGATGTCAGAAATAGAGTATCAGGATGATCTTTTCATTATTACCTATTATTTGTAATGTAGAAATTAAATACTTGCAAGAAAGTTATTTGTCACCTGGTCTCACCTAATGGATCGACTTCCCTAAATTTAGTGTGAAATTTGAATCACAGCCAAATTTTGCCCTCTGACACCTGCTTGCATGGTAACTAGTAACTGGTTTAGGCTGCTCTTTTTGAAGAAGAGAGATAAATTCAGATCGTGATGCTGTGTACTGAAATATCCTTTTGATTTTAGTCAAAACACGAGACTACTGTTTACTACCTGGAGTTCCTTGTCTACAGGCAGCATTATCATCCAAAAATTAAGCTGACTCTGAAGCTGTTGTTAAAAACATAAACGGTCAGCAAATGAAACAACAATGAAAAAATGGTAAGGGAGAAAACAACAAGCTTCAACTTATCCTCTTGCTCCCATTTTTAACTTACATACTTCAGGAAGGAAGAGGCCAGATAACAAATTGATTGCCTTTCTTTGTGAATCACCTTCATTCTAAACTTTTTGAACTTAGCCTCCTCATAACCTTGGAATCTAATAATGATAAAATTCCAGAGGTATTATGGAGACCACAAGGGCACTTAACTGAAGTGTACTGTTACAGATATGACATTTAAAATCAGGCCTGAAGTTGGTCGGACAGATTCCCTAATATAATAAAAATAGCCTTTTCTTTCCCACATTTTACTATCTGTCTTTGTTTATTCAACCATTCAGCAAACCCAGCTGGATCACAGACATTGTCATCAAAGAAACATTCTAGGTCAGCCAGAATTGGATGCCAATTGTCTAAAAATAAATAGAGGCTTTGTCACTGGAGTATAATTTTAAGGCCCCTGTAATGAATAATGGAATAAGAAAATCTTTCCAAGCAAGTGGGATACATTGATTTCAAGCAGAAAGATTTCAGAGTTAATCTGAAATTCACAGTTATTGTAAGCTCCAGATAACCTGATTTTTATTTTACTTCAATTGAAATGATACATAGAGGAGCTTACTAAAAGGTTTGGTATTGTTTTTAAATACTTGAAGAGCTGCAGAATACCTTGGAAGACAGATGAGCCGAGCATTTACCTATCACACAGACAAGAAAACAGAAATGATGTGGTGAACCAATTTCCTATAGGTCACCAAGTGGCAGAAGTGGGATCAGATTTCACACTTTCTACCTCTTATCCCTGATATAATGCACAAATTATTTCCTCTAAGCTAAGAGAAGGGACAAGATAAGAACACATAGCTTTATCAGTATAGCCTAATTGCCAAAGATCTTAAATAAGAAGCAGAGCACCTACAGAAGTCAAAGATGTTATTACAACTAGAGCTTGGCCCTGTAAACATATTAATTTTCTTTTAAGAAAATACTTATCTAAAAATAAATTCCTTCACGAAAGTTTTTAAAAGCTACTTCCTCAGTGCATAAATACAAAAGTTTTCCAACTGACATTTATCCAAGTCTCATCAGCAAAGATGAGATTTTGTCTCAAGTGTCTGTCACAGAGGAATAAAAGATCATCTGGAAACTCATAGTAAATCTGTAAGTCAAACAGAATTTTTCTCTCCTTTTTCTTTGCTTTTCATTTATTCTTAGATAAAACATTTTCCAACCTTTTCTACTCAGCTCAAGGTGCCCCAAAAATGGAATGGTGCAGGGAAGACACATTTAAGGTTTGCTTCTGCTAAGTTGCATTGTAACAGCAGTTTCTGTATTGGGCTGCTTGAGATGTCAAATAAATTACAGTACATGGGTGAGCTACGTACCATCCCTGATGCCCACAATAATAACACGAGTGACCATAATCACAGTCATGCTTCCTTGGTGCAGGCTAAGCTGGCATTGGATCATTTCAAGCTGCCTTTTCACTACTGCATCAAAACCACTCTATAATCCCACTGAGTTAAAAAGCGGCGCTGGACTATTAGAGAGATGATAAAAAACACACTCGAAAAGTGGCATTCAAATGAACAATTTCCTGATTATTAACTGTCAATTCATTAAAACTAAAAGTACCAAGGAATCACAGAGATTTAGGGTAGAACAGCATCAGAGTCATTCACAGTGAGTTAGAAATGGTATCATTTCAAGTTTTTAGAAATGAAGCATTTTGCCCAAAATTCCTTCAACTTATTGGAATGACTCCTACCTGGCAAAATGAAGTCAAGTTCTATTAAGAATACAGTAATCATTTGTAAGACTACAATTTCAGAATCATTAAGCCAGATTCAAGGTACCTCCTCTTTGTTATCTCCTTTTGACACACACCAGAGGGGGAAGAGGAAGGGAAACTGTCCACCTCCAGCCACGCAGAGAGGGCAGGTTAATGGGATCCCTCGCTCTGTGCTGGGAGGGTTCTTATGACAATGAAGTACTACGTATTAAGAAGCTTCATAATGCAGAAATAGCCTCACATTTTTTGTAAACTCTCTTAGTGGCTGTACTCCTTCATACCAATAGCGAAGGTACTTTTTCTAAAGTTACACTTAGCAACAGCAGGCACGGGATTTGAGAAGTAGTAGTTTTGGCTTTCTGTCCAGCGCTCAATAGATTATATGACATTAAGGAATGGGCTACATCCCCAAGAACCATAAATTCAAGTCCTAAAACAACAAAGTATGTCAATACTTCTTTTAGGAATGGGAGTCACTAAATTGATCTTCACTGAGACGGTTCTGCTTCTTGCTTGTTCAGTGTTTTGAAATCATCAAGATAAAACGTCCAAAGAATGACATAGTAACTGAGTAAGATTCAACTGAATATAATCCACTGCTTCTTGTAAAACCAGGGAATTACTGAACACATTGCTATACTTCTGGCCTTGCCTCTGTGAGATATAAGCTCTCCTATGCTTTTGACATCTGAGGTTGCTGTAAAATATCTTAGAAATGATGTTACATCCAACCAATTTCTAACCTTTCATAAGCTGCAGATATTGCTTAAAATCTAAAGCAAACTATTCCAGACACAAATAGTTTTTTTAAAATAATTGGCTGGAACTCTATTGCTCCTCAAAAAAACTCCTAACAAAATACTCCTTTACAGTGCTCTAATTCTGTAAGTGTTACAACTCAAAAGTTTCTTAGGTCTCTCAAAGTGCTTGTGCATTCAAGATAAAAATAGTGTGGAAAAAACCATTCAAACAGGAAAAAAAAAAGGAAGAAAAGGTTTTGCACGTTTTTCTCATCAGGTTGGATTCTAGTTTTCTATTATAGTTAGTCCAAGAAAGAAATGATTCACACTTCCCAAAGTTTAAACGCTGAGAAATTTATGGTATCTTCCATCCTCACCCTGCCTGCTCCAATGAGCCTGCAAGCAATGGGAATTAAAAGCCACAGCAATGACAGGAACGTGAAACCAATGCTTCCCAGTCTCGCTGGGAGAACATGTCGGATACTTGTGACCGCAAGCTTGCCTTTGTTTACTCTGTTGTGAAATACTTCATATTCTGATCAGTTCTGTGGTTGAAAAAGGCTTAATGAATAAAATCTGCTTTAGAGATAATACACAGACTGTTGTGAAGACAATTCCCTGTAAACATTGATACACAAACGCTACCATAAAGATGTAAAAGATAAAGGCTGTCTGAAGTTACTCTCAGAACAATCTCGTAGTATTAATTGACACCAAACAAGTGAAAACGTTTATCAACAGATCTCTCTCTTCAGAAGGAAGAAATCAAAACTGCAAGAACTCAGTGATCATCATTTTCTCCTGCTGATGAGATACAGACAGGAAGCACTCAAAGGGAAAGGTGACAAGATAACACGGGTTGTTCTGCCCAGCTGGGAGAACTTATTTCTCCTAAATTAAAAGATCAGCTCAAGAGGAAAATTTAAGGAGCTGGAATGATCTGGCCTCATGTGGCGGTTTTGTGCTCACTCAGTGCTGAAACACTTGCTGGAGCGTGGCTTTGCTGTGCCTTTCTTTCCAACTGGCTGTGTGCAGGCAGAAAGGGTTTCACAACACCTTGCCCAGACTCCAGACCAGGGAGGCTCAGCTGTTAAAAGTCCTGGTCCCTAACATCACATCCCCCTTCCAAGTAAGAACTCAGAAACACATTAAAAGATTTAAAGACCAACATTAACATAACATGAAATATTTATACTCAGCCTTGTGGTTGAGTTATTTATCGTCCAGGTAGGAAAATGCTCTCTGTGCCAGCGCTTGAACCTTCTGGGCTCTCTTGAAGTCCTGGTACTGGCAAGGCAATAGGGCTCGCTCGCTGGTCCCCTGCCTCAGCATTCATGGCCTCATCCTACAGCCCCTGCATTTTTTAAATCTTTTCTGGCAAAATCACCTTCTTTCCTCCTGGAATTTGTGCACCTCTCTTCTGCTCCTGTATATTGTGCCTGTCTGGGTAGACTCTCTCACACAACCACAGGACAAGCTCATGAGACGTCCCTGCTCCTTGTAACCGTTCTTTCCCACTGCAGACACACATGGTGTCATTTTTAAAGACAAAACCAAAAACATTATTAATAGGTCAGTCTCATGACATTCTCCAGTCCAAATCCTTCAGACATCACTTTCTATGCAGTGTAGGCATTCTCATTTTCATTCTTCTGTTGGACAAAGTATCACAAGATGATTCTCAATGCTTCATTGCTGCTGGTCTGCAATTTAACAGTATCCAGTACAGATTGGTTTGCAACGGTTTTAATGGATCTGAAGCTACCATAAACTTTTGGATTAAAAGAAATAAAAAAGATTGAACAGTCAGAGTGTATCTTTTTAAAGACTCATTTTGAACAAAACAGTGAAAACCCTAGTTTGCTACCTTAAATAAAGCCTCCTCTATTCCTTACCAGGTCTACTGAACTCACACACTGACACTGGAGATACGCTGCCTCAAGCCTCCTGCTGCAATAGCTGAAGATCCCATCTTCTGTGGTAGCTCTGGCAACTGCAGGCCACATTGTGTCCGAATCTGGCCAGGCTTTGTTTGTGTATAGTTGGTTTTGATCAGGTTGACATGTACTAAATTTAACTCTGGTCTTCGTTCCACTATGCTTTTGGCAAAAGCTCTAGAAACAATGTCTGCAAACATAAAATGTCTAATAGTTCTGTATTTCATTGGCTAATTGTCTATCTGCAGTCGAACGAGCAATCTTTATATTCCAGTGGGATATCACCCATTTGCTCTATTTGGCAATACCAGTTAGTGGCTGATGGTCAGCTGGCCTCTGGAAGGCAAATCACAAAAACTTTTCACACAGCTGTATTAACGCCAAAACCTCCTCTTCTTTTTGACTGTACCGGTGCATAATTATGTTTTTAACAATTACACATACCGGTTCCTGACTTTCGGTTCTGATTACACAGAAGTAAAAGAAGTGTATGAGGCCAGAAAGCCTAAGTCATTTTGGTGCTGTTGTAGTCCTGGGGCTTCCTGTGTTTTGGTGGTTTGGGGCCAGGGGGGCAGGGTACAGAATTTGTGGATTTACAAACAAGCCCATAAGCTGCCTTCACCCATCAGCATTCTTAAGCTGCTGGTTCAGACAATTTCTCACATGGGAATCTCTTCTGCATCTCTTCCTAGGCTGTCTAGGACAGCACAGTAGTAACCGCTACGTCTTCAACATGACCTTTCTGCACGCTCTCTTGTGTGGCTCCAAATGTGTTACTGACATTACATGGATTTGACACTCTACATTAAAGTTAAAAGAAGAGATGAGAAAGAAATCTCAGACTCAGCTATACTGCCTCTTCTGAAATCCACTATTCCAGACACCCAAATGCAGCTCCTCCCCTCCCACACTCACTCTAGATTTGTCCAACCCACCCCAAGCCACACGTGAGAAACCTCAGAAGAGCAGTGCTCCTTCAGTCTTCCTCCCTGCTCTCGATCTTCCCTTCTGCCCCCAGGCTCACCCTACACCTCTCTTACCCTCTCCTCTTCTGCTCCCAGTCCTCCCCCAGCGCATGAACTGGACATCTGAGCTTCAAGCCATACACAACCTTCTGCCTTTCTCCATGGGGCCCTTTCCAGCATGCAAGTTCTGCTGATCATAAGTCAGACTATCTGCAGCACATTATTTATCTTCTTTCCTCCCAGCTGAGTACATATCCAAACATAGTGACGGTGCTGCTGAGACTCAAAGGAGATTTTTCTAGCATATGAATACAGAGTGCTGCAATGACCATGCATCCAGTCAATAAACAGTTCTGGCAGGCCAAATTGATCCCCTGGGTTGTCCACTAGCCATCACTGCTCTGTGCTATCAAAACCATGCTGTAATTTTCAACAGAGCATCTCTGGTGTTGAACTGAACGCAAGCAATAATCTGAGAAAACTGTCTCTTTCAAAAGGATTAAAATGCAAATAAAAGTATTATTGTGCCTTTTATGGGCTCTCGTTACGGTCCTCCTGCCCTCATGAGGAGGCAGAGCTCCTGGATTAAACAAAATAAAATATTTAACATGTATATTTCTGCTGGACTCTAGCTCTATGATCCATGTGGTTTGTGGTTGCAGGTCTCTTCTCCTGTAGTATTTTGTATTCTCCCTCACACCCACAGCAGCAAAGTTTTTACCACAAAGTGAGTGGTTTGCTTTGATGGACTAATTCTACTGCTTGAAAAAGCATTTTGCTTTTGAGGTTCTTCCACGAGATGACTATCACACCCTGATCTCTTATCACAGAAACAATTAAAAAAACCCTTCAGAATTGAAAAAAAATGGTTCTTGAAACTCTGAGTAGTCCCACAGTTTTCTATGATTTCAACCACTTCTAGCACCACCTGTCTTAGAAGGTAAAACCGCCTCTCTCCCCTGTATTACAATTCTTCCTGGAATGCAGCGCTGCTCCAATTTCTTTGATTCAATTTCACAGTTACCTTTCTCTTTCCGAGTTAAAAGAAAATAGTTAAACGCCTCAAGTGTTCCAAAACCAGCTATTACTGTCCAACCGTACTCCTTTTTGTTGTCCTCAGTCCATTCTTCTTTAAACTCTCCTGTACACCTAGCAAATTTCAACTCCAATGTATGTTTTACATCCTCCGTTCTCCCACTGAGGATATCTTCTATTTCCTTTTTATGCCTCGAACCACATGGAATTCAGCGATCACACAAGATTTCTGAAAGGCTGCATGTGCACGTTTGTGTTGGGGTTTTTTTAATTATATCTCCTGTTCCAAGTTGGCTACGCAAAATAATAACATAACCTTCACAACCCTCTATGTGTATTTTGTCTCGAAAACTCAGCTTTTAAAGCAGCTGCCCCTAACACCTCACCTTGCTGCTGAGAGCATGACAACCTGGCACAATTAAGATTTTTTTCCTGAAAATAAGTATTTTAGGGCTCTTGCACTGCTACCAAGAAATGCCATGGAGGAAGGGCTGACTATGTAAAGCAACACTGACAGAACTGATTTATAATGAAAACATATGATATTGATGAGGAAAGCAGTCTCAAGCAACTCCACCGAAACGACACTAACATGGCAATCTCAAAACCACCGTGCAGAAAATTAGAAGGAAAAAAAAAGTGGCACTCCCTTGTGCCTTCTGATCTCAATTACTACTCACACTCAAATGTTGTGAATTTTACATGAAGTCATAATTTGAGATCACATTTATGGTGGTGTGCCAGAACCTTTAAGCTCCTGCCCATGCCGGGATAAAAGAGCTGGAAGCCCGACAGCGATCAAGCTGCTGAAGTTTTACCTGGCAGCCACTGCAGAACCCAAGGGACAGAGTTGCCCAAATCACTCTGAATTTGAGAAAGGCTGTTAGGTCTTTGAAACCAGTTATAGAAAAGTGGCAGGAGCATACTTCAAAGGCACTAGAGCACAGTATATTCATAAAGTTTCAGCAAAAAGCACAACCAAGGAGGAATGTCAGGACAGCCAGGAGCCAGGCAGGCAGCCTTTGATGGGGCTAGGAGAACAGAGACCAGGGGAAACCAAAGCAAAGCCAAAATAGGAAGATTCTTAAGGAGCCAAACTTTTCCTGGAGCAACTACAGAAAAAAAGATGCCAAAGACTATCCTGGGAGAGAAACAAGCCCCTGATTAGACATATGGATGACTATTGTAAATAAAATATAGCAGAGCATAGAAAGTCTACTTCATTACCTCAAATGAACAGCTCAAAAAGGCTTTAAAGAACAGTACAAAAAACAAGTTTTTTATTTAAGCTAATTCTTAAGATAGTGCTATGTAATCCTAAGAAGAGAAAATCCATGTCTGTTTTTCCACAGAAAAAAAAATAATTTAGAGTCTAAAGCAACTTGATATTTACAGCTTGCACATAATACAATATTCTAGTACTAGAGAAGTCTGTGCAAACTGTGCAAGTCAAAAAGCTGTCTTCTGTCAAGTCCATACTTTCAAAACCAAAGGTTCCCTGCTACCCATCAACACTGCTTCCAAAATACAAAAAGAAGGCCTGTGCTTTTTTAAGGGGATGCATCTAATCCAACCTCTTTTTAAAAGGCATCCAGGTCTTCCATTTCACCGGGTTCTCTGTTCAAGTGTCCCTATTTTTAAGGCTACAAGGGAACATTACTCCTTAGAAGACACATTACACCTCTTCCACAATTTAAAACAGATTTTAGAAGAAAAGTTACCTTATGTCCACCAACATATACAAAGATGAGAGAAATAACTAACAACGAAAAGTCTCAGTAACCAAAATGCCGGTCATGTTTAGCATCAAAACAAACAACAACAAAAAAATCAATAGCACCAGCTTCTACATGACAACAGACTTTGCTATCCAGATGACATCGGTGGAATTCAAAGAACCAAATTCTCTTATCCACATATACATATTTATTTTTAAGTGCGTATTTCCTACATATTTTCTAATAGAGGGACCACAATTGTCTTTGATGAGTAATAAGGGTTGGTCTCAGCTACGATGCATTCACACTTCAGGTGAAGGTTTCACAACAAAGCTTAGGAAGTATTTTTTTATGCGTTTGCAAAAATATCCCAGCCAGAATCATCTATGTTGCTGAGGAACACGAATGTCTCAGGATGCTCCAGAACACCATTATTGTCATCCTTGCCCTATAGCTCTTTTTGTATTATTAGATTGTAAAACTTTGCTCACAGAAACAAAATATTTTTGTTCAACAGTCCATTTCCTTTACCATATATACAGTCTGAGAAAGCACAGGGCTACCAAATTATGTCTGTTCTTTTAATTCCTCTTGGCATCTATTGGTCAGAGAAAATAATTCTGTTTGCATTTTTTAACTACTGTGCTGGCTGTAGCACCATCATTCCCCAATAGTATTTCGGTAACAGGCTTCACGGAGAAAGGCACAGGGCAACTGCTCCTCCACATTTTTTACTTTTTAAAGGACATATTCTCAAAATAATTCTACTCTTAACTACATGCTTAAATCTTTGCCCTTCCTATAACAATTACAGATATGAAGGAAAAAGTGTAATTTTCAAGTCATTTTCTCTAAGAACGCATTACAAAGTCAATGCCACAGCATCAGGCTGAGCATGGTCAAATGAGATGTCACTGGTGGTGTCTTCTGGGGCTTTAAAATTCAACTTCCAGAGCACCTGCAGGAGACACACCGGAGAAATCCTGTGCACGTAGAACCACATATGGTTGTAAAATTTAACGCAGTCAACTCGTTTTAAATATGAGCTCTCGCTGCTTATACAGCCCGGCACAAATCATTCTTTACTGTAAGATGCTATCAACAACAAAGCAGATAGTGTCATATGAACCATAAAACTTAATGGACCATAAAACTAAATACATCGTAACTCACAGGAGGCAGCTATCATTATTTGTGCTGTGCAAGTTCATACTCTTTAAAAAGATGATTCTAATGCACATTGGATTATTTTGTATTTTTTAACACTGAAAACAATTTTGACTTTTATCTTTCCCCTCACAAAAAAAAAAAAAATCATTTCAAAACATTTTGGGTTGAATACCTCAAAATTAAATGTTTTGTGTGTGGTTTTACTCCCGTGTTTCCCTACTTTTACTGCTTATTATATTGCTGTTTTTCTCACTGAAGCAAATACAGAAAGAACTTTCCAAATCAGGAAAGAGGAAGTCTGGGGATTTTTTTAGCTTTTGATTTTTGCACTCAGTTGGGTTGACAAAAGCAAGGATTTTTATTTCATTCAGACATTTTGCACCAATTTCTGCTTTAATAATAATTACAGTAAAAACACAAACAGATGACAAATCAATTTATCATTTTAATAAAATGTTTTACTTGAAATGGAAAACGCAATTCTCAACGAATTCAACATTTGGAATTAATATGGCATTTGTATGAATTTAGAAAAAAATTCAAAATAAATGTCAGTTCTTGTACCGACATCAAGGTCTGACTAATAAAAAACAAACCAATTAACCGTAATGGTTGAAGTCTGTGACTTTTAAGTCCTTTTCTTGATCATTAGTGTTTGCAAATGCTAGGAACAAGAGCTGCTGGATGCCATGTGCCGTTACAGAACTGGAGCTGGGGAAAACCACCAACTTGTCGTTTGTGTTTTCCTGGTCTAAGCAAAACAGATTTAAAGAGATACCATTCACTTTCAGGGGATAATTTAAATAACACTGATTTTCTTTAAGCACTCTAATTCCCTTTTTTACAGTTATGCACTAGTCCACAGTTAAAAGGAGTGAGTTTTTCACTACAGGAAATCCTGAAGAGGAAAAACTATAGATTTGCCTGGAATTTTCAATTAATTAAGGAGAGAAACAATGAGAAAGGTCAAAATCTCTCTCCCTCAGTACTGACCAAGTCTGAGAAGCAGGATTGCACCGCTACAATTTCACAATTTAGACAGATATTTAGACAAAGGCTGAAAGGAAATGCTTAGTATTTCAGGCAGGAGAAAAATTATAAAACAAACATTTAATACTTATGAAACAATCTGGCTTAATCTGATGTAATGGAACAGGAAAAAAGATTAAAACTCTGTTAAAAACATGGAATGTTAGTACTTCCCTCGGGAAGATGCCAGCTTCCAACACATCATAGAAGTCACCAGCCTTGATCAAAGCTAATAAAGCACTGACTTCACTAACGGGGTCACTATGGCGTGACTGCGCATCGCAAAGTGCTACAGGAAACGAGAGACCCATGTTAAGGCACTGGTGCTGCTACTGCTGGCAGCCAGATCAAGAGCATTAATACTGTCCATTCGGTCAGTTATTTTGCAACATTCTAGGAATTCTTTTATTCCTCTGGCACTGTCAGCTTTGCCGCGAGTTTTCATGAGAGCTTTCCAGAAAAACAAGAGATATGAAATTAACTGTACAGTGAAAAGGAAAATTACAATTTAGCGATATTTAACTGTGGCTTCTAGCACTGTTGCGAGTTAGCAAATGTGTTATGTTACTATAAAAAAGACATGTTCACAGAAAATGAGGACCCAAATCCAAAGTTCTGACTTTGTAAGGGTGTCATTCCTTTTTCATTAACCAAGTCAGTCTCGATATATACTATCATCAGTGAGACAAAATTACGCTCTTTTAAAGGTCAATTTTTTCTAAAAATCAAGTTTGACAGCAGTCTCCAAATATATTCCATTTTCCTCCCATGATAATGAAAAATACACCATTCAATGTATGGAAAACTAAAGCATCTGTGTATCTTCAAGAAAGTAACTGCAGAAAGTCACAGATATTGTTAAGCCGTTCTTGTATTCTTCAAAGCAAGGATGTAAATTGAATTTTCCCAAAGGAAAGGAGCACTTCTAATAAAGACATTTGCAACTGATATACCTAATAAATGCTCTTATATAATGATATTTTCTTAAAGAACAGAAGACAGTGCCCTCTGAACAGTTTTATCTACCCATTTCTAGGTCAATCATTCAGAATCCTGGATTTCCTCAACTACTACTTATCTACACCAGATAACGTACATGGACTCAAATGGGAATCATCTTAATTTGGAAAATCTCCATGGAAGAAGGAGCATCTGTTCCTTGTGTTTGGGTTTTTTAAGTATATACTTACATAAACGGTAATGCAATATACTTATGAAACTCATAAGTGATTTTTTTTGCTGTTACAAATTCGCTGTTGAACTAAATGGATTCCAAATAGTGGTAAAATTGTTAGCATCACTTGGAAAAGAATCAGGCCAGCAACAAATGTTTTTGACAGTTCCATTCCCATTATGCAATTCTAAGTCACATTTGTTTAATTCAGAACAGATGATTCACTGATCACTCCTTTCTTCAGGTTTCAGATAGTGTCTCCCTGATACACCACCATCCTCAATGAAAAATACACACCAAAAAGTAAAATCATATGCTATTTTACCATATGCTTTTGAAGATCAGCATCCTGGTAGCACACAGATATACAGACAGAACAGCCATTCCTTTAGGAGACTTACAACCTGGGTTCACCCCAGAATGCAACCCATTAGCACGTGGCTGTACGAGACGCACGCAGAGTGAATATTATAGGCAAGAATTTTATCTTCACTACTGACTTTTGGCTTACCTCTGTATGCAACACTGGGACACGTTCTCTTTTCCATACATTTAAAGCCAGTTTCTATCATCTGACAAAGTCTTTTTGTAGATTGACCTATTATAAAACAAACTTATCTTGAAGGAAAACATGATCCCACCAAAGTCAACAAGAAAAGTCACCGTACCACCGTTGAAACAATCTCATTCTTTTCGCAAAGCACGGTCTCTGGTTCAGTCTTTCTTCCAGTTTTCTCCTCTCTACATGACATCTCCTTTGTTCATACTTACAGCACAGTAATGTAAGTACACTGTAACTGCACACTATTTTCTTCCTGCTGTTATACTTGCCTTCTGCTACAAGAAAAACTCAAAACCCCAAAAATCTCACAACACAGATCTGGAATTTAGAAGTACTGGTAGGTATTTTTTCATTGCTAGCTGTTTCACCCACTGACATTTTGCCTCTGACTGAATTTGATGCATTACAGAAACTTCTGCAACCCTCAGCACCTTTACCAGTGAAGCCCATGAAACGACTTAGTTTTGGAGTTAACACTCCAGTACCAACTCAGAAGCAAAACAGAGCGAGTCTTGGAAACCAAACACAAACTAAGTGTAAGATGGGCTGGATGTGAAGACGGTCCTACTGCTCAGTCACTACTGTGGGACTGAGATACCTCATTTTCAGTGCCATTACAAGACACCTCTAACAAAACAGTTAACTAGAAAATCACACTAACATGATAAATAACTTAATTCTATCACTTCCTCCTGGTGAACTCTGTAACACTTCCGCTGTTTAACACAAATATTTAGCAACATTCCAGAAGCATGGAATGACATATTTCACGAATAAAAATAGTTGTAAAAAAATGAAGCAATTTATAAAACAGATTCATTCATAGCTCAACGCTGGTTGGAGCCCAGAGTTTCTATCAAAGAAAAAGAATATCTGTGTGTAAAGCAGTACTGGTTTTAGCTTCCAGAGCAGTCAGGAACTGATAGCTCAAGCTGAATAATTGATGGAGCCAGTATACAACAACTAATCCCAGCAGACTGGATCAAATAAAATGAAGCAAGTTTATAATTTAAAGTACTTATTCCACAAAGAAGAATTTTGTTCACAGAACACTAAAGAAACGGCTAAGACAAGCTACAGTGGATGATTTTCCAAACATACTTTCCAAATGCTACTCACAGTAGTACAGAGGCGTACTTTGAATAAAGTGAATTTATCTCAGCTAATTACAATAGCATCTGAGATCAGAACTGAAAGCTGTGCTGGTGACGTGGGATTTCAATGTCTGAAATAAGCAATAAAGTGGTCATTTTGTAGGTTTTTTTAATGTATGTTCTTGAAATAGAAACATATATTAACTTCTAAAAAATACACTGAACTACACAGCATCCTATATGGTGTGTTCTAACTCAGCATACAAATCACAAAATTATGCTCTTTGATCAACCTTCTTCAATTTATTAGATAGTCGCTCAGCTAGTTTGAAATATTTCAAAGATTCTGGAAAACTGGACTAAAAACATATTTGAACTATGGAAAGGATTAAATACATCAAAACCAGACATAAAAGTTAATCAACTGGTCAAATCTCACTATGTTTAACACTACCTTGTTAAAACCCTGAAAACTCTCTGTAAATCACAGGGTTTTTTCTAACAAGATAAGCTCATTCTTCTTTTGCAATAGAGCCACTGTGGTTTAATTTCTAAAAGGGAGAGCTTTTGTGACCAAACTTGGCACAAAGCAATTGTTTTAGTGGAGAGGAAACAAAAAAAAAACCAACAACAAAAAAAAAGAGCTCTTTCCATGTCCACAAACTTAAATCTGTCACAAAAGATTTCTGAAGTCATGACCACCGTTTGTGAAATAGCCCGAAATCCCATCGATCGTTTAACCTGGGCAGACAATATGGAAATCTGGAAACAGATTTAAATCATCAAGATTTACCGTTGCACTTAACATACTGGAAAGATTAATTAAGTTAATGGCCCAAACTCTATACTTGCCATTTAGTAACCTGACAACACATACACATGCACACACTCATTTTGGTTTTCATTAGGCTGAAACAAGATCTCCCCACGTTGAAGAGCTAAGCAATCAGCAGGGTCTGCCAGCAGCAAGCAAGTAGTTGGGATCCAGCCAAGGATATTAGCATTATAATGTATCCAATATCAACCCATCACGGGCATTGACAGTCCAATTGTACCAACCATTCCCAAAAATCCTTCTTGGGTCGGGATTCAGAATGCGGGACAGTGATTTCTGAACACACACACACAGCGTGCCAGAGGCATCCCTAATATTTAAAATAACTGAGCGTGGAACTATTAGAGCATACAAAGTGGAACAGCGATGGGATAAGGGCAAATCTGCAGCATAAAGACAGGGTTCATATCACATGATGAGAAAAATCATAAATGAAGAGCACTAAAAAAAATAAACAAAACAAAAAAGAAATGATTTCTCTAGATTAGCCCAGCAAGATAGCTTTGTGATGACTGCTATTCTACAAGCAGAGATTTTTATTACCAAAATCTCTAATAAGAGACAGCTTAGACCTATGCCTTCTATGAAGGTGGAGAAAATTATTTTTCCTTATATTTAAAAGATTATCATTTCATATCTCATCTCTTCTTATTAAGTTTACAGCAATATTAAAACAAGATTTGGGTGAATAAAGAACATAATATACTCCAAAATAGAGAACATATTCTTTGGAGCATTATAAATGCTCCTGTCTGCTTCAATGGAATTTTAATGGAACAACCCACCCTCTTAGGAGAAAAATAAAAAAAGATGACAGAAAATATTATCCTTTTCCAAAACCTTCATTAAATAGCCTTGCTATAAAACCACCACAGATCACTCTATAGACTCTATTGATCAGGGACTGTATCAAAGAAAATACCTATAAGAGCTTAACAAATCACCTTTATTAATTCTTTCCACCAGTCAGAACAAATGGAAACAAGTAATTTGGAAAAAAAAAATATCCTAATGCATATCAATATTAAAATAATGGCCAATTTTAACATTTCTCTGTACATTTCACTACTTTTGATCAGCAAGCCAAAGAAAAACAAGCAAATCTGTGATGAAAGAGAGGTAACAGTGCAAGGCTCCGTGGGTCAGTAAGAGAGACATTGTATTGGGGACTGGGACTTCTGAACAGAGGACAAAAATAGTTGCGTGACATAATGTCTAAATCTTGAGAAGCACTAGGGAAAAAAAAACTATGTTTAAAACACAGACATTATATTATGTGCTTACAGCCAAGTATCTGCTGGAATTTACTGTTTGCTCCCAAAACAAATCTTTACCTGCGTCACTGAAATGAAGCATGAAAGCAGGGTCAAATTTGAATTCTCTGTTATTAATGGGATGCTATTTCTTTATTGTTACACTTTGCCAAAAGCTGAAGTGACAAAAAAAAAAAAGAGCCTTAAATATGATATCTTGCTGCCAGAGACTTTGTTTACTTTGCCTTCAGTAAAGACTTAATTTTTTTTTAGCATATAAAGGTAGACTGGGTGTCAAACTAGAAAAGAGAAAAAAACACAAGACAAAACCACTGTGTGGCTGTTGATGTATGGTATTTAATGATAATTAGTAGATGGGGAAAAACTTGTTAAACAAGTTGACTTGAAATGCAACTGCAAGCTTTCTTACATGTTATCTCCTAGGTGCTATACTAAGATCCTGGATGAGACAAAGTGTTATCACAATAAAATCAAAGGCATCACAATTACAGCTGCCCACAAGACGAGATCTAGGACTTCACACAAAGAAGCAGAGCAAGTGCCAGCAAATAACAACCACAAAGTGGTTGATGAGGAATTCAAAAGGAAGTTGAGCATTTTTCAAGAAGTGCTATGTCCAAATGGTAAAACAAAAATGGCTTTTTAAGTTTCAGTCCATCACTATGGACCCCATGAACTTTAGTGGAGCCAGAGAGCAGAGAGCAGACATGCCCATGGTTTCCTAAACTCACATTTTAAACCAGGTGCTGAACTGCAGATTAACAACAACAATTCATGACCTTTGATAGACTACAACACATAAATATCTAGGCACCCAACCTTACATACACTAAAACAACTTAATATTTGCTTTATCTCCAAAGTAGCAATTCTTTTCTTCCACTCCTGATAAACTTAGTTACGCCTATTTCTTTCTTCCTTGTTTCCTTCCTTTCCCACACGTAAAATCTACTTGGATACATTTCTCTGAAAAGCACCATAAAGTACTCTTTCCACCCTCTATTACATGAAAACTTCACACCATGCATCAGACCAGTTTGTTTGTGCATTAAGTGCACAAATGTACAATAGTTACTGCTTGTGCCATCCCACACTCTACAGAGATGCTGCTTTTATTTCACCATCACATAAAGGCTGATTTAAAGTGGAGAGAAGAAAATGCAAAAATATTTGCTAATTTTGAAAAGAGTCTTTTAAACGGCCCCTACTCAAGCTTGATTAAAAGAAAACAAGCCAACCCAGCATTCAGGATCAGCAACCAGGCAATGAAAGATTCTCTTCGATAGCTGAAGATATCACAAAGAGTATAAATTCACCTAAGCTACTATTTTTTCTTAGCAGCATGGCATTTCGATAGCTAATTTAAGTATTGAAAAGGCTGGGAAATGGTGCCACTACTACTTGATGCAACCAAACAAAACCCCCTAAAATGCAGAGTTGTACATTTTCTGCACATGCCAGGACAAGAACCCATTTTGCCTGGTCTGTTCTTCCACCGATTTCACGTAAACTTAAATAACATATGGAAAAGAGGCAGAGGTTCCAGGAGTCCTTGCTAAACACTCTGAAAATGGGGAAACATTTATCAATCACGATGAATGAAATAACATCAAATTTCAAAAGGATTAAAAACAACTTCAAGGGAGTGCCAATGTATACCTGCTACGTCTTAAAATAGAGAAATGTAGTAATAAACATGTCTTAGAGTGGAAAATGTTGAAGTCCTGATGGCAGTGGGGTGTAACAATTACTACATTTGACAATGGGCCATGCTGCTGGGAAAAAAGCACTTTTCCTCTTGACCCAGCTGAAGATACTGTTCTTGGTGATGTATCAGACGTGGATGTAGCAGGTTTTCTCCATAAAATAAAGCAGTATTTTCTGGCACAAAATCATGCAGAAAGAAAACTAAATGCAGCCAGTTTGTAAATGAAACTTATGACCCAATAACGTCTGCAGGGATCTGATACCACTGCCTCTCTGGTACAAAAGGGTTTTTTACTGCCTTCCCAGCAGCACGCACCATAAATGACTAAGAAGATGGAGACAGCACAACGGAAAGAAAAACAACTTAAATCTCAATAAGGTGAAGGTGAAGAATTGTATAAATAGTAGAAATAAGGTATCTTTTTTTGTACACTGCTCAAAAGTTGCCAGAGTCATCCCTCCTACCCCCTTTTTAACAAATCTTAGTTTAAGGAAAGAGTTACAATACATCTTTAAGCAATAAAAAAAAGTGAGAAAATTACTGCATGTGGTCAGGTTAATGCAGTGAAAGTCTCAAAAAATAAAAAAACCCACAACATTAAGAGACTCTTGCCTTTTCTCTTTACCTTAAATTCAAAAAAAAACCCAATCAAACAAACCCCCGCTATTAATCACTTGTTAAATAACAGAATATTAAAAAATGTTCCAGTAAAATATTTAAGTTTTCTATTCCTTAAAGAAAACAAAGAAAAAAATTTACACAATTTAAAACAGTAAGAATAAAAACTGAAGCTACTTTCCAGTCAGGGTGGCTTTCAGTATCTGCTAGAGCCTCCTGTACTGATTAGTGAATATAAGACATCCAATAACTAATTTCTGAAATTTTACACGATTAACAGGGACAGAAGTACAATTAGACACAAAGAACAAGTACATATTCTCACTGTTATAAAATAGTGCATTCACTCTCAGGCTCTCCAAGACAGCTGAAAGGCAGAAGGATCCCTCAACTCAGTGGCGCAGACATGGAAAGCAATGGTCCTGTCACCATAACTGCATTAGAATTTAAGCCTCAACGAAACAACACAGAATCTGTGGATTTGCCACAGAGGTGTTTTTCAAAAATGGTAACTCTGTCATAGAGCAAGAGCTGCTGACTCTCAATCAGCTTCTAACTCACTCACCATTTTCCCCAAAACTGGATAGATTATGTTATGTAGTAAAAAACACGTGGCATCTTCAATAAATACCAGAATTAGTTTTGCATTCTGTAACTACAGAGAATGAGTCTTCCCATCAATAGCTCTCAAGTAGCAGTTGCCCTTCTGCGGTTTTTTCCCTATTTTGTTATGTTTCGTTGACTACCATGGAAGGACTGTATTTTCCCCATGTACTGTCTCTTTGTATTGGGGTAGAAGAATTCTGTTGTTCTCTCATCAAATATAATAACCTGGAGTAAACAATTAGCACAGATTTGTTTCAGGAATGTTATACGGAACAAAGCCAACAAGGGCCGCTGGAGACCAGTTGGTGTCCTACTGGACAGCATCTTACCCTGCTTTGCAATAAAAGAAGGTACAAACCTCTACAAACACATTTTAAATTCTGCACTTAACTACACTTAACATAGCTTATTACAGCTACTTTTTAGTTACCCACAATTAATAACAAAAATTTACTGGTTTTCTTATAATACTAATTTTTCTAGAGATACTTTCTATCACCTAAAGTAGAAGGGTTTTTTCCCCAAGCATTTTTTTCTTTAATCCATAGACATTTATAAGTTTTAATGCACTTAACTGCTTTAAAATTAAATAACTCAATTTGCTAAAATACTACTTTCTCTAGCAAACTAAGTTTTCAGAACTAAAACGCATGGTGAGTGTTTTCGAAGATCTACTTTGAGAACAGTCAAAGTGGAGAACCCCTCTTCTACAGAATGCCAAATTAGTGAGCGTATGTGCACAAGGCACTATCTTCAAGCAACAGCAACAAAAAAAAAAACAAGCCCCAAAAGAAAAATCTCATAATTAAAGTGCTCACACCTAAGTATTTTAAGCAATCTTACTTTATCCAAAAATACATTGTGCTTCTATGTGAAATTTGAATAAAGAACATGTTGTTTCAAAACTATTCTCTTCACTTTTGTCCCTAAAAATAGAGCAGACCTGCAAGACTTCAGTACGACGTATTATTGAAGAACGATCAGCTAAAAATAATCTTTCCTTTTTTTTTTTCAAAACCATACAAGCAGTTTTTAAGTTCCAGCTGAACTATATTGGGTTTTTAATTTTGTTGTTTTTCTTCTAACAATCCTGTTTGTTTCTCCGTGCGTATTATTCAAAGCAGATGTGCTGAAACAAGAAAAAGCCTTTTCCATCTACTAGAGCAGCTGACGCAGAAGTTTAGGTCGTCTTCCTTTCTCTCGGTTGCACACAAGCACACGCGCGTGCACACACAGCCCCTATGTCAGCAAGGCATGCAGAAAGACTCACGCAGCGAATGTGTCTCTGTCCCCACGGTACGACACTTTACAAGGTTGATGTCGGAGCAGCGCATTTCTCGCACTTCAAATTTCCTCCTCATTTTCTTCAAGCTTTCGCCCAGCAAGTAACTGACAATCATCTTAATACTACTGCCCTCTACTGCTTAAAAATTAGGGAGAGGAAAAGAACTCCTACCTCGTATTCATTCTTGACTGAGGAACATGAATAAAGAATTTTAGAATTTTTAAATCTAGAACTTCTTAATTAGAACGCATTATATGAAAATTAAGAACTGTGGAAGATAGTTCTTACCTCAGTTTTGGATAATACATTATTGAAGCTGTTAATATTGATAGAAATTGCAGTGTCTGTTCCAAACGCTTAGTAAAGGCAGTTAAAATACATATTCAGAAAATATATTAAACAGTTTCTTTCCCAATAAAATAACATCTGCAAAACGCATAAAAGTGAGAAGAAGCCGAGTTAATATGTCAACACATTTTTGTTTGTATAACTGAAAAATCATGCTCGTGTTATGGATTAAATTGGACCTTAAAAAAATGTGGTGCCCTCACTGAAAAGCAGGGTGTGAGTATCTCAATAACGATCAGGGGAGTAAACAGAGGTACAAAAACTAGATGTTAAAAGATTTCATTTAAGACTGTCTCATACGTTTGCAAATAATTAGCTCCACAAACCAACCTATTTTCTTTTTAGTTTGATCCACTCGCAAATAAGATTCACTGGATATTATGTGGAATTATTAGAATAGGTTGGGTTTTTTTTCCCCTGAACATTTGGAACCCTTTCTCCCCCTTTTTCCATTCCTCTAAGATTTAACAGCTTGCCCTTCACTTCAGACTCCATCCAGCAGAGCACAGAAACAGGACAGATATTTCAAACATAGGTGATGAGGTCATAGCTCCTTCTGAGCTGTATTACAGGGTGTACTATGTGTATTGAAACCAGACCTGAACGAGACATCGGATTCATGCTCCTCCTGAGGACATTAAAGACCAGCTCTCCCTGATCTATTTCTCATACCCGTCTATATCCTAACCTTTCAGGCCCAACAGCAGCAAGCTGCTACTTCACAGCGCTGAACTCGGCCATATTTTCTCCATCACTACAGCAATTTTCCAAGGATATCTTCTCAGATCAGATTCGTCTACTCTCAAACAATCATTAGACATATGAGGATGCTCTTCTAAAGCTTTCTTGGTGAGCTACCTCCTCAGCCCCGCATCTGAACTCTCCTAGACCTCAGGGCTGCCACAAAGGCACAGCAGCAAGGTCAGGGGGAAAGTTCAGAAACAGACAATGCAATCACTGCTCCACACAAATGCTCGTTGAGCTGCAGAAAAATGTGTTATTAATGTGATCCCCCCTCTCTCTACGTATACGTAACTCAGCAGTTAGCAATGGGTCTCACCACACCGCTTTGATTACAAACTTATCTGCAAGACAACGTGTCGACAACAATACGAGATGCCAAGTTTCTTTTGGAAAACTGTAATATAGCAGAAGCAATTCTGCATGTTTATTTCATATGCACATACAGTAAGAAAACTGATACTAGAAAAGCAATTTACGTGGGTTAGCTTTTCTTCTGCTAAACCGATCGTACGTACTGTTTGCTCTGGATTCTCCTGCTGCTTCTAACTTACCTGCAGATACTGATACTAAATGAACTAAATGCTGCTAACTCTTACTCATTTTTTGTTCATTGAGCAGAACAAATTGTCAGCTCTCCAGGAATATGCATGATCATATTTTAGATTTTAAACTGCATTAACTTTTTAATTTAAGAAATAAGGATATTAGTTGAAGGCCATTTGCCCGGTCTCATTTCAATTAGTTTCTAAATTAGAGAAACACTGGCTGTGAGGATGTACAAAATGGAATGTCTAAAATACAGAATCTAAGAATGTCAAACTACTGAAATTGTCCTGTTCTACCTCTTTATACCCCAATGTGTATTTCTGGACATTGTGGCACTACGTGAGCACACCTCGTGCAGAACGTACATTGAACACCTCCTGGGATGCAAAACACGCCAGCTCAAAGGAAGAAAAGGATGGAGTTTGGATGAAAGGAGGGCAGGTAACCAGAGGAAAGACAGACAAATTAGAAAACTTTTGGTAATTCATAAGTATAATATGCGAAGTCCAAAAAAAAATCCCACTAGTCCACAACTTCAAGTGTTAGTTAATATGAAATCTAATTATTTTTGCAGTTTGGTATTTTTATTAAACGTGCACTGAAATATGAAACCTTCAGCTAATAGAACACATGTGTAGGTAGAAAGCGTTCTTTTTGGCATGATTTCATTAGTTCCATGAACAATGATGCCAGAAAAACAAGAACTAAATTCAGTGCAACTACCAGGACAGACAATTCAAGAGGGGGGGGGGAAAGTTAAAATCAACAACTGGCAGCACTATGCAGAGAAGTCAATATTTATTACTAGCATTATGAAGCTTAAAATGTATCTATCACCTTGGAAATTTTACTGACAAAATTTCACAGTAGGTTTGTGGGTTTTTTTACTTAAGTTCATATGAAGTCAACAACTCCATGCTTTGCAGTCCCAGCTTCTTGTAAACCTTTTACTTGTGATTCTGAGTGAAAGCTGCATCAGGCAGTGGGACTAAGCCTCATCGGAAGAGAGAGAATATCTAACATCTGGTAAGTGTACAGTAACACGTGGAAAACAGCAGCACGAGACGAATTTTCAAAGGGAATATTTAGTAGTCAAGCTGAGATCTAGCACCATTAGTAAGTATATATTAATCAGCTAAGAATATTCAATTACTGAAGTCTTGAGAGTGCCACATTATTCACTTCCCTTATTATCGATATTCTGCAGTGCCCCTTGGCAACATGCATGAAAGTTCCAAACATGGAAGAAAAAGCTACTCTCCTGAAAAGTAACGGACAGGTGGGGAAACTACAGCAGTCTCTTTGATCACAGGTCATGTACAGATGATTGCAAGCTACTGGATTGTTATGACTTACATTCCCACTGAACCGTATCGTATGACAGGTTTTTGTGCTCTTATCCCGCTACAAGTGCCAAGGAAAATGTATTAGTTTCAACTTCCATTTTTAAACCACAAACACAGTTTAGTTTTAACTCATTTTCCTTTGCAGTTTTTATGAGCTAATAGCTCAAAACACAGATCAGCTGATGAGCAGAAGACAGCTGAGCCCCCAGAGCTCCCTTCTGCCCCTTCACATCTCACACAGCCAGAGCTGTGGCAGGGAATCACATGAGAGCTACTCATCCCCTTCCCTGCAAAACAGGGCCACATGGCTTCAACACAGAATGGAGATAAAAATCCCCCAAATATTTGCTTGCTCCTATTTTTCTGTCCACTGGAAAACAGTTAAACAGCGAATACTTTCGGAGGAGCTTGAAAGTTCCTGTGAGTTTGCACAGATGTCAGCTGAAGTGTGACAGCGCCTGGCTGCCGATTCTCAAGAGACGGCACTTACTCTTTTGCTGAGTGCACAAAGAGAAAAAAAACCCCAGTATTTCACCATTTGTTTTCAACGAAAGTTTAGAAGCAGGGCCCAGAGTACTTAAAAAAAACAGAAATTGGATGCTAAACTGATTTCCTACTTACACATGTACAGCCACAACCACTTAGACAGAACCAAGGTAGATCTGCTCTGCTCTCTAATGGTACAGATGCCTTTAGACAGATAAGTGGATGTTGATTTCAACTAAATAATCAATTAAATTATGCTTTTTTTCCCCACCTTGTGCATGCTCTCACACACTTCAGGCAAACATATATCATGTATCCATATATATGCACAGACACATGTAGACACACATTTACAAACACATACTTTTAGAAAATCTTTCTTCCAGTGTAGCCTTAATCTGCACATACGAATGCAGCCGCTCAGGCAATCAGCAAGACTCCACTTATGGTCATTTAGAGTTTGTAAAATTTTTCTACTCTAGAATTTACATTTTTTTACTCCATGGGTATTTTCACATGAGACACGGCTCAATGCTACTGTTGTATGAAAGGACTCACCTCTCCCTGCCTAACATGGGTGGTTTCAGGAAAAGCTGCTGATCCAAGCATTTCCCTTAAACACAGTATGAACTCACAACATTTTAACCTACATTCTTTGGTTCTATTTAAGAAAGAGAGAATCAATTTGTGGAATACTTGTTATGAATAGCTATTTCAAGAGGAAAAATAATGGTACTAGGCTATAATTAAAATAGAGTGGCATAACGCCACCCAATATTAGTCTTTTAAGAACATGTAATTTGAACAGCAGTACTTCACAGAGAAGGAAAATCCCAACAGTAAGTACTAAAACAAAGGTTCTGACACGTCTCAAAAAAATCACCTTTCCTAGTCTCACTTCAGCAAAAGTACTTCTGATTCAAGTCTCAGTAAAGAACAATTGAAGTGTTTTTTAATTAGTATTTTTTAAATACAGGTTAGATTGCTTCCCCACACAAATTCTGTACGTGGTCAAAAGTTCAGAGTCCCAGTAGCTTCTCAAGGCCTTTGAGTTCAAGAACCTTCATGACGTCAGCCTTTTCGATTCAGGGCAGCACTCAAGTTCTAGCCATATGTCTCACAACTTCTTAATATTCAACAGGAGCAGAGAAAATTCATAATACATTTATTTAAGCAGCCTGGCTAGAAGGCTTTCTACAGGAATATTTTTGTGCTGTGGATATTTTAATATAGCTCAACATTTAGTGAAGTGTGTCTGAGATCAAATGTCAGCAATTTTGCTGACACCTGACATGGAAATTCTGCTAATTTAATCACTTATTGACTCATCACTCAAAGTAAAAGCTTCTTTTTCTTACCTCATGCATGCATAAGCACCTAATAAAGCCATCTTATCAAAAAGAACAAAAGCAGATGTGAAAGATCTGTTTCTCCCAAGACAGCCATATAATGAAAAAATAGCTGCTTAAACCTCAGCAATAAATGTTCTTAGGTTCACATGGACTGAGTTCACATCTGGCCATAGTGACAGTTGATAACAGAGAAAAGAACATACCATACACAATATAATCAATCCAGTTAGTGAAGGTAAGAGTGAAGAGGCCAAAGACAAGCAGCTAGAAAATATATAAAACACAGGGAAAAAGTATCTTGCAAGAGTAATGAAATAAGCTTGGTCAAATACTTTGAATCCACAGACAAAATACTTAGCTTACACTTTATCATCTTGCAAGTTGTTTATTTAAACAGGAAGACCAGAACAGATTTTACTCTTTAAAACAGCTACTAATATTGTGACATCATTCCAACTGCAACATGAATTTTAAAGACCAAAGCAAAATGCTGCTTAAAGCTCAGTTCTGTTCCTACCTGCCCATCTTGACCCACGTGAACTTGATGTATCTGCAAGTTTCCCTGTAAAATAAAAGCATTGACAATGAACATGAGTTTGGAATTTAAAAAGTTGCTCTGTCAGGAAAAAAAGGCCTGTTTCTCATCTCATTATCATAACAACTTCAACATTAAGGAAATCTATTAATTTAGGAAATTCTGCCGAGGGTTTTTTTGGCAATCCAGCTACAATTCAATGGTCAGCACTTTAACCACAAAGGATAAACAGACTAAAAAGCAACGAGAATTTTCAACACCAGGATGTTTTGCTTTTTGAAAGTTACTGTATAATGTACAGCATTTTTATGCAATATCTGTTTGTATGGCTTGAGGTAAGACTTTTGTTTTTCCTTACTTATATAAAACTGCAAATTTCAGTCTAACCTTTACTAAACTAGAATTAGCTGTATAACACTGTATGGAGTTCTATTTACTATTTGTTGTTATAAAGTTACTGCCTGTGCTAACAGACTTTTTTTTATTTTATTTTATTACAATTCAATACCAAAGATCAACATAGTTCTATTACAGGAATTACATCTATTGCAAAAAATTGTAAATAATTTTAAAGGAATCTTAGCTACAAAGTCTAAATAGAAGCAGTATCTTTACAAAATGAAGTTTTCATTCATATGCTGAGAGATGTCTTTTCAAAAGTGTACTTAGATTAAGAAAAAACAGCTCCCCAAACACAGTGACTTGCAGTGAAATAACACATTTATTTGAGGAAAAAATACCAATTCCTTGATTTGTGTGTTTTCTGCATTTTCTCTTACTGGCAGACTTCCTCTTATTTGAAGCTGTGTACATTGTAATAAATTTAAAACCAGATGTTTTCATCTGTCACGGACAAATGTAGTCCTTAAAAGTCTTACATATGGGAACTTCAGATGAAGCCAATGGACACCCGTGCGTGCTTGAACCTCCAGATCAATAACAACTAGTATCTGCTGAATCATAATTTTTTCTGTGGCTCTTTACCCAAGAATTGCTTCAGTTTTATTCCAACACACTCTGCATTCCTTCAGAGCCAGAACATTTTGATCCTTTTTTATTTCTCTCTAGGTCTGACAAGCTCTTCAAAGGAGACTGCGCTTTTAACTATAATATTTATATAATATTTACAATAATACTTATTCAACAATAGCTCCCTGTGTTAACAGTACTCCTTCTGCACCAAAAGTGTTTTTATGAGATGTAATTTAGGGTACTTTGGAAATGAATTAAACTAACTCACAAGAAGATATGCTTAACATTGAGTAAAAAAAACTCTACAGGGAAATCATACAGATTAAAATTGTATTCCGCATTTATGTTGAACCTTATTTTGCTATTGCTTCTTCATGTAAAAAAAACCTAAGCGCACAAGAAATCTAACAGCAGTCTTAGCAATTAGGAGTCTATACATTATTAAATAACTGAAAATAGCACTCTCACTCAGGTCAATTGAGCTGGTTTTAAGAGCTGTTTTGCCTCAGTGGGAAAAAAAAAGTCAAAATTGAGGGGTTCGGTGCTGGGTTTGTCCATTTTCATTCTAGTGCACTATTTTTATAGAAAAAATTATGAATGCAAATACTGTAGTGCCAGATTACTTGATCAGTAAGGAAGGTAATTTCACCTCATTCTGCGAGGTATCTTTACTAGATGCTGTCTGAAGGTTTCTCCAACTCCTGCTCGACTGTTCCCACAATTAAAGACACTGAGCATTCTGAACACATTTAGTTCATAAATCTAACTAAAATAATTTCATTTCTCAATGGCAGTGCAAGCACCTAAGCTGTTTTTTTAATACTCTACTAAATTTCCAATGAAAACCATCAGCCATACACAGCAATCATTTGTGTATCACACAGAGTTGTTGTGGCTGGGCAAGGACAAAAATACCAAAAAAGCCCCAAACAAACAAAAAGAAACTCAAAATCCCCGCCAGAGACAGAAATAGCATATTGCATTTACTGTCATAAAATACATTTCATCCTGGCTCCACCACACACTCTCATTTCTACCCTCACTGGTCTCTGTAGTGTATTGTACCAGATCTCAGAGGTTTCAGAATTGGGGCCCAAAGTTCTGGCCAACACGTGCTCCACAGGCACCCACACTTTTGGCTCACCTCACTGTCCTGCGTGATTTGGACTTGCTCGCCTTGAGGAACCTGGGCTATGTGGAGATGGCCCTGTGGGATCCGCAACAAAAGAAAACACCAAGGAGCATCAGAAGAAAATCATCACTAGAGGAAGAAGCTATTACCTTGGATTCAATGCAACTTCACGTATGGAAACAAAATGCTTATTCAGTGAAAACCATTAAAGATAGCTTTTAAAAAAAATAAAGTGATTTCTTACATCTCCATCTTTTTATGCAAAGTATAAGCAGGGTGACATTGAAGAATGGTTCATTTTAACATAAGAGGAAAGAAAACAGGCATAATAATAAATAACATTTATGTAGTGCATTCCTCTATAGACAAAGTATCTGCATTTTTGACTGATACACAAAGCATGGGACTAATGTGCTTTGGTAGATTAGAATTGTGCCTGAAACACAATTTAAAGCCCTTGGAAACTCAGTTCTTCAAATGGATACGCCGAGACTAACTACTCACTAAGAGTGAGGTTTTAAAAAATATCTGTGAGTATCCATGTATCTTAACATTCACATATTTACAGTGAAGTACGGTCCCGTGCTAAAGATTATCTCTCAAACTGCTATAACCTGGCATGAAGTCACTGATGTGACTGCATTTACACTGGTTTATGTTAGCAGAGAACCTGCCCTAACAGTTTTAATAATGTTAATACTTTGTATTGCTGACCATACCCACCACTTCAGAATGGTATCAAGCCTACCATTCGATCATAACATGGATAAGAGAGTGGACGGAATTCCTTGTGCATCCTGACCAGCCCAGCAAAGTCTTTGCTACTGTGATTTACCTGAAGGGAGATTGGATTCTAAATAACCTACTTCAGGGTTTATAAGGCTTTGTGTTCATTTTAATATGCCTGCGTGAGACAGAGATTAAAGATAATCATTTGGAATTCTGTCAAAGGCTCTTCTTATTTTATAACACAAGAACAATTGCATGTGATTTTCAAAGAAACACAGATCCCTCTATTTCAAACAGTTTCATTTCCTTTGGAAGGAAACTGTCTATTTATAGGGAGAAAAAACATACTGAAAGTATCACTCTGACAATGGGGACTGTATATAAAATTAGAACACAGCCCAGTCCATGTTGAGATTAGAATCACTTTCCCTCCTTAACATCAAGCTCTCAGGGCTCCCAGGAAAAAGCACTGAACATTTAAAAGATCCATTTATAGTGTTTTCAAATATAATCAAACCTTTCTGACTACAGGGAGCGGGGGGGAGAGGTGATTTTCTTCACCTTTGTACCATGCAACATTCCAAAAAATGAACTGCTCACTCATCTTTTGCAGATACATAGCTGGCCTTCAAGGACAGGCTTTATAATTTCTTCACAAATTCAATTCAATACTGACTTTTTTTAGAGTATAAATAACTACTACCTTGCTAATGACTCTTAACCTGATCTATAAGCATCACTCCCTAGAATTAAAAAATTTTGTCTATTATATGCAAGTATATAATTTTCCCTTCTACCTTGTCTTTCAAGACTTGAAAAATACTTTTCCGTCATCAATTAAATCTCATAAAAAGACCTATACAGCAATTAAGAAGATATGCTCTTTAAAATATATAGGGAAACCAAGAGACAAAGAAATTCACATGATAATACTGTAAAGTTATGGCAAATGTGAAGTGGAAACAGAACTCTTGCATCCAGTTCCTGCAGAAAGAGCATTATTTCACTGAGGATGCTCTCAACTGACACGTGGGAAAAAAAGTTTGCGAATTAATTTATTGAACCTCTCTTTAGTTCTCTTCCAAGTTTAAGAATAGTAACTCCAAGCATTTAGGATCTAGTTCCGTTAAGCAATCACTCTCCAACGTTAGCTCCTCAACTTCCATGGAAGTCAGATGGTACCCAGGTACCCAACAGGAGAGGGCAAGGGAAAACTAAAGGGGTGGCCTGGGCTTTCCAACCCGACCTGAATCTCCCAGCTCATGGTTCCCAGCAGCCCTTACACCTGCGCTCCAGCTCTTTCTTTTCTCTTTATAAGCAACCTTTTTCACTTTGGAAAAACATGCTCTCTACTGCAATTTCCTCAACTCTTATAGTTGCTGTCTGGAGTTCCTCTCAATCCCCTTCCACTTCCATGCATTCCTTAAAAAAATATTCTGGCTAATATTTAAGTCCTTCTTTTAAGCAATGCTTACAGCTCTGGCAATTGCCTTCAACACTGTGCCACGCATCTTGAAATTTTCCCCTAATTTCCATGACTTTTCTCCTCTGATTCTTCTACTGCTACTCCATTAAACCTTCATCGGGTCTTACAGACATGTCTTTTTTTTGGTAACACTCCAAAAGAATCTGTCCTTCACAGCCCTTTTTTCTTCATCACATTTCTGAGCAACTTCACCATTTCCACACTGACTATTTGCAGCTCTACACGAACCAGACTCGAGTATTCCCTGTGTTGATACAGAGTTTTCATTCTTTATGTCTAAATTATTCAGTTGGCCACATTTGCTCCTTCTCTCCTGCACCACCTCTCTCACTGGGGGAAAGAATACTATAAATATCTATTAAAGACATTTCATTATCCTGCTTCAGACTCTTTTTTGTACTGGCGTTGACCAAAACCTTTGCAGCAGCCAGACCACTGGGTGCTACAGTTTACAGTGTTGACTAACATCTCTCAAGAATTCTTGCTTATTTGCCCGTGCCCACCTGTTTTTTTAGCCTGGTTTGTAAGGAAAGTGGGCTTATGTGATCATCCTGCGGAGTGGGTACGGACGTGTCTGTGCTCGGAGACTGCCTGGCCCATACTCAGCCTTCTGGTACCATCAAAAACACTAAAACCATCAGTGAGAAAGGTTCTCTGTTATACAACCATGCATAAACGCTGGAAAATGCAAAGCCTGAAGTTTTTGAAAACTAATGGCAGACAGATTTCACGCATTAAATTCTCAGGTTTCTACTGCAGAAGAATGAGTGTGCAACTATAATTCTGAATGCTGCACGTCAGAAAAGCCACACAATCCATTATTTCATTATTTTCTTCTAGTTGTTTTTTTTTTTTAAAATTTGAATTTAAAACAATCCTTGTAGTCAAACTGTGACATGTGGAAACTAAAGCCAAGGTGAGTTTTTTCACAGTACACTAAAACCACGTATGAAAATAATCACGGCCTGAGTTATGGTAGGAGTCTCAGGCTTACAAAGTGTCAATATTTATAACTTTTACTTATATACATGTATCTAAATGAATACAAATGTAAAAAATTCAGCTAACAGATATCAAAAATGCTAAAAATGCAGGATTTTTAAATGAAAATATATAAATAAATACATTCTTGTTTTGAAAGTCATAGCTAGAACTCCTCTGAAGTGTAAATCATACACTTAGTAAGTTTGTTATTATTATTATGGCAAACACAAGCAAACTGACAGGTAGAGACTAATCAATTCTAGATACAATAATGAATGTGCATTTACTTGCAACAAATATGTGAGCAAATCCTGCATGAAGATTGTGGTCAAATAACCGTAAATTTTTTTTACTAAGCCTTCAATGCTTATTTTCCAAAAATCATGTGATAGGTCAGTTCTTCAAAATAAAAAATGAAATTTCAACTGAAGCAAAGCTTGCAATAATCTAGATTATTTAAGCGGAATAATTTAGATAAAATTGAGTACATACTACTTGGACTTGTCCATCTTCTCCTATTTGGTGGATCTGAACCTGCTGAGCGTTGGCTAGTGCATAGTGTAGTGCCTGTGGCTGGTTCTGCTGGATCTCATTGGAAGCTGAAACTGAACTCTGTGAACCCTCTGAAAGAGAGACAAAAATCCAGCTTTATTATACATGTATATCTCATGCCAGTGGCCATGCAACAACGCATACACAAAAATTGTGGAAAACAAAAGCTGACAGTAAGGAAATGCAGATTATTTATACATTAATATCTTTATGCACATTCATTGTTCACCTGTAGATTTGCTACAAACTCCAAAGGAGTTCCAAAGGCTATTTTGACTCTGAGAAAGCATATCTTTAAAGAGCCTCTTTTTAATCTAAATTAAAGGCTCTGCAACTGTAAAAAGTCATATCACAGCAAAACCACATACTTTTCCTAAGCATTTCTTTTATGTACCTGCGTAGCTGAGAACTATTACTGCCACCACCACCACAAGGATACATCTGAAAACCTATCGTATTTATCAAAATTATCACATAAATAAAGGATATTTCTCAATTGTTTTTCAAGACCCATCATCTATAATTCATACTGACACACATGAGCCTGGAATTATATATTTTTTTTAACCTCAAAATGGCAGATTGATTTTTTGACTTAGATGAATTTAAACACACTGCAAAGTAAAGCCTTCTGAAAATGCCCCTACAAAAAGGAAGCCACCTGGGTGTTATCTTGGGGTAACAGTGACAGCCACCAGGAAAACCATCGCATGATTTCAAGAGGACAACAACATATCATAGCATCATTTCTAGGTTTCCCAGCTGCAGGGAAAGGACTCTCATAAATGTAAGAAGTAAAAGGCAAGTAAAAAGAACTTTTTGTTTTGTAGCATAAAAGTATTCAAATGCTTTTTGTTTTTTGAAACATGACTTTTTTATGCATTTGGTGTCGGTGATACCGAGAGACTAATAATGTCAATAATTCTGTACTGTGTGTGAAGTGGAATGCGATGGATCAGAGACTAATGGTATGTATAGGTCTTCCTACAGATTAAGACACCACTAACAGGTAAATCTATCACTAGGTACCACATACCCTTTTAGGAATCAGGAAAAAAACCTAGGGCTACCGATCAATGACACTTTTGCAGCACACGTGACAAGTTCAAGTGTACACTGCTAGGAAAAAAATCTTACAATCTCCCAATATCATACTTGTATTATACTAAGATTCAGCATCAGTCCTAGTCTTCTTCCTTTTTTTTTAACTTGAGATATTTTGGAGAATGGGACTATCATAAAGGGTTTCTAGAATAATGTATTTGAAGAAATATTTTACATACTGTATTCCTGTAAATAATTTTAACATTTTTCTTTTGCTCTACCACAAAAATACATTGAATGGAATCTCTGAAGCATTAAGTGTTTTACGATTTTTCCAAATTATTTATTGCTCTGACAATTACTTTTATGCTACAAGGTAATGTAGAACACATTAACATCTAACATGTAGTAACATTCAATACTGTAGGGCTTTCAAGCTGTCCAAGTACCGGAAACTATAATGAAAATATTTAAGAAACAGCATCACTCTGCTTCCATTGTAGACCATTTCCTTACAAGATTTTATGTATTGCTTAAATAAGCACTAGATAGACCTCATCCTTCTCAGACATGACCGACTGCTGATAAATTTTGATTTTTAAAGTAGTGGTTGTTTTTTTGAATCAACACAGGAGGAAGCCATGTTTCATAAAATTTTAATACCTCTACTTAATACTGTAAGATCTATACTGAAAAAAGAACGCTAATTTTGCAAGAATGAGCTTTATTGACTCATACAAATATTTTAACGGAAATGTTCTTTAATAAAAATCACCCATTTGGGTTTTTTTTCATTCTGTCTGCAAATATTTGTGTAAGAAGATAATTTTGAGTTTTAAGTCTAAACACGGGAACTGGAAACTAACTCAAAACCACCAAGCTAGTACTTACTTATTTGTTGAAAATTTTACTTGCTTAACAATTCAACTAGACAGCTCTAATTATGTTAACAGTATGCAAATACGTAACTACAACCAGAACCAATGCAGTAACTCAGCAAAACACAACAAGTGCACACTTTTGCTGTCTATTGGATATACATCTTTAATACCTGACCTTTGACTAGTAGGTAACTGCAGAAAATTTATACTTCCTTAAATATAGTCCTGCCACTGTGCAATTCCAGTATTTCCTACACTGTTGTACAATGAATGTTTGCTGTGCAGAATTCCGGATGTCATTAACAAATCACAACTGGCAGAAAAGTCCTGTACCTGGTGAAACTACACCATCAACCAAATAAAAATGTGATTTGTTCAAATTCTGATATTAGATCATGCTTTCCATTGCCAGTGGCTTTGTGACGGTCACTGAAAGTAGCAAAGTCTAGAAAGACCATTTACCTAAACCTCTTTGTTTTTTACTTTTTCTCTCATTTCCATTACTTCAGTCCTAATAATATTTTATACAATTAATTTTCTGTATTTTTTTTATTTAACAAACATGCTTTTTAGGATGCTAAATGGCTAAGAAAGCCCACTGTTATTCATCTGGCTTCTTACAGGCTACCACTGGTCCATTCCGTTGTGATTTTGTCTTTCCAGCAGGTTTCCCAGTCCCCCAACTATGCAACTCAACAGCTGAGTTGACTCACACCCCAACTTCTAGTCAAGCCACAGTGTCCAAATACGTAATCCTTCATTTAGATGCATGCATGTATACACACACATGCACACATACATACCTTCATAAGCTCAAACATATACAGTGTAAATGTAAATACACGTACACAAACAGCAAAACCAGACTTTGAACACAAGTGAGGCAAGACGTGTGTTTTCCTTACAAATTTAATAGCCTTCTAGCACTACTTTTCCTGTAGCTTACACTTATAATTACACAAACTGCAATTGCTGTACTTCTGAGAAAACATTAAGATGCATTTATAATAAGGATTTATTTTCTGATTTAAAAACGCAATAAAAGGGTATCAAAGACGTAAGAGCTGCAGCAGATAAAAATAGATATTTACATATATATTATATGCACATTTAAAAAAATATTTTTAACTGTAAAGTCCAAAAAGCCTTTATTTGTAAACCATCTTTTGCTTCACAGATGCCAGAAATTATGATGCTTTTCAGAGGTGGGAACAGGAGACACAGACTGAATGCAATCACACTGTACATCTCACATGGTCACTTATAAATGGATTTCAGTTGGCTTCACTGCAACCACCACCGTTGGGTTTTCTTTCTTTTTTTGTTGGATTTTGGTGGGTTTTTTTTCTTCGTAGGAAGAAAGAAGAGAGAGGATTCAACAGTGTCTAAAAACAAAACATCCTTTATAAGTATTGTTCTTCCCCTCTAAATCTGTGACCAGACAAAAGTAATATTTATCCATTTTTAAACATTCCCCATTAAAAACAAACACCAACATGAATAGCACACAGCTTGAATAGAGGATATGTCAACACTTATAAATCACTATCATGTAAACTATCTCGCCTCACATTTACAACTTTGATATATTAGAGAATCCCTGGTACCGAGAAGCTCCACAGCTGAACTCTTGCTTTGAAAATTTCCATCACAGTAGTTCCAATGGGGCACTTTGACACAACACGACCAGCTGATGGAGTGACACTGCTCAGCACGTTATCTTCAGCATTCCCAAAGCACCCACCACTAGAGGCAACAGCTCTGCACCCATCCCACACAACGGAAGATGCTGCACTGACCATTCCGCAGGTGATTAGGTTGTGATACAGGGGGAAAAAAACCCGATGCTGAAATATTCCTTCCTCTCAAGTTGCAATTGGACCTTTTAAATTTTGTTTCCTGCATGTGCTTACGAGTCAAAGAAAATTTAGCCTGAGTCCCTCTTCTCAGACCAATGTTCAAGAGTTGGCAAAATCACCCGCACTGAAGCAGTTATTTCTGTTGCATTTCTCAAAGCTAATCTTCCTCAGACATTGCTGAACAAGATTAGATTTGTCAGACAAATGTAATTTATAACTGTTTCAAGACTATGTGTGCTTAATTCTCAACTAAGATCAGTTTAAAATTCCCCACTTCAAAGGCAAAACCTTTGGCATTTTCTAATTCTTTTCTATTCTACTTCATATTTATCAGTTGAGCATCTGGCTTCTCATTTTGGAAGGAAGTGCGGGAGGTACAGATTCTGCAACAGAGGGGATTCATGCTCAGTCTCCTTGTGTGTTGCTATTCAAAATTGGTTTCCTCATGTACAGGCCTCCCAGCTCACACTTCTGCTTACAAACTGGGATGTGCTTCCTTATATACGTCCTTGCTATGCAGTCCTAGCAAGGAAAGGTTAATGGGCAGATGGAGCAAAGCAGTCCTCAAAAAAACCACAAAGCAGGAAAAACACCATAACTGAACAATTAATAGAAATAAAGCTGTATACTGTAAACTATTATCTCAGCCTGACTCATCCAGTGCTAAATGCCTTCAATTTTGCAGAACAGCTTTGAAGATTTGGCTGCACATCCATTTTTATATGTGACATCTCAGCATAGGCTGAGCACTTCAGCCCAAATCTACATATAAATCCCAAAGTCATAGAACTAATTAAAAATTCCAACATGGAAAATTGTGATAACAGCTTCAACAATCTTAAGAGAAATTAAAAGAAAGGGAGAAGGCACTCTTCAATTAATCCTCCTCCCCAAAAACTCATTTCCTACTGCCTTCCCTCCACAGACTGCTGACGTTTTTAAAAAGAATATCTTGCTAAATTATCATGGCAGCCATGTGTACAACTCCTCAGAAAAAAAAAAAGAAGAAAAAAAAAGGGAGAAAAACACACATTAAGGACCGAAGTGTTGGCTCTGAGAAGGGCAGAACAAACCACTGCAATTAGTACATTAATTCCAACAAAAGGCAACAGCTTCAAACAGAAGAACCAGATCAAAAAAGGGAAACCAACTTCTACCTAAATATAACAGTCTGCTACAACAACTTTATGCAACCTGTAAGTCTTGTGGCTACTGTAAAGCTGCATCATCAATTAAATGTAGAACAATCTCAATTAATGTCTTTGCGGGGGTGAAGGACAGAGAAGAGATTTTCATTCATATTTTCCTACCAGCTTCTCCTTAGACATGTTTTTGTCTGCAGATCAGTTCCTCTTGAGCACTATCACAGAATTACAGTGCCAAAAACTTCTAAGGCTACATAAGGACTATGGGCTCAGCCTCCTCCTTTTCTATGATATTTGCATAGCTAATTTTTCCATATGATAAACACAGCAGAGAGGAAATCCGTTGCAATTTTTAACTGCATGACTCAAATCAAAGCCACGTGCTGCATAAACTTTTATGCACAACAAGCAGAAAAAGCTTAAAAGTTTTGACATGTCCAACAAGTACATAAGAATGAAGCTCAAGAATAGCAATCCTCTTTAGATGTAAATAACTCAGAGTTATTTGTTACATGTGCAATAACTCAATGCTCATAAAAATCACAAACCCCAAATAGATGAGGCTGGAAGTGACCTCTGGAGATCACCCAATTCAGTGCCCCTCCTCAAAGCATGGGCACCCAGAACCATTTGCTTCTGACTGCACCCAGGTGGATTTTGACTGGACTGGTCTCCAGGGATGGTGTCTTTGCAGCTTCTCTGGGCAACCTGTTGCTGTGTTCAACTATCCTCAAGATTCCTCAGAGCCAGAGAAATCAAAGTCAGGCCACACACAGGTGAGTTTCAGGCTGCTCACTCTCTCTCTCTTTTTTAATTACTATTATTTTTATATGATGCAGATTTATTCTCGCTAAAAAGCAGTTCTGCACAATCAAGTCACCTAGTTCACAGGGAAGATGTCCCGCAGGGCAGTGACTATGCTAATTTCAGACTATTTCAGGACTAACAAAAAATATATTTTTTAATTATATGTAAAGATGTTCAACAACTTTCACTGCCAAACAGAAAATACTACAATTATTCTAGACTTTTAGCATAGCAGCATTTAAGAAAATATTCTCTAATACATAAGAGAACAGTGCTCCTTTACAACACCTGAAGAAAGTGCCAACAAATTTCTGTTGATTGAAACATGTATGATTATACTACACCACAACAAAAAGCTATTACTACCAGCCCCTTGAGACAAGTGATGAAAAAAATATTACTTCAAGCCAATCAAACAACAGGTTTGAATTTAAGCTTTTTTTCTGTCGCACCTCTTGGTCACAATTTTAATATGAAATACTACAATCACGAGTTTGGAAGTGGAAAAACCTGACTAAACTCTGGAAAAAGTTCATACAGGGAACGTGGTGTTCATTCATTCAGGCTCAGGACATTGAAACCCCATTTAAAACCTCTTAATGATGTTTTCAGATGAGCTCAGCTGCACGGCAGACACTGAGACTACGCGCCTGCTCACGGCATCTGTTGATGGCAATAGCGCACCTTAAGAAGTTCTTTCAGAAGACTCTACAGGGCTATCTTCTAGAGTAAGCCCTAAATCTTCCCTAGCAAATTACTGTCATTTAGCTAAAAATCAGTGCGTTTAAGTACTTCTAACAAATAGCTTATGTTTATCATATTTAAGCTGGCAAAAGGCGGGGGGGAGTGGTGTGTTAAATGTTTTGCCCCATGGCATAATCTGAAGTGCTTATTTACGAGATGTGAAATGAAAGTGTTTTCCTACCGAATGCGTGCAATACCACTGCCGTGTCTAAACAATCAGAGAAGCTGTCACACTCATCTTAAGGTCCTTAGTGACCTAACCTGGCTAGTGACAGCGCTACGCTCTCCTAAATTTCCTCATCCAACTAATTACAGCTTCCCTCAGTACAGCACTCATACAGTCCTAGGCTAAGTGAGAGGAGCAAAACTCAGAGCTTCTGAGAACAGCTCAGAGGACATTATACCAGAAACCACCTTGCATATCCCCGCATCCTTCACGGTGTAAACATGACACAGTGGCCATTCACCATCTTTTAAGAGCCTTTTTTTCATTATATCTTTTGTGAGCTACTATATTGTGTCCAAACAACTCAAATGCCTGTTATATGTGAACTGACAGGGAGCAACATATTACTCCATGAAACCAAAGACAGGTATTTTTTCTGCAGACAGCAGCAACCACAGCTGGGTGGAGACCGACACAGAGCACCTCCACGCTGATCTCAATAGCTGGAACTAACAATAGTGGGACAGACAGTTTCTCAAGTAGCTGAAATTCCAGACCGTTCAAGGCTCACCTTAAATTGCCCCCTGAAACAAACGCTACCATAAAAACTGTCTGGGTTCATATGTAACACTTTAAAAAGCCATATTTGACAGCTATGTTGTCATAACTGTGAAATACAGACCTCCTTTACTTCAGAGCTGTGAAATATTACTTCTCTTTCCTGCTAGCTGGCAGCAAGAATTCTGCTATATCCACTACACACTGTATATAATAAGGAACAGATGCCTGTGAATTATGATGCTGTAATTCCATTGAGGGGTTCCAGGGATGTCAAACCACAAAGGCGAAGTCTGAGCAGTTCATGAAGTTACCTGAACAGAGAGGTGGAATTACAGCCCTCTCATGCAAAAGTTACCTTTTTAAACATGCGTGAATCTAGATTTTTCCCCTTGCATCTTCTCTTCTCCCTATATGTTCATTCAGCTTCTCAATCCACTCTCCCGTTTTTCCTCATCCCTTCTCCTCTTCCTTCAGGTGAAACACCACTCCCACCCCACTGTAGAACACAAATTAGTTTTTCAAAGGACCACCTGACTCTGAGAAGTGGTCTGTTTTCCTAAGAGCTTTTTCACAGTGGGAGAGAATGTAGTAGTGAATTCATCCAACAGCCTCCCAGAAAATTATGCCAACGACATTCTGAGTAAAAGCAATATTTTAAAGAAAATTAACAAAAGACTCTGGATCCATGGGAACATTTTCACGTACCGTTACCAAAGGCAGCTGTTAATGTTATTGCCGGTGCTCTGCTTTTGGCTGCACAGTATGCAGTCCTGCCAATGATGTGCCAAGATGCCTCAGCTGACCTTCATCATCTTCAGGACCAAAGGCATCTTTAAAAGGCCACGCAGCCACCTCTTTGCTATCTGGGGGACTTGGGAGATGAGAGAGCCTGTACTGTGGGGTACTCTGGTGGCATAAGAAGTCCTGGGGAAACCCTGGAGACTGATGTAGCAAAGGTGGCCAGCTCAGCTCCAGGTATATGAGCCACCTGGCACACCCAATGCAAAATACAAGGTGGCTCTTGCAGAACCAGCTCCTGAGTGTCTGTACCACACTGCTCAAATAGCACACTGCTGACATCCCAACTGTTAATTCAGGTGTCTTCATACCCACAGAACAATTTACTCACAAATCAGGTTAATGGAACTGGAGGAAGAAATTGAATTTTCAGCTTAACCACAACAAAAAACCTCCACCAAAACTTACCATCTTATGGCCTTCTGGGGACAAGAATTCACTGAGCCTGAGTCTGTGTTTTACATCTTTACACTGGTCTCCCCAAATTTCCAAACCAGGAGATTAAAGATTAATAATTTTTAATAATAAATCTCAACAACAGTCAAAGAGTATGGTCTAATGAGCACAGACCCATAATATCTACTTACTACTGCATTTTTATTTTAAAATACTGATTGCTAAGAGACTGAAAATAAAAATCCCATCAACATATATGGCTTATGGTTATCATTACGTTGATTAGTTGTTTTAATTTGAGAATTTTGGATATGATTCCCAGTTCCAGCACATAAAATTTTCCATTGAAAGCAGATTTTGGCATACTTTGCATGAGATACAGTGGTTAGTGTTAACATGCAACCAAAAATTTTATGCAGGCAAATAAACTTACTTCCTTTTCTTTGGGCTCACTTCCAAAACACTGTTTTTAATATATGATGTACAAATGTCCCGTAACACTGCTTTATATTAAAAGCATGAGCCAGAAATGTCCTCTGAGAACACTTCTTAGGTCAGTATTTTTCATTTGTTATTATTATTCAAGCCTGCATACCTATATGGAAATATAGAATCACCTACAACATATTTAATTTCTTCAGAGGAAAATACTTCAGGAACAAACTTTAGCACGTCCTCCTAAATGATGTGAACACACCGAGAAAGATTTATTCATTTGACTCTTCTTACGAGCATCAATTGCAGAAACATTTTAACCCTCTCAAAAAAATTGAACATGGTAAGAAAATCCCCGTATGATAACACGAAGCTGCATGCGCTGAATTTTTTCAGTTAACACATGTGGATGGACGTTCTCAAGCATCTCAGCGAAGCCAGGCATTCAGATAATGTACAAATCAACAAAGCCAGTCTCTCACATGCTGGAATACAGTACACCTTCGTTTCTGGCAAATCTGTGTTTTACTACTGGTTTAGAGACAGACTCCCTTCTCCCTCTTCTCTTTGTGAACACACACACACACACCTCACTTCCTTTCTAGGACCATTAACACACTGCACCCAGGAGCGTGACTGCAAATTTGTAGATGAACTAGGATTATTAGCTCATTCTACCAGGGATCTACTTTAGAACAAGCCCCGTGAAGCTGCAAAGGACTCCGAATGTACCAGGAGGTGGTTGGCTTGCACTGAAGGCCCATGATGATTTAACTACAAATGGTTGGCTTCACTTAGTACACACAAACGCTCCTTGAGGAGCACTGTAGACATACATATGCTGTAACAGAGAGGCCTCTTTGCCAATGATAAATGGTACTTCCAAAATAAATAAAAAAAAAATCCACTCCAAAAACTCAACTGTGAGAAAACAGGGGTTTATGCATTTACCTTTGCTACACAAAAGAATTCACATTTGTGGCGACTACACGCACCTGTTGTAAATATAACTTAAAATCAAAATCATCTTCAGATATACTGAAAAACAAATTATTACTATAAGTTTCCACTTCTGTTGGGGTTTGTTGGGTTGGTTTGTTTTTTTTTTTACCTGAGCCACTGTAAGACGACGAGGAAGGTGTTCGCCTTGAAAAGCTTTTCACAGCAAGACTCTGCCCTCGCTGTTTCCGCCTCCAAGCTGTTCGGCATTTGGAGTCTATGCTTTGCTTGATTCGATACCAGTCAGATTCTGTGATTCCAAATTTGTAAAATAGATGACCTGTAATTAGACAGAAACACAAAGGGTGAAAATTAGCATAAATTCATATTTTCAGATGACATCCACTGTCACACACAGAGTGTGAATAAAGCAACTCTGAAAATTTTAGAACAGCCCTCACGCTTGACATCACCTAAAGGAATACCAAGACATTACAAAAAATGCCAAAGCTTTACAATGATGTGATTTCAGCAACTATCCACCAAATTAAGTAACCATACACATGCACAGTTATGTATTTTTAAAAATGTCAGCGGTCTGTGAAATTTTCTAATCTAAATGTCAGTCCATGGAAACTACATGATTACATTCAAGCTGTGCAACAGTGACCAACAGGAGGATCCAGCACTCTGAAGCCAAAAATGGATAAAGCTTTATTTTTCACTGACAGTGCCCCGCAATACGTATAAATCTGAAAGCAGGTGTCCTGGTTTCAACCAGGAAAGAGTTAATTGTCTTTCTAGTGATTGCTGTCAAAAGATTGTCAACAATGCCTACTGGTTTTAACTGTTGGTAAGCGATATTTACACTATTCAAGGACTTTTTTTCAGCTTCCCATAGAAAAACAGACAGAACAGTGGAACGGCCAATGAAATATTCCATACCATAGATGTCATGATCAGTATAAAAATGGGGGTTAGCTGGGGGGGTGGGAATCCATGATCACTGCTTGGATCAGTGCCAATTCACCAGGCAGTGAAAGTGACCCACATCATTATTATTATTGTTATTTTTCCTTTTCTGTTATTGTTTCTATTAAACTGTCTTTATCTCAACCCATGGGGGGTTTTTTCCTCCCTTTCCCCTCCTTTTTTTTTTTTTTTGTTTTCCCCCAATCCTTCTTGGGGGGGAGAAAGAGAGGGTAAGCAAATGGCTGCACGGTTCTATTTGCTGGCTGGGGTTAAACCACGACAGTAGGAAGCCGTATAAAGCTCCCTATAAAAGACTCTTTTAAAGCTCTATTCAAAATTCATCAGAATCCAATAAAAATGCAATACAAAACTAGAATCTTCTGAAAACATTACTACTAGTATTAACTCATTTAAAGAGCCACATTATGCACTTTCCAGCATTTGGTGCTAAGTTGCCAAACTGTAATATAAACACAACGTTGACTCCTGGGTTGAATCGAGTATTTTGAAACAAAGCTCATACAGACTGAGTCCTGCTGCCAGCTCAAACCAGGTTCATTACCATGTGCAACCTCTGCACCCAAAGGGAAAGCTGAGTTATACAAGAAACAGAGGGAGCAAAAAAGACTCTTTCAGGTATGACAAGAAATACTTGTCTCAACATCTGGACAAATGGCTTTAAAACTGGGAAGGAAACATGTGCATTGTCAGCTGTTTCAAGGTCCTCCTCATATTGCTACATACTTTCACCATTTCATTGTAAGCTTCAGAGTGGTTTAGATTTTGCTTAAAGCATTGACAGTTGAGAGCATCTGACTGTATGTTAAGGAAATTTATAATCCTCCTGGCTGCAGAAAAAGCACTTGAAAAAGTAAACCCAAAGTTTCAAAACCCGTGAATTAAAACAGAACTATCTGAACATTCAACATTCTCTAAAACTTCAGTACTTCTAAACTTTCCAGATTTAGATGTGCAATAGTGCAGGTGAAAAACAATCCAAAGCAGTAATATATGCTTTCACTCAACATGACTATGCTTGAAGGATCTCCCTAAGATTCTTATTTTCCTTTTGGCATCAGTTGCTTTGCAGACCCTGCTAAGTAAAATGCTCTTTTCAACCTACTGGGTTTTTCAATTTTACTCTCAAATAGGATCCTGACCCTGTGATGTACTTGCTTAAGCTGTTGTATTGTCCTACAAACAGGGTATGGTTTGCTCAAGTAAGACAACTGATTTGAAGCCTGCAGCCGCAAAATTCCAGGGCTGCACAAACTAAGAGCTTTGTACTTTCCTTTGTATTCCAAATGAGCTCAGAGTCCTCAGAAACCAAAACTTGCAGGTTACAGTACTGACTATGTTAGATCAGTATCTCTGAAGTCATCATCAGTTTTTAAACACACTTATTTTTCCAATGCTCTAAATAGCATTTTTCATGGACCTGATCAAAAAGTAATTTGAAATAAAGTCCAGAATATACAGGAGGAAAATACTGGCATCAAAAAGCTAATTCAAAAGCACTTTAAAGGCCCCAAGATTTCTCACTGGCAAATGCGTTACTCAGAGATTGCTTTACAGCCTCTACATTATGTCTCCAAAAAGGGGGTGGGAGTAGGAAAGGAGGAAAATCGACTGAAATTATCATCTGCTGCCGTGCAACACTTTCCATAGATGTCAGCAAAAGGAAAGCACATTCTGTATTGTAAATACTGAGAACACACTTCTCGGTGTAATCTATTAGTAATATGCACTACACAGAGGAATGGGTTTATAAATGTTTGCAGTGATGTCCAATAAAAATAGTTGTGCTTTAACTCTTTGTACCACTTCGGCTGTCAGTACGTACAAAAGTACTTGTGTAGCCCTACATAAAACACAGTCATAAACTCCGTGGTTATTTTGAAAAAAAAAAAAAAGTCCATATTTCATTCAAAAATACATTTTAATGACTCTCACGTTGTATGCTGCTCTGTTTAGAGAAGTGAGTGAATCAACTGCACGTCAGAGAAAACTCTCATAGAGAAGCAGTCTAGTGAGGAATTCTCACTATTTCAGTGTAACCCACGGGATATTCCAGGATGTCGCTTAATTCAAAGAGAAATCAAACACAACATAAATTACTTGCGACAAGATAGTTTCAGGTGCATTGAGCTGTTCATACTAGGAGATCCAAGACATGTAAGACAAGAGCTTGAGAGAGATGACAAGTGCCACAGCTGTGACAAAAAAAGGCCCAGAAATTGCTCTACTGAGAGAAGAGAGGAAAAGACCTACTTCCTGCTCACAAAAGCTGTCATTTAACCAATGTGATAAGGAATGGCCCTGAAAGACTGGATAGAGAGACCATGACTTTAAAGGAAAGCCTGAAAATAGGTAACAAGCCAAGCAGGGTAGAGTCAGAGATGATTTTAGGGCAGAGAGACCTAAGACATCAGGCATAGATTTTCAAGGCCAGGTGTGCTTTTTTCTTTTCCCTTTTTCATGAAATTCCTACTTAGCTGTTACAGTGGTCAAAGGTGTAAAACTGGGATAGACAAAACGCCTGCTGTTTGCCCAGATTTTTACCAGAACTGCATACTCAGTCACGGTAACTGTATGTGCAAATTAGGCATGAAAAATTAGCCCTTAAGTACAAAGATAGTTGATATAAAGATTAAATGAATTTCAGATGTATAAATCTCCCCCGTTGTTACAATCTAAAGTGTTATTCTACGAACAGGTCTTTAGCAACATTTCTTAACAGTCCATTGATGACTGAAGAAAAATCTAATGCTAACAACAGTGGAGTATTTTTTAAGTAGATAAAAAGTTCACCATAACATTAGAAATATGATTTACCTGTAGTAGAGAGATATATCCCAAAAACATGTGCAAACAATAATAGAAAACTGAAGCATGCTGACTTTCTGTTCTCTATCCATAAGTGATCACATGCAGGAGAGCTCTCAGCTGTCTCATTCTGAGCATGTCAAATACCCCCAAAAAAGCAAGATACTGCAAATGAGACATTTAACTTGGGGAACTCCATATTAGAAAAGACAGAAATACTTCAGTAAGAAGGGATTTGACTTTTTCGGATCATTTACTAGTCAAAAGCAGCATGAAGCATTGTAATTTGTAAGCAGCCACAGTATCTATGAGCCACATAACAACCCTGCTAAAAACACATAAAGAATACATTCAGCAATATAATTCAGCCCTTTGGCAAAAAACCAACAGTATTTTGGAAGACAGATGCACTTACACAAGGAGACTGAAGTAAAGGATTTAGATCATCTAAGAACGGCTGTTTGTAGCGATCTTGCTATTTAGGACAACGGACAGTCTCCAGCAACATTCAAAACAAAGGATGTGCTTGTTTTTAAAACACGAAGGTTCCAAAGTTTGCTTTATTTGGGAACCTCACTTCCTAAACAAAGCTTTCTATGAAAACACACCAGAGTCTTAAAACAGTTTGGTTATTTAATAAATTGCAAGAGCCCGAGTGATTTCTGAAGACCAGATACCTACTAGCAGCAGCCTGGGAGACAGAAAGATCTGCATAAAGAATTGACAGAGACACGGGCTATTCTGAAAGGCATCGAGAAAATCACTTTGGTTTGCAAGCAAAAACCAACATTCAAATCTTATCAAGCAAAAGCTGAGGAAGAAGGCATGTGCGCATTAGGAAAATCGAAGAAGTCAGATTTAAAAGCCAACAGGTGCATCACACTAAGTTTTGCCTTCCAGATCCTAGATTAGAAACACAGCACATTTTTGCCAAAGTCACTATAAAACTCAAAAGACAACGGACACAACAAGTTCTAGAACGTTTCTCGTGCACCGTGACATAAATCTTTCTGTGGTTCAAAGTAGAAAAAAAAGCTTGCAAATACAGTAAAGATCACCTGGTGCAAACACAAAGATCATCAGCAATGATGTCAAAAAAGACTATACACTCCCAAACTTTTCAGGCATCTAGTATACAAAATAGGGGGGAAAAGGGGTGTTTTCTTCAAGAACAGGGCTAATAATAAGAAAAAGAAAACTCCATGAAAACAATGTTCCTGAGAAAGCAATCCTTGCTTTCTTAAAGGTCGTAAGTCAGCAGACAAAACAATCCATGTAAAACCTTACATTGTAAAGAAATTTCATTAAGAACAAATTGAGGAGGACAAGAAGACATTTACAATAGCAAAACGAGACACAAAATATTCCATCTTGATACCGCATTCAAAAATCAGCCTCCTAAAAAACAAATTTGACGTCAATAGCTTGCATTTGGATATTGCTAGGTTCTTGTGCTTCCCGTTCTCCATGAATACCAGTCATCTTTGGAAAATTGAAAGGTAAATCATAATTTTCATGGACTTCGCTGCCCGTTACACTGAGACGGCACAGACTTTCCCCTCTGTGACTGATACATTTCAAAAGATTAGGGAGAGTGTTACTCCAGAGAATCTAACAGCCATATATGTAAAATAAAGCCATATTTACATTGAATGTGTAATCCAACCAGATTTGGTTAACTGCTCCTTCCATTTTCAAATTCAATATAATTTTTATTGTCTAGAGGAAAAGCAACAGGATGTCATATTCAACATTCAAATGATTAAACTGATGAAAAGAATCTTTTTTTAATTGACAAGAATATGATGGATATTATGAAAAACAAGGGCTTCAGATTCTGCTTGCACAGAATCATGAAGAGGGGCGATTATTTAGGGTTTTGGCTAACAAAATGCATTTTTTCACATAAGGGTCATACATTTGGAGTTCTTTTTATTAAACAAATAGCGTATGACAACAAAATCTGCTGTACTAAAGATTGGAACAGCGGAGGAAAAAAATTAGGCACCGCTGAAGTTACTTCTTGCGCCTTCAGGCTTCAATTCTTCAAACGTAATTATGGTCATGCATTGACCATATTGAAACAATTTTATAAAGAGTAATTGTTTACTCATTTGACAGCTGGGGGGGGCGGGTATGATCTCCACAGCTGGGAGGCACTTTCCCCCTCCAAAACTCAGAAGTGTTTAGGGTTGGGCAAAGGGATGCAGTAGGGGAGGACAACATAGTCCTCACTAAAGGAAAACTTGCCCCGTTCCCATCAGTGGGATGGCAGAACGTTGGCAGCTTCTCCAACGTCACATGCTTGTGAACCTCAGTCACATCACCAGATAATCACTTTCCATAACATTGCTCTCATCCACAGGCTACACAAGTCCAAAAAGAGGTGGGGGGAGCCATTAAAAACTTGATGAGAGGGAGGAGGGAAGGGAAATTCAGCTAAAAAGCATTTACTCTGTTTTTCACTTTATCTCTACAGTTCCTTTGTCTAACTGTTACACTCAGAGCTTTCAAACAGCTATAAATTTATAGACTACGAGGGACTAGAGTGAGCACACATCATAGTACAAACTGTATCCAGGGGGTATTTGCGAACAGCCTCGAATACAACTGAAATCCTATTCTACTACACATACCTAAAGAAAAATTTACTAAACCTGTGTCAGTAACCAGAATATTTTAAACAGTGAAATATTAAAATCAAACACTATGAAGTGTTGACAAAATCTGAACTTTTTCAGGAAATTTTCAATGGTCAGCTTTTAAAGAAATGCCTGTTTTCCTAGGTGCAGAAGATATGCTTATAGAGGATTTCTGAAAATAAGATTCCATAGAAGATGGATTATTTTATTGTACTCTTCAGCTAAGTTATAACAATATATAAACCTGTAACCATGTTAATCAAACAACAGGAACTCAACTCGACTCTAGAGATCACGAGGAGTCTTGTCTTAGGTAACTTCATGACAAAACACAACTGTTAATTTTACAACAACTGCTTTACGACAAACACCTACAAAGCATTTACCTACACTAAGAAAATTAAATGTCGTGACAAGAGAGTGAGGAAATTCTTAAATACCACTGAGAACAAAATTGAAAGCCAGGCACGTTCAAGGAAACACTCCAGATGTGAGAGACGCCAGTGAAGTCAGTGGTCTTAAGTGTGAGCATGTGATTATACGATTTAGGGAATAAGGAATAACTTTAGGGACACCAAAAAATGGTGTTGCCTTTTCCCCCCCCCCCCCCCCAGGAGTGTATTCCTCATATTGCCTAATTCTCCTGGCTTCCAGATGCCATCACGATGTGGGTGTTTTGCAAATACACACATCAGCACATTAAGGAACCAAATTCTAAACATTGTATTTTCCTACCGTTTACAAGATAACTTGAATAGAAGTGAGACTGTGGACATAAATTTTTGCAGACCAAACTGACAGCAACCTGCCAGCATCCCATTCCTACTCCCCAAAAACCCAGTAACACAGCTCTTACAATTCCCAAGACACCATCTGCCCCAAACTATGACTACTATAAAATTCTCTGACTTCAAGAACGGGATGGGTTGAAGTAACACCTTATCATTCATTGCTTCCCTTTTAGAATTAAAAACTCCTTTCTAATACACATGGAATCGGAATGTTTTAGTCATTTCAAGAAAACGAATAATTTCAAACAAGGTTTTCTTGCCTCAGCTCCTAAAATAAAGCCAAGTTCAAATTAAATATCTATCTGATGGAAATACTTTCTGGGATGAAAAGAGGGCATTTTGATGTACCAGCATCGAAGAAAGCCAGAGGAAGTGTTAAACTGCAATCAGCAACTATTTATAAAATGCTAATTACACTGTTTAGACAATCTGCTGATTACAATTCTACGCAAATAGACCACTAAACTATTTGGAAGAAGAGGCAAGAAAGTTTTCCTCAGTAACCTCAGATTACTAAGATGAGGAAACGTTTCAGAAATTAACTTGTTTTATATATCTACTAAACAGCATAAGAAGCGTTTACACATATGGGCTTGTGGCTCAAGTAACAGATTAAAGTGAATTATTCACTTCTTCAGTCATTGCAGCTTTGTCAATCTGAAGCTGCAGATCTGACCATTTGGTGGATGCAGACAGATGGCTGTAATCACATTTTCCTGCATTTATCTCACTCGTACCAGATCAAAGGCTGCTGCAGGAGACCGTGCATCTTTTACAAGTGATTGCTATAACTCTTTCTGCTTCGGGTAACATACATGGTCTCCAAAATTCAGATAGTTTTTTGTTTGTTTGTTGGTTTGGTTTTGTTTTTAAAGTTACCTGAAAGCAGTACTACCCAAAAGGCATAAAGTTTCTCTTTCTCTAGTCTTGCTTTCTATTAAACACAGAGAGAATGTCTTGTATTTTAGAAGATTTAAAGTATTACAAAACCAAATGTTTACCAAGAAAAGGCAGCACTTCCTTGATGCTTTTATGCAGATCTGGCTCAGATTTAATTCTGGTAATGTATTGTTCCTCAAATGAAATAATAACTAGCTTTGAATTATCAGAATATTTAACATCTAATCTTATTTTATTAAAAGTTAATTTGTCCGAATATTTCATTAATATTTATTAATACTTATTTACAATATTTGCCTGAGTATTTATTTTTTTAAAAAATCACAGAACCATAAAAAACATGAAATTAAAGATTATTTTAAATGCCCTACTTCTATAAATTTAAAGAGACCATTGCAGATCTACAGCACCCTACCAGAAGTTTCAAAAACAAAACTAAAATTAATTAGCATCTAGGATCTCCAAATTCCACCAATGTGTCATCTGAAACAGAAGAGCTCCTACGTCCAGACAAACCTTACCACCTTCCCGGAAAACCAGCCAGCCTATTTTTATCTATTTGACCAAAAGCAGAACCTGTTTTATTTCGACATCAAGAGACAGCCATAAGCATGCACATGATGCCATCTAGCGGAGCCTCAAATTTACCATTCTGGCAAGAAATGACAGCATTTTTACCCGGGCATGTGTATGTTTGCTCAATCTCCAGCTCCCTTGCAGCCTGAGCCAAGTGCTACAAAAGGTTAGCAGAGCTGCAGAACCAGAGAGATGCTCTGAAATGGAAGGGAGCAAATTAATCACTACAGCAATAGAGTATTTTTGATGTTCCTGGTTGCACAGTTTGAAGTGAGTTCCACGTGGCGTGTGGCAGTGGTGGCCATAAGGCATTCCCATAAGGATCTTTTGATCACTTTTCTCTGATGGTGACAGCATATCAACAGCTGCATAAGTGTAACCGTTTAATAACCAGAGTATAATTATCAAAAACATGAAGTGTCTAACTCATTAAATGAATCAACTAACCCCACAAGAAAATAATTCTAGACCAAATCAGAGGCTTTATAATCTGAAAAGTCTTCATGTCATCTACTAGAGACGCCTCAGTTCACAAATTCCATGAGAGGTACTCTGCTGCAGTGATACTGGACAAAGGATATACAAATGGTTGCTATTTCTTTCTTCTTTTTTAAAAGAAAACACAAAATCATATCCTTCTTATAGCTATAGCTGCACAGCTAAAAATTGCAATGGCAGCATCCCATTCAGACTGCACAAGCATTTTCACCTGAAATGGCTTTTCATGAAGATTAGGACCTAAAGACCCCAATGCTTGTTTGGTTTACCTGGCCACTAACAACCTCCTTCCACATAAAATACCAAAAGGGTTTATCATAACTATTACCTTATTTTTGCATAATAAAAATGCACTTATCATGCTTTTAAGTCTTCAGTTAAATTTACCTTGTTTTGCAAATTCAAGATGTCAGAGCATTCATTTACGATCAGAGTGAGCAAAAAAAGATCTTGCTATTTCTTTTACTCACTGGGGGAAACAATCCCACAAGGTTTATCAGACGTCATTCTGTTTTGGAATGGAACATACCTAAGTATATGATGTGTTTATTGCCAAAGGATCAGCTTACTGTTTAAAATCAAAGTCTGATGCTCAAAACAAACGGAATCACCGAAATTGAAGCAATAGAGCTTGATCAAAATAAATGCTTCTGATTTTAAGGAGCCACTGCCAATAACTACGCATCAGGTCATTTTTGATAGCCACAATTTTACAGAGAAGCTGATTAAACAGCTGTTTGTCTTTTATGCAGCAGCACAATGTGATCTGACAGAAGAGGCAGCAGAACCGATGGAAAAAAGGAGGGTTGTTGCTTCCCCCCCACCACCACCCCTTCCCGAGACACCCCTTACATAAGCCCTCGCCGCAGCGCCTCGGGAGCCCAGCTGGATGGCAAACGCCCCCACACGTGCCGCCAAGAAAAACTCACTTATGAATCAACAACGAAAATTTCTCCCCTTCCGAAGGAGCTTGTGGGTTTGGAAAGGACTGGCACAACAGAAACCTGAACGCTGGGGGAATTTATTTACATTTTACTTGCAGTCAGCTTGAGGCATCTCCTCGCTTCGCTTTTTAACCCTTGTGAAGTGGAGAAAAAGTTCAAAGCCAGGAAAGGAAAAGCCACGCAAACTTTCTGGAACTCCATTTATGAGATTTTGTGAAATCACAGCTCTCCTTGAACGAGGCAATGCATTTTCCAGACAAACATACATTATTTTTGTGCTGATCAAACTGTGTTTGGTGGCTGAGCTGCTATTCCTCTCAAAATGTCAGGGATCAAATACTTTCTGGGACTTTTCATGTCTTCTAAAACCACACCGTAAAAGTTCAATTTTGTCACTTATAGGCCTTCAATAGTGAAGAAAATATTTCTTGTCTGGAGCCCAGTGAAAGTTCATTAGGATCTATTATTTACACAGGCACCGAGCCTGAGTGATACCGGGTAACCACCAGCCTCCTCTACCAATGGTGAGAGGAAAGCATGCTCCACATCCTTCCAAATTAAGCCCTAAAGGGTCACCACGGCTGCACACTGTAGTAACTACCCTGCAGACAGTCATAACACTGGAGAAGTTCCATGTATGGAGGCATCAGTCCAAAGAAAACACTCATTAGTGCAACCATGACACAAAGAGTCCTCTATTTCAATTGTAACTTCATAGCCTGGATGGATCTGCAGTATCAATAAAGATGATCCTTGGGCATCACACTCACCATACTGATTATAAATGGTCCAATACTTCTTGCTGACATCAGGGCTTGGGGCATGAATATGTAATGACTTCTGAAACCCACACTAGACTCCCTTCATTTTCATTAGAAAAAAAAAAAAAAACACAGCCCTTGTTCAACTAACTATTTGTCCTATTTGTAGCAGTAACTGTCCCAATGAGCACATCTTTCTTACAAATTACACAACTCGCCCCTTTTTTTATTATACACTCCTGAAGCAACATTTAAAGCCACTGAGAAAACTGCTTTTATGCTCACAGGCTTATCTGAATGTTTTTAGCTGCCTCTCAAGAAGTGAGGACCAGGGCACTTCAGCGCGTACTGTAAATAAGTCCAGCCAAAGTGGAAAAGTATTGACAGGATGGAACAACGGTGCATCAGCTGGAAAGAGATGGTCCAAGCGACCTAATGCATTAGTTTCCTTCTTTCTGTAGAGCCTACGAACTCACAAATGCTTGACAGCAATCACGCACAATCAAGTTATATGCAGTCACAGTTGCAACTGACAGGCTAAGCAGTTGCTTATGTTCAAGAATGGAAAATTAAATTCATCATTTGTATAATGCAAGAACAACAAGAAAAGTGTGAGAAGGAAAGAGAAAACACATTGCCAACAATTTATATTATATCCCCAAATTGCTGCCTTCATTTCAGTTTATTAAACAGTAACTGGCCAGGAAAGTAATTGAAATAAACATAAGTGCCCAGGAAAGAAGAAAACAACAGCTAGCATTAAATTACAGTGCTTACATAAAGTCAGTAAGCAAGTGCCAGCATTGATGCCATTTATGAGAACTGCGGTGCCGAGATAAACTCAATGGGTTCTCATATTATCTTCTTGCCTAGCCTCAAAAGAGGTTATCACTTCCCTCCATGTGGCAGCATTTAATTGATTCACAAAGAAGCAGCTATTTGGAACTGAATCCAGACTTTTGTAGCTCTGAGGAAGACAACAGGTTTGCAGAAAGCAGCACTGCTGCATCACAAGGCCTTTTCTGAGGGTGCTGTACCAAAAAATATTAATGCTTTTTGAATATTAGAAAAGCACAACAAATGCTTTCTTTCACTTCTTTCCATTTAAAGATGTACTGAACTCTCAGGCTCTCCCTCCTCTCTTCCCAAGTTCTGCCCCTAACAACAGTCCCCACCCTCACAGACTTTAGAATGAACCACAGTGCAGCTTTTCTGAAACTGTCAGATGAAAGTGGTCCACTTGGGGAGGTTCAGAGCAGAGGTTTTGATGAGCATACATCTCGGGAGAACCTGCTTCAACTCCCCCATCTCCCACAGCCATGATGCTGCAGAATTCAGCAAATTCTTGTCTGCTTATACTCAACCCTTCGACTTCCAAAATGAAGTCTGTCCTACCTCTAAGCTGTGATCTGGCAGTTGAGAAGTTCAGTACAGCATCCGATAACACCACAGTCCTCAAAGGAACAGACCGAAGAGAATTTTTATTTCCAAAGAGCTACACTCCATGGTATTTATTACTAGGAGAAGAAAATGTTGGCAAAAAGATTTCCAGGCACCACAAGATTAGCTCATCCATGAAGATGCAAACCACGCAACTTCGTTTCAGAATACTATAGTTCAGAAGATTAGTTAATATCCTATATAATGGAGAAACGGAAGCACAAGTTAAACAGAAAACATCAGAGATCCTCACCAAATTACTAGCTTGAGCACTGCCACTAACGCATTCTTCTTCCCCCCAAACCTCCAGAGTATTCAGACCATGACTGATTCTTGAGTTACGTGGTCTGTCAAGGGGGATGACTGGAATGACAATTAGCAATGTAGTTTCAACAATCTAAGTTACAGAAATTCATCAATTTCTAGTGCTGATGCAATATTGACAAGAGAGGACAAAGTGCCAATTTGAAAAAGTTTGAATTTGTCTTGTTCTCCAACAGTGTCCTGATGGAATTCAAGGTCTGGATGTACATCTACAATTGCTGACAACCAAGACTTGTAGCAATCTCTCTTGCATCCAGGTGTAATGCTGTTTGAAACAATTGTACATATACACTGTACGTTGATGGTTAGCAACTACTACAATATTCAGAAATGAGACACAGGAAGCCAAGAATTATAAACAGGAAATGAAAGGAAAACAGAGTGTGCAAAAAGAAATACACAAAGAGTAAGAAGCAAAAAAAGGAGATAAAAGGAAAAACTGGTATAACTTAATAGAGATACAGCAATAACACCAGCTTTTTTTGAAGCGGAAAAATGAAAAAACGAAATTATAAATACATTCTGTATTTATAGTGTACACTTTCAGTAACTGTAACGCTCATTTATACAAAACATTCTATGTGGTAGCAACAGTCTGCAGCATCTCATAAAATAAATCCACCAGTGAGAAATTTAGAGCTAACCATTTATCTTTATAAGAAGCAACTTACTGTCCTTCCTCCAGCATTTAAAAGCATGATAATG
>JAHREE010000144.1:360258-400718 GCA_033628505.1 Tringa tobata
ATTTAAACAAAGGCTCCAATCCAGATCTCCAGAAACTGAAGATTCAAAGCTAATCAGTTTGAAGTTGATGTCCTTTACCCATTTAAACTCTGAGATGATCAGTGGCATTCAATTCTTTCAAACAGTGTTTCTGGAGGAAGATACTATCTTAAAAGAGAAGCTTGTAAAACAGAGTTTTGAGCTTTGATCTTAGTATTAAATAATCCTCCCATTTGTAAAAAAGAAATTTTATATCTAAAGCACGTATGATGATAAACTTACACTGCTGTTTCTACATCCATACCATTCTCTAATTTCCCCAGAAGATCCACTTGGGCTGCAACAAAGTCAGAGTGGAAAAGGCACACTCTAACATATGCGTTCAAAACAACAACAGACTAATCACTTTTGACAGTTATTAATATCCATGGGGTAAAATTACAAGTTAAATTAAAAAAACACTATTTCTTAGTCGGCTGAATAAGGATACACTTGATATTTTCTATGCCAAAAATATGGCATTATTAAAATAGTAAGTCACTTAACTAGCAAACCTTCTACCCTATTTTAATTTGATTTTACACTGGTAATTCACTACTGCACAATTCTATTCTTGCTGGGTTTTATCTTCAATTGTGCAAGATTACTTCATGAACATCACTTTTAGAACTGCAGTCCAATGAATATATCAGGTGTCAATATTTCTACTGTCATCCCTGCGTGAAAGGACATAAACTATTCCAAAATGAAATTTGGAAAAAATTTACAAAATTTCAGTATCTCTAGGTGCTTTCAGTTCATAAATACTACATGTTAAAATGCAGACCATTAACTGCATCTGTAAAATGGATGAGCATTTTCAGTTTTCTGAAAAGCAGAAGAAAAAAATCAAGTAATCTTGATCTTTGTTGCTCAAAGAAAAGAGGGAACGTGCCTTACTGCACAAGCAGAAAAAGTAATATACAACTGAAGATCAAATAAAGTCACACCTTTTAGTCAAAGAAAAACCAAAACCCATTATAGCAATAACTGGGCTTCTTGCTTCTGTATAATTATTTTTCAGGAGTAGAAAGTCAATAACACTAGTATTTTTTAAACTACCACATGTGATTAAATGCTCTTTGAAAACAGCCAGCAGAGAACAAACAATGCTTTTATAGAAAACTTTAAATTAAATTCTGAAAACATCCACAGGTCAGTGCCATATCCAAAATTAGCTAAAGCCCAACTATAAACACGCTTTAGTTTTGCCTTCCAGACACCAGAAGACAGATGGGAGTCACAGTGAAAACCTGCTGTTTAGTCTCAGTCCGTAAGGGCTGAAGTACACCACTCCCAGCTCCTTGTATTTTACAATCAATCAAGATTCTTTTGAGCAACTTGAAGTCACTCAGAATTCTTTCACAGACGATGAAAGCAAGCCGATGGGTGCTGTAAGTTTTGCCTTTTACTGCTGAAGAAAACAAGCCTGCACAACAGATCTATTATTCTTCATCACTTCCTTTATTAATAATTTAATTTCTGCGACACACTGCAGGCTATTTCACTTAGCATTCTTTCTGTGCAAGCGCTCCCCTCTCATCTTTGCGAGGGCAAGAAGAGGTAGGTGTTGGGGATTAGTAATCTGATTCTCAAAGCATTCATCAATCTCAGAGATTTTTAATGGATGAGTGTTCTAAAGGTCTGAAGAAAATCAGATTTGAAGACATTAATGGATTAGCTGTTTCTTCAAAATTTACATATACAACAATGGCATAAAAGGCCAACATCCCATTTGTCTGTGCAAATCTGTGCCAACCACCCAAGTCAAAAAGGGCATTATAAAACAAATATCCTCGTAATGTTAGAAACTTTGTTCCTGGCATAGCTGACGCAGAGCTGGATGAAATATTAACAGACTCCACAAAGAATACATTTTATATGTACTTTCACATCTCAATATCAGCACTATCTGCAACTCAATCAGTTTTTTTGAGAGCAACTCCTCAGCCAGTCTCAGTCTCCCTTAATTCTCCATTGACCCAAAATGAATACTCTTTGGAAGCTACTCTGTGTCACAACACACGTACAGGACAGAACCTAAAAACTCTTTCTAATATACATATGTTATATGAGTATCCACTGAAGTTGAAGAATCCTAGGTTCAAATGTCTTTGAAGAACCTTTTAAGAAAGAACTTTTGGTGCACGAGACTTTCAGTAGACCAACTTCTGAAGTTTTCTAAGTATCAAAGTTTTAAAACATCTCGTTGAATTGTTAGTTCTGAAATTTTTGAATGCACTCTTAAATACTTGGTTGCAGGCTATCTGGAATTAATCCTTACCACTAATTGTATCGTAACCTGTTCACAGCCAACATGCTTTTACCAGTGGAGATGGAGATCACAGCAGAAGAAACTGAATAACTCCTAAATTAGAGTCCTTCTGTTTCAATGTTAGAAATCAGAAAGACAATGCATCTACCTCTTAAGTACTAAGGTCACCCCCTAAGTACATTCTGCTACAACCATTTCCTGCAGTAGCTTATTCTTCTCTGGTACCTGAACATAAATATGAACTACTACATCCAGCATAACACTTAATTAAATGTTCAATAAATATGTTTTTAAAAGTAATTAGGAAAATTATTAAATTGAAGTCTAGGATTCCAATTACATCTGTATAAAAAAAATAAATCACTGATACTTTCAAACTAATAAAACAAAATTTATCAGATTTTGTTTTTACCTAATACTCAGCATCCCTTATATGATCTTGTTTGTGATTAAAATATAGGAGCTAACATTCACTTCAGTGTCTCCAACCACATAAACTAGAATGTCTTTATAAGGCCAATCTAAAATTCTTAGATTTCACTACATTTGATTGCTGTGACCAATTTTCAGAAAAATCTGACACTAAACACTATCAGATTAAAAGTGTGGTTTTAATATGAATTTCCCTATAAAAATTGCTTACAGTTGCCAACGTAACTATTTTTTAGTTACAGGAGGAGATGGACTTGTAGATTTTATTTCCCAGAGAAGTCATTTATTTTCCTGAAACAGTATTTCAACTTGCTGATAAGAAATCCTGCAGGTTGAATGTGTTAATTTCAAGGCTTTGAAATATAAAGCTACACTGGGGCATACTTTTTAAATTTTACAAGTAATTTTAATTAGCCGTTCTGCCTGTAAAACTAGTAAAAATGAAAACAAACAAGCAAAAAGAACCAACCCAAAGAACCAACCCAAAAAACCAACCCAACGATTCATTCAGATTCCTTCACTCCTACCTGATGCTTGCCATACTGCCTAACCATTCAAGGTTGGACCCATGAAACGATCTCTGAAGCTTCCAGTTGAATCTTAGTTCATTCTACCACCACATGTACTTTGCACAAGTAGCTTTATAGTTAGACCAGCGTACCTTCAGAGTTCAGCGTAATAAGCGTGACATTGTTCCCAATACTTTGGCCTCCTAATTGTCCACTGTTGGAAACTGAGTCACTGGCCTCAGAGCCACTCTCTCCGTCTTCATTGTGACTGTCGTCATGTCCTGGAACTTTCACCACTATGGTGTTCTGCCTACGGCCAGGAACAGCACTATGGAAAAGAAAAGTAGGTAACTTGGGGAAAACACAATCATTATAAGGGAATTAAAAACATTAACTGACAAAATTAAATCATTATAAAAGTCTTTTAAACAAGCCTACTCCTGTTTACAACTAAGAGCAATCAAGCAAAATAAAACAGAAGGAAAATAGCAGAACTAAAAAATTTTAGATGCACGCTTTCTAAATTTGCATCAATGGAAAAGTCTAGGCCCAGTGTGCAAAAAAAAAAAGTAAGAAATTTATAAAAATGTATTATTTAAGAACATTTTCTATCCAGAATCTCCATTTGCACTTAATTTAAAATTTTAACACGCCTTACTGGGCTACTGCACATTCATTCTTCAGTTGGTTAAATACATGATCTTGGCATGCTCCCAAGTGATTGCACACCCACGTTAAAAATATGTAGCTATAGGCACCCTTTCATTTAATTGTCAACTAACACTGAACTAACTAATTGCAGCTTCTCCAAGATGTTCTCTCCCCAGCAGGAGCGAAACACTGCTCCGTGCCTTCGCTGCTCATATGAGGTTTCCTGCAGCAGCACTGTCAGCCTGATAAAATATTCAAGTACAGGTTTAATGTTTTTCCCCCCACTATTACCTAGAACGTTCCTCACTTTGCACTTCAAATTGCTGCAGAGACTGATACTGATCTGTCAAAGGAAGGAGCGAAGGGGGAGGATTCCCGTAACTGCTACTAACTTGCTAAGGATATTTTCCAGAGAATCCGCTGCTCTGCTCAATGGCTCCTCCTGCCCAACCATCTTGGCTACAATTGAATTCTGCCGGTCGTTGTTCAGTATTACTGTGGTCTGAGGGACAACACTACAAGACAAAAATCAGAGAGGAAAATGGAACGTAAAGGAGGACACCTTATAAATAATACATTAACACAGTCTTATAGTTTAAATAGTCTACTTAAAAACAGAGAGTGCCTCTAAGCCTTGCTCTTTCTCCCAGCATCTTGCTTATGTATCAAATGCAAAACCTGGTAATCCATCGAATTTGACATCTGTACCATCTCAAGTACTCAATTTTTTTCAGAGGACGGATGGCTTCGATGAAATTATATAAAAGTCCACAACCCCTGGCAGAGTGATAAAGAATTCATCGATTCAAGATACACAGGAGGAAGTCTGTAAATCACAGCTCCAGAAAGTCACCAAATTCTTGTTTTGAAAAGTCTGAGAGTGAGTATTACTATGGCCAACGTACATGGTAATGCACCATTTTCCATAGGATAATTCCTAGGGAAAAAAATGTAGAAGTATTTACAGCAAAACTGGATGATGAGCTGAGTTAAAATGCATGTGTTGTCTTCCAGGGCTGAGGCTTCTGGAGGGCTGGGAGAGGAGAGCGGTACTAGGGGCATCAGAACACAACAGGGACAGACTGTAACTTTAAATAATGACAACACTAAACTATTTCTTGTGTGCATTTCCCATACCAAAAAAAAAAAAAATCTAAAGGAAACAACAGCAAACAACATAAAAGCATTTAGTGTGTGAGAAACCAGAAAGCCTTCTCTATCGCTTATGATGAGAACATGGAAGGAAATAACTAGAGAAGTGTTGCATAGGAAACCGTACTAAGTCTACAGTGTAATACAAAACTAAATATGAAGTAAATAATTGTCTCCAGCATGCAGTTTATCATTTAATTTGGTTTCAGAGATTATTACCATTATTCCCACACCATTAGTCAATCTTGTAATGCATGGTTTTGATATTTAAGATTGTTTCCACTACGCTTATGGTAAACTTGAGAAAACTTTGAAGAAAATTTGTGGTTTAGTGACAGAGAAGGCTTTATTCTTTCTCTTCGCTTCCCACAGTAAATAGTCCACTATTGTTTTCACTGGTCCAACATCTCAAACATGACTGATGGTCATTTATTTTTTCTAACTGTATTCCTTGGCTAATTGTTGAAACACAAATTAAACAAATCTGGTGACAGCAACTCTCTGTTTATTTCAGCTGTAATTGAGTGCCTGCTTGCAGAATATTCGTGTGTCTACATAAGACTTTATGTGCTATAATATCCATCATTAAGACCTAAAGAAAAGATAAGAAACTGTCATAAGATCTAGCAATAAATGGATCTCAATTTTGGCACAAATAAAATGGTTGACCACAGGTTTTTCGGATATAAAAAGCCCGAGGGCCTAAAGTCCTGCCTCCCTCTTAAAGTAATTGCATCTGTTGCTGGCAACAAATGGGATTCCTCATGGGCTGCCAATGGTCTGCTGGATTGCAAACCTTGAGAAGCTCTGCAAGATGTTTGTCTAATCACAGACAAGTACAGAGTGTACTATAGCTTTTCATGGATATGAGAAATTCAAATTATATTAAGAAATAAATGAGGGGTTTCTGTTGTGTTTTTCTTTTAGTTGCTATCTACAGTATATGGGTTTATGATGCTTTCACAGTCACCTTTTCAAAATTTTCTCTGTTATCTAGAGAAAAGAAAAAAAAAAGGGCCATTTATTATTTTTTAGAAAATGGCAAGTTCTGTCTATTTTCTCAATGGCAGCACTGCCCGTTTTAAAAAACTACCCCAAATACTTGATAAAATACTGCTCTGTGGCAACAATGGCAGTCCCCCCCATCTAGCATCAATACATGTTCTCACTGAGTTTCCCAAATTGTCCAAACAGATACATTTTCTGAAGCTTTTACAGGCCAGTTTAAAGTGTTCGAGAATTTTACACTTCCTTTTAGACATTGTTCTTTATCACCATCTTTCTCGCAATCACTTCTGAACGCCTGTTTAAAATGTCACTTACCAAAGCTTATTTTTAATGAACACTCTGAATAATTAATTTCAGCTGTAGAGATAAATGCAATAAAATTACATTTATAAAGTTCTTAGGATTTTGCTCCTATTAAGTTTATATTTGAAAAAGGGCCTTAGCACTAAAACTTGATATAAAATAAGGAAGGGGGGCGGCTGCCTTTTTTTTTTTTTTTGAAAGACAATCTAGAGAGCAAGCCAGATGGCATATAGCTAATTTAAGAAAATTTAGAATAAGGAAATACTTTTATACAACCCACAAGTACAGATTTACCCCCTCTTCAATGCATCAATGTATGTTCAAGCTCACTTACTTCAATGCATAAACATTTTTTTTCAAATTTATCCCTAAATAAACACCCATGAAAACACCAGCTCCTCTCTAAGAATTAACTTTTCCCGGTTTGTAAAGTGAATTATTGACAGGAAAAATCCACCTTCACAGTTGTTTTGGGTGGAGTAACAAACTAAACATTTTACTGACACATCTTCCTGGCTATACAGCACAAAGGCAAAACCAGACACCCCATACACAAGGGAAACCGCTGGAACAAGCCACAACCATCACCAAATTGTCCATCAATTGTTCTACATTTGGAAAAAAAACATTATGAACTTGAAAAGACTAAAAAAAAAAAAAAAATCTATAAAGCAGTTTGGAGAGAGAACTTAGTCACACAGAAAGCACAGTGGTAGAGAACAGCTGAAATAATCATTTGGAAACATTCAACCCTGCACAACATATCTACAACCACCAATGAACCACTCTCTGTGATTAACCTGCCTGAGTAGGAACTTGACATCTAGTTTGAAAACAACTCCATGAAGTTTCTTCTCTATTACCAGGAATCATTAGTGATGTGTAACAGATTATTTCTGTGTTCTGTATCTCCTAACACAAAGACTCCGGGAAAACTCAATTCTTTTTCAGTGTTAAAGGAGAAGGATTTTTTTATGTTTAATGCTTAACTCCCGAAGAATGATGCTTTCAAAATCAGTCTGCATGAGGAAGATGAGGTAACCTTTCCATTCATAAATGTTAACTAAGACACTACAATTCTGGTCCATGTGCTACAGGGAACAAGAATGGCTACAGGATTTGCTGACAAATTCTGACAATGAGGCATCAAGAGGAAGAAGTTTTTCAGAGCTGATGCTGTGAAACTTGAACAGTTACTTATCTGAAAGAAAGAGAAAATAACAATTGGGACCGATACAAAAAGGCACCATTATGCTTGAAAATGGAGTGTTTCCTAGGACTGTCTTCAAGTCCAAGTTGTACGCAGGAGGAATGGATAACCACAAGATTCCCTGCAGATACAGGAATGTGCTTCCCATTAACTTTCCTGTGAGATGTTCTATTCTCTGTTTTCAGAATTATTTATTTGTTTTAAAGAGACAACAATAAGAAAGCTGCTGAATATACACAAAATTAAACAAGGAATTCTACGTGAAGTCAAAATATTGAGCCAACTGGGCAAAGTACCTCAGAGGAAATCATTAAAACTTGTTGCAGCCTAGTGCATTCTCATACTAGGGTATTCTCATTTCTTTTTTCAGCGTGTACATCTTTGTACTGAAGATGAATCCACTGTAATCGTTATTTATGTACTAAAATACAGAAAGCAAAAATCACGAAGGAGGAGGAGGAAATCTTCTGATATTCACTCAGATCCCAAATGAAGCAATTCCTTCTATGAGCGCTGCCAGTACTATACTCGTGGAGAAGATGGAAAGAAAATATTAGAGGGGCCAGGGGGAGCGCTTCAGAAACCCAGTGCTGTTGCACAGGCTTCAGTACTTTCCACTTGTGTTCAGATATTTCTTTCCCCATAAGTATTAGAATTTGGAGAGACTGGCTCTGCCATTTGCCTATTCATGGACACAACTTAGTAAAAACATTTAAAATGTATGCAACCTGCAGGTATTATTATATTTTGCGATTTTTTTTTAAAACGCAGTTTACCAGATAATCTCTTAAATTACAGGTGAAAATATTTCTAAAAAAACGAACTTACCAGATAATGACTTTCAAGCATGAATATTTAGACCCTGGCCTTTTTTTAAATATAAAAGGATGTTCTGTATTTTGCATAAGAAAATTGCTGCCAAAGGTAATTTTCAGTATGGAAAACTTGTGAGTCATAGATATGATCATTAGTCTTAACTGTTGTTTTTTCTTTGCCAACAACCTGCCAATCACACAGAATGCAGCCAATGACATAAAAGAACTTTTGGCAATACCAGGGTCATCATCTCTTCCTCTTCCCAGATGAGGTGTTCATTTAGAAGGATAGAAAAATAAAGCAAAAGGAACTATCTGACATTTCTATCTTCCACAAGGTATAAGATCAAAAGCATTTCTCCAAATGCACGGGAATTACTTGTGGAAAAACTCAGACTGAAATTTTCAGATGAGAAGTTGTTGTTCTTGTTTTCCTAGACACACTAACATAGACCAGTTAATGGAATAATTATAGCAGTGTTCAACCACTTAAAAGGAAGAAGAGTCCTCTGTTTAGACCATTTCTGAGCCTCCTTTGGACATGTGAACATCTGCAAGTAGGTAAATAAGAGCTCGGAGACAGAGCTCAGCTCAGAGACACTCAGCTGCTCACATCCACATCAACTGCTCTTTCCTGCCTAGAGAATACTTTGGCAAGGTCCACATGGTGTGTGCTGCTTATCTGGAAGGCTGGGCTCCTGAGGACATCAGTCTCACCTTCTTCTAGTGCACATATTAGAAGGAGATGCAGAAAGAGAGGAGATCAGGAAGGCAAGAGCGGGAGTTCCTGCTGGCAGACTGCTTGTACTAAAGGTCTTCTGCCAAACACAGTCTTAAGGAAAGCAAGTCTGGGAAAGAGACCTTGAACTCCAGTATTTACTGCTGGGATTGAACATGAAGACTTAAATGTATAGCTCATGCATGTGTGGGAGCTCCAGAGGAATATTACAATTAGCCCTACCATGAAGAAAATCTGTTTGTTTTTCAAATTATATAGAAAAATAGCATTTTCGAAGTGTGGTGTTTTCCTTCCTTTTTATCTTTCACTAACACTTGTGTTCATCTGTATGAACAGCTACTCTTTGGATCTTTGTATCGCTATTCAGGAAGATAATATTAAAACGCTCCTTCCTCTTGATGACCACCTGCTTCCTTTGCCTTCTGCACACACAGTTAAGACTCCCTATCCAAATAGGAATGAGAAAACTCACTTACGAATTTACACAATGGTATACGTGAACAAAACCACAAACAGGCAAAGCATACAAAAAAATTATGTTGGATTTACGCCCCAAAAAATGAACAACCAAACCATTCACCAAGGTGAAGACCAGTGGGACACTTGCTGTAAGGTACAGAGCTGTATGGGTACTTGAACAGTTAAAGTTTTAACCTCCCTAAAGTGTGCATTCGCCTAGTCATAGGCAATTGCCAGAAAAGCAGCAGCGTTATCCATCATTTTCAGTAAGAGTTCAGCCATCAAAAATTATCTTTGGATTCTTTGCATCTGGAACATCACAGAAGAGCAGACATTATAAAGATAGCACTAATGATTAGGTCGTGTAAAAACACAAGCCAAAGTACACCAGCCATCACTGGAGAGAGATTCATGGATCTGAAAACTGAGAAAGCTGTAATCAATTTATAATAGAGATACAGCAAATGGACCATTTATTAAAACATACTGTTAACAGTTTAAGAACATTTAAGATCAAATTTTCAGCTCAAATAACTAAGAGCCAGAAAATTTCCAAGTTACAAAATAAATCTATATGGAATTTATTGCTTTCGTCTTTACCTACAGAGAGCGCCTCTGAATTGGCTGACAACCAGAAAGACGTCAATTACTGGCTTTAAGACCAATTTTATCAAACAATTTTAAAAGCTGTTAAAAATCTGTTGTGGATTATTCTGCTCTGAGAAAAGCTAAATACACCTGTACAACCAAGTGTAATCATTCATAAATGACAACACCCATTTCCAGCTAGTTCACCAACCAGCCAACAGCCAGATAGCACTACAAGTGACCACTTAAAAAGTCAAGGTTGTTATTTCAGAAATTTTACACCACCTGTATGTGTACATAAGCAACTTCATACTCTTTAAAGATATATGTACTCAAAAATACAACAGGAAAGACCTTTTTTTTTTTCCAGACAGTATAGAAAGAAGTTTACAGTTATTACCGTCTTTGAGCCTTAACTTCCTGAACTAGTGCTAGATAAGCAGTAGGACTGCAGCCCACTGGAAACTGTATTAAACATGAAACGAGAAAAACTGATCCATGAGAGAAGGACAGTCTTTTTCCATAACAAAATACATGGGCTTTACTGATCTTAGACACAGTTACTACGAATTAAATGATCTACTGCAGCCTTACTACTCAAACAGAAACTGCTCTATGTTTAGAAAACACTGTACGCAACAAACGTAAAGACTCTGAATTGGCAGTCAACACAGAAACAATTAAAAAAACGTTTAGGCCAATTTGTTAAGTTAAGCTATGTTATGAATAGGAAACTAAGTGCACTAAGTTTTATAAACTACAAAAAAGAATGCATATTCTATGATCCACAACCCGAGTTCAAATGATGCAGGTATGATCCTTTTTATATAGTTAGCTACTTCCAGACTTATTTTCCAAATTTTCTTACAAATTCTAATATCAGCAGAAGTCCAACTCATGTGGCATTAAAAGTTTGGGGGTGAAGGAAGCAGCGTTATAAACTGGCTTTCAAGACAGTAGTTACAGCAACTGAAGCCTCAATGGTCACCAGATAACAAACCAAAAATAAACACAACACTGGGTTTCTGCAAACAGAACTCAAACACACAGCGCTCTCAGAGCCGGTTCGTAAATAATTTCCATCATGTATCTCTGTTATTCTTGGTTTTCATGATTACTCAACTAGTTACGTACACTTGCCATCGCACACACACTTTTACATAAAGGCCAAGGATGCTGCAGCTCTGAGAGCTGGTGCTGAATCTTTAATTTCCATATAGCCTGAAGGGACGTTAAAGAAACACCACTCTTTGCTTTTTACAAAGAATACAATTTAAAAAGTTATTAGGAGCAGATTTCCTGTCTCATACTCCACCCTTCAATATGGAACAAAGAGACTGAGCTAAAGATATGCAAAAATGTACAGTTCCACAAAAAGGAAAAATTCTGTTTGGAAAGACATTCAGATTCCAAACAGTGTGTTTTTTACGTCTGGAAATATATCAGTTAAATAGCATCTGCTGCCAAATAAAGCAGATGGAAGACTGGCTCTTTGCCATCTCACCAACCTTGCCGAGACCTTGCTAGATGTTAGGCTGTTTCATCCTTTTGAAGCTCTGAATCCACCTTGCTTAAAGTAAAACTAGGACTCTCCAAAAACACTGCAGGTTATTGCTCTCAAAATACTACTATGTATTGTTTTCCGTAAGTACCAAGACCAGTTGTTTCTGCAGCTTTTAAAAAATATTATTACTGGTACTTTCATCTGGTGTAAACAGGTATGCTAATTATTGTGAAATCCAACTTAAATTTCTGTCATTTCCAAATGAAAATGAAAACTTGCCCCTTTTAATTTAATCCCAAATTGATCAGCTGCTCTCTTCTTCATTCATTTCTTTTGTTGTACTCTCAGAATTAAATACCCCGATACACAGGAGAAGTTTCCTAGGAGTGCTCTTAATGCTGGATTTTCAAACGCCCAAGCATCTCCAGAGGCTGTAACATTAAAAATACTTAAATACTCAAAACAGGAATCTAAGTGAATATATAAGGCTTTTCTGCCCCCTTCTGTTTATTATATGGTTGATAAATTACCTCTTAAAATATATAGTATGTAACATATGCTTCCACAATCTGGTGTGCAGCCTTAAATATACTAAGATTTTTAGAGTTTCACTGGAATATAATCCTAATAATAATTTTCATCCATTTTACAACATTCATGAGGTAAAAACTGTCCACTTTCATTAAACACAATAATTCTTTTCAATTGTTTATTTAGGAAACAGGAAAAGTATGAGCCATTTGTCCTGAACCAAATTTCAAGTCATGCACCCTTTCCATTTATTTCTTGAGTGCAAGAGCTCGCTCTGCTCATGGAACCATAGAATTAAAGTAAATGTTCTGCTTTCCCCAGAATTCATCTAACATGACCTTATGGGATCTGGCAAGGGGGTACATTTTAATACAAATATAATTGGTTTTAAATGTTCTTAGACACTAATTACACTAGTAAATGTCCCCCTAATCTGTGTATAAAACTCAAAGCCTTTTTCATCCCCAGGTACACATCTCTCTCTCATTCTCAGATAAAATTAAAGGATGTTGACTTCTAAAATGTCTTGGCACAAGGGGGAAATTCTGTGTGCATTCAGTTCGCTCATTTCTTAGCTTACCATTATGAATAGCAACATATTGCACCACAAGGGACTTCACACAACTGCATTTCTGGTTTTGGTGCCATAACTTTCACATAAGGTTTTTCTTTACAAAATGAGAGTAAGAGGATTCACTAAGGTCTCAGGCGCAGAACAAAGTTCCTGTGTATTAGCTAAGTGGGAATAAATAAACTGTTTACCCACATGTGGTTCAGAGCAAGCACAAATTACTTCCGATGCTTTCCACATCTGTCACAGGCAGAGAGTAACAACCAGGAAATCTTACTGTACGATTACCTGGCAAACAGCAAAATATTAAGCCCTCTAACACACACAAGACTGAAACCTTTGTCTAAAAACTGAAGGATGGCTACTACCTAAGACTCCCTTTTCAATGTATATTGCTGAAAAATCTTAGCTAGTATTATATTTAAGAATTCAAAATTACATCCTTCAAAAAGATGTGTGTTCAAGCCCCACAGGCACATTTTAAACACTACACCACAATTAAAAAAATCCAAGCCACCCATTTTGTATCCATTTCATTTCAGCTGCTACTTGCTGGGCTCTCATCTGAATCGCTGGACTATTATAAGCAATATTGCATCAGAAACCATTAACTTAAGAAAAATTGGACTTGGAAGAATGAATCAACACAGTTCAAATCTTGGTCAGTTTGAAGAGTTCCATAGATTAAGTTCCATCCCATACATACATGAATTATTGAACTCTCCAAAACACGGATGAAATGTTGGTATTAAGTTGTTATTTTAATCCCATGGCTGACCTTGCTCTCTCAACCTAAAGGCTATCTGGAAGTTATACATTGTTTCTGAATTTATCAAATCCCAACAACAAATTACTGAACACTTGGCTTCTCAATATCTTAGTGCAACAATAATGGAATGCAAAATTCCAATGAGAACACTGCTGTACTGGCTTCTTAAATCCAAGATGCCATTTCTCCTTAGTCCTCTGTGAATTTTAATCCCCAACAGTGAAGGAAGAAAATGTAAAATCTTCACAAACTGATCATTTGTAACAAAATATCTTCACTTGCTGATGGTCTGTAACAAAAACCCCAGACAGACAAACAACAGGGCAAGCTTAATTTCAAAATATATGTCTCCAGGATAAATGTCAAAAGCAAGAATTATCATTGTCTGCAGCACTTCTACTGCAGGTCTTACAGGATACAGCAAATAATGGTAACAATCACAGTTATGAGAGTTCTTAAACTATTTTCAATACAGTTATATTGATCCTAAACATAACAAACCTCAGAAGCCCACTTAATTCATAGCAGGTACTTCTTCATGAAATGCATGTTTCAATGCAGGTAAAATAAAAAGATGTAACTCTGTACTATTATTGCTATGCAGGACCTGAGGCTGAGACCTCAAGATGTTGAGGTTGACAAGTTCTTGTGACAAATTAAGAGACTTTGGAAAGCATTGTCCTGTTTTTCAGGGAATCAAAGATGTCAAGATTTATTTCTTTTTTCTCATACCACAGCCAAAGAAACTAACGCTATGCAGCCCTACATAAAGAAAGAGGAGCTGACATCTAATCAAAGTATTCCTTTAATTACTTCCGACTCATATACTGAATTTTTGAATGCAAGACAGAAGCATATTTTTCAGATAGACATGTCTGCTACACCTCAAGAAGGTATTTGGATTTCTAACCCACTTATATGCTTCAAGCCACAACCATTCTTCCAGACTAAAATACTGCTGATCACTTGCTGGCATTACAAGGTGATAATAGCTAATTTCCTTCATTGTAGAAAACCACACAAAACATACTTCACACATTCAACTTGAAAAATGAGAGTGTGTGTGTGCATGTTTATATATGAGTGCATGTATAAGAAGCCCCTTTATCACCTGCTTTGCAGCAGGGATTTGAAAAAAAACCAACGGGAGATGCTAGAACTGAAAACAGAGGCCCCAAAAGGCATAGAAAATAAGAGTGCTGTGAAGACCAATCGATACAAGTATGAATGGCAGTTCAAATTCTGACTCCCTTAGTCAAAATTCCACCTTACCAGAAACTTTTTATCAAAATACCAAAATTTGGCTTCTATTAATGTGCTCTTTAAAAAAACTTGAGAGTCTAAACAAAATTTTTAAATTCATAAAAAGGAGGAGAATCCTCTAAAGTCAGGAAGTTTTAATTATGAACTTTACATTTTGTTAATATTGACTTTGTTCCCTAATTGGGAGTGTAGCTCCAATGAACACGGTGAAAATAGATGACAGACAATTGTGCTATTTTCCTTTGACCCCTTCCATGCCCAGACATAAACAGACTGGACTTGCATGAAAGAGCCATTCACATGAGGGCAGCACAATCATCCTCAATTCTTCATGAAACAAACCCGTTAATTTTAAACAGAACTCTTATTGGCTGAAGCTACAGACTTGACACTTGAACTGGTTATTTAAAATAAATGTTTGCACACAGTACCATTGACTGATGACAGAAAGTGACAGGGAAAGGTTGTTAATTTATGGATACCACAGGGTTCAGTCCAAAACAATGACAAAAGTTCATCTGTGTTTTTGTCAGCCCCTCCCAGACGGGAAGGTCTGCACTAAAGACTCTGCTGGATGAGGCCCCAGAAAGAGTCTTGAACATAGGATGTGCTGAAGGATAAATAAACCCACCTTGCTTATAGAAACTCACAAGAATTTCTGAAAACCTGATGAACTCCAAAACTTCTCCAAATAAAACCTTTATAATACATTCTGATTAACATCCCAAACCACTAACTCCATTTTCAAGACATTATCTGTAACACTCCTCTCCCTCTCACCCCCAAAACATGGCTTAATTTTATATTTTCCGCTGAGCTGCCGCTGGGTTGTCTTGAGGACTCAATCTGCTTCCAGAGAAATATTTTGTCAGGCCTAGAGTTCAGTGCACAAGATCAGGCTCATAGCAGGCTGAGTAATGTACCTGTAACTTGAAAATAAACCATATACCATACGTCTTTTGGGATACTATATTCCTCAATACAAGCTTTGTTTCAAACCAGCTACTTTAAAAAAAATGGGGATGGGGTGTATTTCCAGGAAGGTACAGTTAGCTCTTAACTTCAGTTAAAGACATTAACTATCCCAAAGGTTTACAATGTTCATTTATTTATCATTGCATTTAAAAAAAAAAAAAAAAAAGGAAAGAAAAAATAGCCATAAATTAAATTTGGATAGCACTTTACATCACCTAATGAGTTATAGTATCAATTGCAGCAAATGTGGGGAAGAGGTTAATTATACACTCTAGAGACTCAGCAGCCACTATTTAGCGATAAGAACTAAAGAATTACTGTTCTTTTTAAAAGCCTGGATTAGCATAGTAGGATAGTTTATTATAATCTATAAAAATCCTTATGATAAAAATGCAACAAAAAAGAAAAAGCTATTCAACGCCTGATAACATGAAATTAGGTGGGTCAAGGGGTTTGTAACTCACAGGAAAAAAAAAAAAGAATTCTAGCTATTTTGTTTCTTATACCAATACCTTGATTATATTTCTTTAGGTTTGTTTGCTTTTTTTTTTTCCTAAAGGCTTTATGCAGGAGCAACAATAGTTTTCTAAATCTAGAAGAACAGTCACCCTACAATTCTTTCCGTCCCACTTCCCCCTGCTTTATAGCTTCATTTAAAATAAGCTCAGTTTTCAATTTTGCATTAATTGACTACAAAACCACTTTAAAAAATGAAGAAACAATCGCACACCAGAAACATGGATCTGGAACTTGGGAAATACAGAGCCAACAGGCTTGCCAGCTGGCACACTGCAAATCAACTGGATGAACAAATCCTGCTCTTCAAAAACCTATTACACCCTGTTGATTAAACTTAATGGTAAAACAAACACATTAATGATCTACACCTACAAAAATAAAGCAAGTCTGTACATCCCATCTGGTACACAACTGCATCAAGCCTTCTCTTTTCCATGAAAAAAAAAAAAAAAAATCAACTTGGTTTGTATCTTAAGACAAAAAAAGATAAATGCTGTTTTCTACAATCAACTGATTGAATCTAACAGCACCACAATTAACTGCAGACAAGACTATCTGAAGCAACCCCACTTTAATAAGCTGATGCCCAACCCACCAATGAGTCTTCTTCAAGGCTACCACATTAGGTCTTTGCACAGGAACTGAGGGCATTGAACTCTGCAATTCCATTTAACTCTCCGGTTCCCATTAAAGACACAAATATATGCAATTCTATCTCTACACTTAGCGATCGGTATCCTTAATCGGTTAGCCACAAAAGCAGATGGTACAGAACCAGATGTATGTGGTCTGTATTTCAACTTTACCATAACAAAGGCTCAAGGAAAATAGCTGAACAAAAGAAAAAAGCCATTTACCTATGAATTTCAATATTTCACCAGAAATGCTTTTATCATTAACTATGAAGAAAATACCAATTTTAAATCTAAATCCTCTCCAAAATTAATAAGTTTGCAAAACTGATCTCAGTTACATCTATTTACCCCATAAAAATTTCCAAAATAACAGAGCAGAACTGTACAATGGAGCGTTGGCAGAAAATACCCATAAAAATAAATGACAGAGGGTTCTGTGAAATCAAAACAAATTCCTACGTTATCTGAAGCAATCAACCTTAACCATTTATACTTGGGTTCACCCATTCAGAAAAATGATTAATGGAAAGACAATGACAAAAATAACACTGTTTCTGGACTGAAATCTTTCAGGTGAAATATTTTCTTCAAAACATGGATAAAAGGTTTTATTCACACTGTCACACTGTGTGTTCATCAATTTATAAATCTCGAGACCTGGGCACATGCTAAATTTCAAACTTATCATTTGAGGCTGCCATAGTGACAAGCCATCAGGCATCGCACCAATTCTCCTATCCAAGAAAATTTCAGCAGCTACTGGAATTTTTGACCAGCATGGTACCTCATAAAGAAAAGAAATTAGAGGTTTTTAATAGCCATACTGCCAGGAAACGCTGCAGACGGAGGAAGAGAGACAATCTCTTCCTGGATGGAAAAGCAGGGCTGTACTAATGCTGCACAAAGACAGACTAAGCTCAGAACACTGGGACAATACACATACTCCCATTACTAATTTATTACATTATTTTGCTACTGTTCTTGGCTCTTTTCAAGCTCCATATAGTTCAACATAACTCTGTGCAATCTAAGGATTTTTGCCATCCATTCTACTAGTTCTGAAACCTTCCAACAGCTTTTCTTCCAAGGAAGAAATTTTAAAAACTCTATTAACACTATGTCTTTGTAGGTAATCCTGAAAGCCTTGTATTTTTAAGCAGCAGCTACTAAACATTGAGAAAATACTTTCTAAAATCCTTATTTTTCCCCCCTCAAAGAAAATGAGATTTAACATCATGCTGTTTCTTCAATCCCCATAATTTGCACTCTTATGACCAAATCTGACAAAAAGAAAGAGGTCTGAGAGACATTAAACACCTGTTAACATCTGGGGCTCGGGTAAGGACAAGCCCAAATGCCACAGCCCACTAATGGAAAGTCAGAAAGGTCTCACCTACAAGCCCACAGCAGCTGGCTCCAGGAGTCCTGCATGTGACTATCATGGGAATAGCACAGAAGATTTCAAAATCCCACAGCAGGGAGCATCGTGAACCATATGGGAAACATGAGGCTTGTCCAGTGCAAAGGTAGAGAACACAGGACAAAAACCCTTATGAAACTACACTTGTTTAGTTCTGCTTTTCATGTGATGATTTGTTGAAACGCAACAACTACAAGCCTTTCCATATTGTTTGTGGCCTATCACTGTTTGCCTCAAAAACAGTTTACATCTCACAAATTTGGAATTATTTCCTTTCAAAAGGCGTTTTCTCCTGTCAGTTTTTGCTGTAGCTTAAACTTCTTACTTGGAGATCTAAAAGTTAGCCTATTGTTCCTCTCTATCTCAACTGTTTATACAAATTATTCATTACAGAGCACCGTGTACCCTTTATTTTCTTCCTTATCTGCACTGCAATTAACTAGTATACAATGAAGTACCATAACAGTGGATCAGAGTAAACAATAAGAACAAAAGAACTGAGAACACAATCCAGCTTTCATGAAAACGTACTTACGCAAAATATCAAGAGCAGTAGACAGTAATTTCTGAATTCAACATTTTGTAGTTTTCCAAGAAACATCAGCAAGCCTTCAAAAATCACATACCCAGAAAAGGATGCTGGAAGATTTCCACACACATCACCCCTCATGTGTTGAATAGAGAGACAGAAAGCAGAATGCGACTTTAAAACGCACTACATTTCTGTCCTGGGAGCTAATAACATGGCACGGTTCCTCATTTACAGAAACACAGAATCACATGTGGTTGGAAGGGACCTCTGGAGATCATCTAGTCCAACTCCCCTGCCAAAGCAGGTCCACCTAGAGAAGGGTGCACAGGAACTTGTCCAGGCAGGTTTTGAATGTCTCCAGAGAAAGAGACTCCACCACCTCCCTGGGCAGCCTGTTCCAGTGCTCTGCCACCCTCAAAGTAAAGGAGTTCCTCCTCATGTTTAGGTGGAACTTCTTATACTCAAGACTGTGCCCATTTTCTCTTGTCCTGTCCCTGAACACCACTGAAAAACAGACCAGTCCCATCCTCTTGACACCCTCCCTTTAAATATTTATAAGCATCAATCAGATCCTCCCTCAGCCTTCTCCAGACTAAAAAGACCCAAGTTCCTCAGCTTCTCCTCATAACAGAGATGTTCCAGGCCCCTAATCTTCTTTGTAGCCCTCTGCTGTACCCTCTCCAGCAGCTCCCTGTCCTTCTTGAACTGGGGAACCCAGAACTGGACACAGTACTCCAGATGGGGCCTCACCAGGGCAGAGTAGAGTGGAGACTTTATTGAGTCAAGGAGACTTCAAGGAGACTTTATTGCAAGTCTTCTTGAAAGCTTCTGCTTCGTTTCACTAATAAGAATTTTTAACAATTGGAAACAACAGTTTGGCACCAAAAAAAGATACGAGTTATCTCAATAAATCGAAGTGTTAAATTTACTAGAAAGAACAACTTATCATTGAACGTAAATTTGACAATGGTAACAGAAGTGAGACTCCTGCCTCCCCAATGCAGGTGCATGGAGACATTATACTTATCACCCAGCCAGTGCACAGCGCGACACATGGCATAAAATTCTACCTCATAGTCAAGGCAGGCCATTATGTGCAGCTGTGAATTCACCTGGTGCCCTGTAACTACACAATTCCACCGCAAGATGACACAGAAGAAAGCTCCTCTGTCCAAGTTGTTCTCATTTTCACCACATGATCACGTATTTCAAACTGACAAGTCTTAGGAAATCAAGTGAATTTTAAAAGCACAAATAGCACAAACCAATCTGTGTGAATTTATAACACAAAGTTCATACTCTTTATTGTGTGCACTGCTGCAAAATAAATTTTGATTATGTTAAGTCTGCACCAAATTAATGCAATTAACTGAAATACCAGAAAAACAGAATTCACTATAGAACAGAAAAGACCACAAACCCTAAGGTATTTATTGAAAAAAGGATGAGAGTCTGCTTCAGCGGCAGCACAGCTCTGTCTGGTTGACATGCTTTTGCTAACTACCAATTTTTTGTCAGAGTGGCAAACCCAGCTTTATTGTAGTGGCAGAAGGAGGTTGAAGAATCTCATTCAGATGCAGAATCTGAAAATCACTATCCAAAATACTAACCCTTGTTGGCAGCTCTCCACTGTCATCTGCAACGTGAGGGGAAGAGGGAACAATGCAGAGAGTTGATACAACAGAACAGTCTGTGTAGGTTTTAATTGGAAATGATGAACAAGTGATAAAGGTTTTTTTATGAATGAGAGACGGGGAATTCAGTGAAACATTCTGTCCCTGTGAAACTGAAGTGTTTCTAATGCCAAGTTAAACACATACACCCCTAACTATTTTCTTTTGAGTCATATAGGCCACAGACTGCTAAAAGAATAAAAAACCCTCAGTGCTTTATTGGCAAGATGAATTTGATAATGTGTAACTTCACACCAAGACTAACAGGTATTTGGGGCAGAGAACCTTACCATCTTCAAGACTTCTATCTAAATTATGTTCAGACTGTCTGAAAAGCCGCCATCATAAATCTGTAGACCCAAAACAAAAGTTTAAACACCAAGCCCACCATTAACACACAGGACAGATTTCCATTGTTTACAGAAACTAAAAAAACAAAACAAAACACCACACCTCAGGTCTGACAAATCCCATAGGAAACTCAAAATAGTACAATTTACAGAGGAAAGCATTCATGGAACATGAGTTAATAGATTCCCAAAGGGGCCATGTATTTCTGAAAAAGGTTTTGAAGTCTCTTTTGTGCACAAACTTCACTAAGAAGTTCAGCTTATGCACAAAAACTTGAAGATCTCCAACATAAAGACAAAAAAAAAATAACAACAGATTTAAAGAAGGTTCCTTGAGAAATAGTTAGTGATAAAGAGTACTTAGCAAAACCACCAGTATAATACTCTAGTTACTTGCTCTATTATCCGAAGAGTTATTCCATGTATTTTATTTCTTTTACCATAGAACTTAGCCATAATTGACCTCTTCAACATATATTTGGGAAGCCTTCAAAAGTATAAGCATATGTAGACACACCACCTATTTTAAAGAAAAATTAAATGGAAAACAGGAAAAGGAGAATGTCCAATAGTCAGGAAGTTCAGCAGCAGCACAAGAACAAAGACCAGTAAAGGAAGTCTGAACTGGGGCTCAAACATTTGGATATCTAAAAAGGAAAGTTGTTTTGGAAAAGTTTGAGGAGATCAGCTGCTCCTAACTGGACAGATGACTGTGAGCAAAAGGAGCAGAAAGCACTCAAAATTACACTGAAAATAAATAGGACATTTGATCTTTTGAAACAGAGATTAACAAACACATTGGGTTCTGCATCATTTAGACTTTTAAATACAGATAAGGTATCTTTTAAAAAGATTAGGCTATATTTATCAGAAGCAATCATGCTCACTGAACAAGTGTGTGGTAACAGTCTGCATAAGGCAACAGATAGAGCTACGTGAGCAGAGTGTAACCCTCCTACGGAAAGATCTCCAGCTCTGAGCCCTTGTGGTAGTAAGGTTGTACTCCATCCTGTTTCATAAATGCTTGAACCGATAGATATCATACTAAAACACCATTATGACTTGAGGTATATTATTAACTTAAAATAGCTATTATAATACTAGCAATACTGAAAGTGAAAAAAAAATACAGCATGAAGTAGTGGCCTAGTAAAAAAAGGGTAATGTTTGTGGTGTTATGCTTTGGTTTCCACTCCCCGCCTTACCTCACATTGATGAGTCTCACGATATAAAGCAAGGAAATAAGTTTTTCTATAGAGCTCTAGAGGAGTGCACCTGAAATGCTGAACTGAGTGTAACATACCAAATGTATATTCAAAAAAAATTTCAGATACTGACAAAGTTCAGAGAGAATGATGAAAAAGATCAGTAGATGGAAAAAAAAAGACTAAAAAAAATATTAAATCAGTGTATGTCAATTAGAATGGTGTGACGTGAAAGTTGCCTATATACCTTTGTAATGGAGAATAAAAAGTAATTCCTTAGAGAAGTTTTTTCCCTAGCTATAAAAATATGAATGAGGAGGCAAGCATTGTTAGACAAAAGAGTCCCTTCACAAGCATATTTCTCTGGCTGGAATCATCTCCACAGTAAGATGACAGGCACATCAAGATTTAGACATTTAAAACCATATTAGGCAACTCATACATAAAGGTACTGCAGGTCAAACCTGCTCCTTCATCAAAGTGTGTTAGATTATTTAACAGATTTTCCATCTCCAACTTCTAACCCCAAAATAAGCAGAGATATTATTCTAGGAAGAGTCTTTAGAAAACAAGCCCATAAAACAAACTATTGTATTTCTGGTGAATAAAAGTAAAATGAGAAGCAATTAGAATGATAATGAACTCATTAACTCAAAACAGCCACATAAATAAAAGTAAAGGAAGTCTAAAAAACCTATCTAAAATAGATGATGAGAGTTTTCCAGAGGGTGGATGAATCAGTCTGGTTTAAGTCAAAATGAAATGTGGAAATAGTTGCAAACTGTCCATGGACCGGTGTCTCGTTCTAAGTAACATCATGAAACTGGTACAAAAGCTACCTTGAAGATAAATTAATTCTACATTCATAAACAGCATACCAAGCTCTTGACAGCTATAGAGAAAGCTGCAGAGCTTGATGCCAAAGAAATGGATTTACATTATTTTAAAAAGCACATTGATGAGTAATCTGTTCCATCTTACCATCGCACTTTATTACAGGTCTGTGTAGCGCCAAGAGGAGAACCTGCCACCATGGGGACTTGGATGGGGCTGTGCTGTTTGTTCATGACAAGATCCAACTTCTCTTCCAATGATTTACAGGTAGCCTCTAGTGCCAGCAACTTTGCCTCAATGCTATCCAGCCGCAGGCATATCGTCTGATTAATGGAATACAGGAATGACTAGAAAAGGGAGAAGGCAAAAGAAACTGATTTTAAAGACTTAAGCATTTATCTTCAGCAACATACACGTAAGGAAGCTGCAGATAAATGTGACTGGAAAACAATTCTAAAGGAACTAGCAGTGTTCCTAGTGACAAAACTCAGCCACGTACAAAACTGATGACATCCAGGAGCATTTTAGCATTCTCAAATTCTTCCAGATCTTTACTTAGAGGCCAAAAGCATCCAAGCCAAATGCATTTTCACCTAAGCACTTTGTTAGTATGATTTCATACACCACAAAATCATTTCAAATGACATGCCAAGGCCTTTCATTTGATACATGTGAAAACAAAAGGATTATAAATCTATGAACGCATCTTCCTGGATAAAGTTAAATAAGACTTTTTCCTGCCCAAACAGATAAATTCAGATGATTACAGTGGAAATTATATCAACACAAATAACCTCAGAGACAATTAATGCCACTCAGTTAAGTTTTCTCCTGAACAGCAAATCAAGAAAAGCAAATAAATAAAAATCTGTTTTCCTAACCAATTTTCCTTAAAAGAGAGCATATTCTACTTGGATTCCCTTGAGAAAAATAGGCCATTAAAGGGCAATGTTACAAACATTCTCCTTTGCAAACAGCAACTATGCCATCTTGTGGCCTCCACTACAATTTACCCATCTAATCAAGCTGGTTTACCATGCTGCTGCCCAGCTGCTCTTTCAACACTGATCTTCAATTTCTATGTCCATTTCAAATACACAGAATTACATACCATTTAACATATGAGGCAGTAAAGTACTACTTAGACACTTAAAAAATCCCAAACCTAAGTACACTGGTGGGAAGAAATGGGGAAGTTCTGCAAGTACACAAAAGCCTGAGCTACTGAGCCTGAACCAAATATGGCTTAACGATAAGGAGAAAGCTGTTAGCTTCAAATAATAATTTAAAACATGAAGAAAGTATCTACAGATTGTAATACAAATACCTGCTCAAGTTTATCTTTTAGGTCAACTTTATTCACTTGATCAAAAAAATGTACTGATAGTGATGTTTGAGTCACAGAAAATAATTCTGATGACATTTTATATTACATATAAAAATCTTGCTACTGATTTTATAGTGGAAGATTAGCCAATCATCCAGGTTTTAAAATTTATGCACAAAAAGGAACCAACATTTAAAAGACGACTGTGAATAATTCCAGTACTATGTATAAAGAGTTTATTTCACATTCCTTTCATTTAATATATTTCTCCAAGAAGTTAACTTAATTGGCATTACGAATAAAAGCAGGAAAAGGCATTATCATAACCTTAATAGAGGGATCCTGGCAATTAATTTCTATACGCTGACGTTTCAGAGCAGGCTCTACATCATCATCTGCCACTTCATGATTCTCCAACACAACTGTGAAGAAAAATAAGCATTGCCATAATTTATAATATAAAAGGACAAGGCTCAAATTAAAAATACAATAAATGGATAAACCAAAAAAAATATGAAAGGCATTTAATTAACATATTGTATTTTTTTAAACTTACTTGGGTTTTGTCTTAAATATATGACAATGGTTTACTGCTTCTCAAAGGATGTTTATCCAAATCTGAGACTTTGTTTCAAACACACTGAGAATGTAACACTCAAGTATTACCTTGGATTTTTTAATGAGGAATTTACCACAAGGAAATAGTCATCACAAGAGCAGTTTTGCTTTCACAGATTCTACAGGCTTCTGAACACTCACATTTATACAAAGCCAGAAAAAGTACTAATGAAGTTCTACACCAAAGACAGGCTTACACCCACGACTCAGTGTAATAGCAGGTTATTTTTCCTCAGTGTAGATGAAAAAAAACACCCTGCAAGCTTTCCAAAATAAATACTTATATATGCAGACCTATAGGTTCTCATAGCCTTTCACCTAAAGATAAACACTTTGAAGAAACTAGTAACAAAAAAGAACTGAATTTAGAACTGAAAGATCTGGCTGGTAAAATCCAGAGGTAGAGCCCTGAACAGTCTCATGGTCAGAGCATCACCTGAGACTGGGCCAAGTTCTAGCTCCTTTAGCACACTGAGCAAAGACTCTCCTCCAACTCTTTGGGAACACTTCCTAAGTAACTTTTTTGTTCTGCTTCAGAAAAAAAAGGTTTTTGAGATGTGTTTCTGCTTTCTATAAATGTACTGTTCTTTCAGTCACTCACGTTATAACAGCAGTATAGCATCAATGTCTATAGCTGATCTAAACACATTTTCCCTTAGTAGGTCAAGTTCTAAGAAAGGGGTATCACAGTATTTGCTTTCAGAAGTCTTTTACTGTCATTTTGTTATACATACAAAGAATTTTAATAATGTATGAGAGAAACTATTTTACAAGTAAAACAACAATACACAATAGATAGGTGATAGTTCTCACATGAGCAAAAGCCTAAAACACATATGTTGTTTGGAGAAAAACAAAAGATTGCAGGAGGCCATGTTTCATTCAAAGTTTTTGGCACTAGGCTATGTCTAAAACAAGGACTTAAAAGTAAAATACAATAAATAATCTGATCTAAGGGGTATCGAAGATATGCAAGTTAGGTTATTGAAAACTCGATATGTAGTCTTAACAAGTGCCTCAAAAAAAAAAAAAAGCAGTGTTGCACTTTGTCAAGAAAAGCTCAACAGCAATTTTCACCTTGTTAATGGGCAATACTATACATGACCTTTCTCATGCCATCACTGCCATCTCTACTGTACCTGGGTTATCTGGAGTCAAGTCTTCAACGGCAATCTGAACAACATCTGCCAAATCCTGTTCTGACATCATTCAGAACCAGGCAGCAATATCCAGTCAAACACCACTGCAGGCCCCCAAATAAGTGATTTTACAAGTCATGCAATCCTGAAAAACAAAAGCAAGAAGAGTGTGAATATAGATATACTTGATGGATTGATACTGCATTTATTTTTTCATTCTTCCTCTAGAAAAGGAGATGCAGTTCCTAATGGAAGTGACCAACCTACAAAGCAATCATTCAGCCCTACCAACAGCTACTTTATTCAGTAGCCTCATCAAAGAGCCAAGGATTGAACTACTGCATCACCTCCATGAGTAATCTTTCTTTATACTAGACTGAGACAAGAGCTCAAGGTCTCCTTACTGACCCACCGTTCCGCATTCTCCCAATGGATAAAGAGAAGATTTAGCTTCAGAGATTTGGCAGCTCATCAGTATAAAATACAAAATAAAATAATTTCTTTTAAACGGATTTTTGTTTTAGAAGTTTGAAGAGTGTACAAGACCATTCCTAAATTGCAGGGTTTTGATTTACAAATTATTACATAGCTCTTGGAAGTGATCAGACTTTAGTATTTAGATTTGAGGTAGTGAAAGCATATGAAGCTCCCAAGCCACATTTGATTTGCAATTGCTGCATTCTGTACAGACCTATATGAACACAAGATCCTTACATATAGGAATTTTAACAGGCTTCTAAAATCTTCATAAACATTCGGTGAGACCAGGGAGCTTCCTTGCAGCTAATTACAACTTGAAGCAAAACTTGACTGGTTTTTTTTTTCTTGGCTATTGAACTTGCCTAGCTTTTCTACAGCTCAATTCTGATGAAACTATTTTCAGAATATGGTCCTGATTTTAAAGCCAAAATATTTCTCAGCCCTGCTCCCTTGGAATTCTCTGTCAAGGTTATTTATTAGTGTTTTAAGAGAAACCTTCAGCCTGTAAAACCGAATTAAAATCACTGGAACCATTCATATCTGTGCTTTCCCACAGTTTACAAAAGGATGGACAATGAAGACCGAGACATCTGCCAATTTTTTTCCTTTCTAACCTGAAGCAAAAAACACTGGAGAGATAATTTGAGGTTTACCAATGGAAATGGTAATTCATCCCTCAACACTGAATCAAATCCAACTATGCATAAGGATTTTCCTCTTTCCCTCTTCCACTTGAGCACACGAAAATCATTAAGCCAGACAGGTGGAGCACAAATTTTTGAAGAGAGTACTGCAACCTACAGAAGAGTTTTGAGACTGGCCCGAGCAACCGCTGTGCGATGTGAAAGCCCATCTCAAAAGGAGGACTCCCCACATATCAGAATTGTTTACTCAAAATACCAGCACTGCCAATACTGAGTCATTTGAAATTCGGATCATGGTGAAAAGCTGTTGGGACAGCACAGACCGTGGCAGCGCGCCCAAAAAAACTGGCAATACATTAGTGCATATGGATGCCATTTTGGCAAATTATATTTGCCATTTCTGAGAAATCCTGGTAACGAGCCAGGCTGAGCATAATAAAACAGCTGTGCTACAGTTACTGTTTCATAATGTCACATACTGCTAGTAATATTAAGAACCCTGCCCTCAACTTGAAGGAAGACATCCGCTACTCTGAACACCAAAAAAGGACAAACTAGAACAAAGCCTCACTTTTAAAACTTTGTCTATTTATACACTTCAAGATTTCTCTGATACTTCACATGTTGCATTTAAGCCAGTTATAGCTACAACTATATTTTATACAACATTCCGAAGCATTTCCAATGCATTTGCTTAAGCCCATTTTAATATTTCATGTGATGTACATATTTAGCATTCCAAAACTCACTATATATAAAAAAAAAAAAAAAATCACTGAAATGAATTAAACCTTTCTTCAACAGAAACAAAAAATAATTTCCCACCTCTGACATCTATTGTCCACCTCTCATGGGTCGTACTCTGAAAGTATTCAACCTCACAACAAAAAAGGAGTCCCAAAATATTTTGTCACAAAGCCTTTAAACAAGGGCATAACAACCAAATTATGACTGGCAGAACAGCTACTACACATACATGGCAATGTGTCTTCACAACATTAGTATTTATTTCCATTGAAACAAATTTTATTACATTTTCTGTAAGTCAGACACAGCTCATAGGCAATTAGCCAACATCATGATGGAACACATTTTTTGCCTCCTCAACAGGCAGAACAAAATATACTTTTCCTCTCACCAGACACAGTGAGCTCCTGTATCAAAACATAAGGGGAAAACAAATAAATTTGTTATTAATGCTAGATGTGTGGATTAGAAAAGCAATGCCCAAGTAAGCTACACTGGGTACTGCAACCACAGTAGCTATCTCCCAACTTGAATAAAATGCTCCTCTTCCAAATTTAGAATTTCAATTTATAATAGAAAATTGTACCAGTGGTCTAACCTTCCTTTGAGAACCAATGGTAAAAGCCTGATAAACTAATCTAAACCCAACCCTGTTAAATTTTATCAGCTTTAAAAAGCCTCAGTCAACACATTCAAAATAATAACTTTGCCAATATAGTTTCCACATATTTTACTCAGTGAATTATTTACCAGCACTTCCTCACACAAAACACTTTTCTTGAAATTTCCTTTATTTTTCCAGCCTTTTCTTTTTTTTTCCTTTCTTTCTTCTGGCTGAAACCCTAGTCCCCATCAATTCTAAATTAAGTATATGTACATTGGCATTAAGAAGCTAATGCTGAAATGTTACCTCGAACTAATACTAAGCTATAAGAAAAAAAATATTAACAGAAAGCCAGGAAGCCAGGGATAAACTACAACAGGGACACAAAACATGCCCAGTTTTTCTGCCCCAATCAGCATGTGGAAGTTGGATCACGAGAGCAGTACTTTATAGTCAATTTGCCATTATCTAGGGGAGGCGTATGGGAAGACAGCTTATACCAGACAATGGAAAATATCTCATTAATACAAACATTAGAGGAGGTCTAATACATACACTACAGTCAAACCCAAATGGACTCCAGCTGAGCTACACAGGTGGATCTACGCTGTGCTCATCACTTCTTCCGGAGGGCTTTTTTGGGGGTTGGAAGAGATCACTTCAACTCTTACCCAACACAAAAACTGAAAAACAGGTTACAGTGTGTATCAGAAGGATTTCCTCCCACCTCCATTCACACTTCAGCCCTGGGTGCCCTCAAATCTCAGTTACCTCAAATGTTTTATCACCCCAGGCCAGACACTACTTTGGTAATCCTTGCCTAACAAACCCACCAGAAAGCCATTCCTGTTGTATAAAGCAGCACAAGTTAAAAATGGTCTCACGTTTTAATCACAGTGCGTAATGGAAATAATCACACATAGCTACTGCATTAAATAATCACACATACTGCATTAAATTCCTTCTTACCTCCCAAAGGAAAAATATTTTTTCAAAAATTGAGGAAACAGTCCTAAGATTCCAAGACAAAACAACTATCAATATGGAGTAACAGAACAAAATCTTCCAACAATAAACACAGTCTATTTCATCACCCATCAAAACTTAAAAATATTAATTTCCCTATTTATGTATTATGAGTTGAAAGTAAAGACAAATACTCCTCCCCGTTCTTGGCTTTTCATATTCAGAAACAAAGGCAAAAAGGAGAGCAAAATGCCCAGAGAGCATTCCTACAGCCACTTGTTAGGAGGTTGCCCTATTACTGGAACTCTCAGAAAAACTAATCAGAGACAAGTAAAGGTATAAAGTTAAAGTAGATTAGCAAAAGTGCACTAAATATCTCTGCCAATACTCTTATTCAGAATTGATACTCTTAACACAGAATTAAAGTAGCCTTTGTTTAATTAAGTAAATTAATATTTGGAAACAACTAAATTAAATACACCTGAATTCCAGATTAATTTTTCCACACACAAGTTTAATGCAATTTAATTAATCTATTTTAAAACATTAATTCAGAATAATTCTTCTGAGCAGTCCCTTGTAAACAACCTATTTACTGAAACATCTGATGGCTTTACAAAGTCACAGGGCATCATTCCAAAGTGTATAATCAAAAACATCCAACGCCTTGTTAACATATAAAAACGTGCACAAAACATCTATCTTTTCTCTCATATGAATTAGTGAGGGTAAACACTATACTTTAAAATAAAAATTCAAAACGTTTTCCAAACCTCTAGTCTAGTTAAGAGTGTTTAATTGAACTTCTCTTCATTTAAGCAACTAAGCACTCCCTTGGCTAGTATTTCTCAGTGCTATTGATAAATGAAGTTCTCTCATACTTCAACTTGCACTATGACAAAAATTTACTTATGATTGTGTGAAAAAAGCTGAAGGGTGCCAGGACTTCCCCAACCCAAAAACCCCAAATGTTTTTCCTCTTCTTCGTTACACTTTTCCTTTAAATCAATTAAGGCCAATTTTCAAATACGTAATTTTTGTTACAAATATGTACCTATTATTCTTTATACAAGCACTATTGGCCAATCAGCCCATTTTTCTGAGCCTAATATCTAGCATGAATGGAACAAACGAAGGTCCTTATCTTGCCAAGAGCTATGATTTGCTGACACTTATAAAAGTTCTCACACACTAAACCAACCAGACTACACAGGCAAGCCCAATGGTAAGAACGTATTCTATACGTGCACACAACTGTATTAATCCTCTGTGAGGACAATGTTGTGCAGAAGTAAGATGACCTTATTCTGTAAAGGGATTATCGTATAAAGATCATCTTCCCTTTGAAAGCGAAGATCCACAGAGGACACAACACTCATTAACTCTACTGCTTTAGGTCAGTTCTACTTGCCTGAGTACTGGTCCCTTCAGGGAAACAGCCCAGAAGGACCACTGAGCTTTCAGTCTCTGTGCAAAGAATAATCCACACAAAAAATGCCTTTGTGCAGCTCAGTTTAATCCACTCTGGAAGCAAATTAAAACCAGCAAAAAGGCACTCCAAGTACAAAAAAAAAAAAAGTAATTTTCACATGATAATCTTAAGAATAAGCAGCACGTTCAGGCTAGCCTGGCAGCACATCTCCTGCATTGACAAGCCTTCACAGAAACAATCTCTATGAGTAGTTCCACTGAAAGAACTGGGAAATGTTCATACAACTCAATACATGAAGTTCTTCACAGGTATTGCAAGGTTCAGAACCTGACAATGCTCTTTCAGTCTTGTTCTGTGACCTGCAACGTTTGTCTAATTCTGAAGTCTAGCTTTTTCTCCAAGATAAAGTCACTTTAGTTGGCAGCTGGAACGCAGCCTTCCTACACTCATTAGAATTCCCCAACAAGCCATGTCAGTGCAAATATTAATGCACTGTAACATAAAAGGAATAACATAATAAAAAGCAACAACTTAATAGCATGCAGTGTTAAATGCACTGTAAACGCAAGAGCTACCAGCCTCCCTTATGCTCCAGCTCTCAGGAGCTGCAGTCTATCAGAATATGAAGTTGAAAATTATTTTCAGTGGGAGGATGGGGAAAAAAAACAAATCAGAATTTACACTTTTTTATTACTACTAAAAACTATAAAGGATAAGATTCTAATCTTTCTTATCATCTGTTTATCTGTCATCCTTACTCTCAATCCAACTTAAAAGGCGAGTAAAAACATTGTGGTTTAAGTAAATTTCATAATAAAACGACACAAGCATTCCAGTTTAACAATTTTAAAAATCAGTGTAACAATATACAGGCATCTTTGGTTCAGCCAAAGATCAGGAAAAAAAAAGTCTATCCTCCCAAAACATGACAGAAATGTTTTTTATCTGTGAAAACACGGACACCAGCCATAACATTCTGGAGACAGATATATAAAATAAATATCACTCACAGAGATACTATGCTGATGGACTCCAGTACGAGTTCTTAAAATATAGATAGCAACAAAAAAAAACCAAAAAAAAAAAAGGAAACAGCTGCTCCAAGAATAAAGGATCTTGAAATTTCTTTGGAGTACAAAATCTTGCAGGGAGGCAGAAATTCTTAGATATTACTATGAAAGCTCACATTATTATTATTATTATTGCTATTGTTTTATTGTTCTGCTTCTAGAAACATTACTCCCCCCCCTCCTTTTTTTTTTTTTTTTCCTTTCCTTCATTCCACCTGGTACAAGCCGCTGTTTTGCTTGGATGCCTTTTTCTAATTCTTCTAAGACACTGTCATTTGCCACAATCCTAACAGAATGTAAACAGGCTGAAGTAGAGGTACCACTGTCCTGCTTTCGGTGTGCTCGTACCAGCCTAACACCCCCCGGCACAAGGAACAACAGCGCTGAGCGTGTGGCCACGTACACCAGCAACTCAAGCACAGATTCTCTGTGGACCCTCTGTAAACACTCTTGTTGCTGTCATGTGCCAACAGCCCAACCGCCGTATCTTTGATGTCATTATTCCCAAGTGAGCCAGGAAGGATATGTTAACACCTATTACAACTACACTTCCACGTGCTTACACATGCAAAAAAAGTCTGACTTTAATTTCACAGACATATAAACCCATTGAACTTAATGAGACTACCCATATGGACTGGATATACATTAAGTGTTTGCAGATTCAGTGCCTTAAGGCAGAGGTCAGTTTTCTGCATCAGGGTATAGTTATTCAGGACATAAGTCATTAATGCCAAGCACAATTTGTATGTAGAGCTGAAAACCAGCAAATATGAAATAAGAACTGGCCGGACAGCAACTGCAGTATGCAGAACCAGACACAGTCATGTGTTTTATCGTTTTCAACCACTAGATGGAGAATCTTTATTGACAACAGCTCCAAAAAATAACCCTGCAAGTACTTAAATCCAAAGAACAAACTTCCAGAATTAATTTCTTACTATTCACATAGAAGTCTCTCCCAGTCTCAAAGAGCTTCTACCCATGACCAGAATTTTTTTGAGATGGGTAGTCCCGATGTCCTTTTGACCATTGGGTAACTGTACCTTCATTTGAAGTTAGAAGTTACTACTTTTTTTATACAACCTCTTAGTCTACTTTTCTGTGATCCTTCATATCGACTTTCGGAGTTTCAAACCACTGCCTAACACAGTCAGAATTACATAGGGCAGATCTTACACATTTACAAAAACCGTCACACTGATAAATTGGGGTTTTTGTGCCTCAAACTCTAAAACATCCTGCAGATGTTGGGAATAGACATATTTTTGGTGAGATTATCAGCATGACTTAAATGCTTGCAGAGTGTACTCCAGTTAATGAAGGCAGCTCCACGATGTCAGATTCAAAGGGCGCCTTAAAATACCACACCTAACTCACTCTGCCTGTGTCATTACATAGAGATGGCTGTACCTCTTGGGTGTTTCTACACCAGAAACTATCCTCAGACAGAAAGAGTAAGTTTGGTCCTGTAAATTTCCTATTCAGGAGTACTTTCATAAGTTTCTAGCAAAACGACATTCCTGCTAAACAGGTAAAATCAAAACAAAAATACTACACTAATGCTATTTCTGGTTGAAACGCAAACAAATATGGAAACTGAATGGAACAAAAATACAGCTGCACTCCATTCATTGTGATGTTTGCTACCAGCAGAAAGCTCTTACCAGAACATTACATGTATGAGAAAGAGCAAAACTTTGCTTGAAGTTTAATACTGCAAGCAGATTATACAGCAGTCCAAACATTGTACTTAAAAATTTGATTTCTGAGTGCTTTGTTTCCTATTCTCCATCACAAAACCCAAAAGACATTAAAATGTTATGTTTCATCTAATATGAAAGAAAGCCTGGTAGCGTACAGACTTCAGCAACAACTGGTCTAGCACACACTATCCGTGATTCAGTTTTCCCATCTGGGAAAGAAAAGAAAAAAAAAGAGAAAAGAAAAGAAAAAATCCTTCCTCCTCAAAAAACCCAAGGTGCAGTATCTGCCCGGTTCCTGAAAAAAAAGCTGTTATATTAAATGAGTTGGTATTATCCTCCTGCAGGGGAAACAGAAGGAAACAAGTGATTTTTAAACATATCATAGGGCCCTTACTGAGAAGTGATTAAGAGCTGAGGTAGTGGGAAAGCCAATACTCCAGAAAACAGTGGTAGCTGAAGCGTCACCAGCTATGAAATCAACCTAGCACTAACTCAGAGCTACTAACACCCAAAGTTCTTGTACCACACTGTAATTTTTATGAACAGCAGGACAAAGTAACACAGCAAATGAGCTTCACCACCACTATTCAAAAGATCTGCAGAGGTAGCTGAGAAGCAAACTGAGAACAGCTGTGAAGTCTTCTTCCAGTCCCAGGAATCAAATCACTTGGAGGAAGGGCACAAGCAGTACCAACATCTTTTACAGGCATCAGAATGTAGTCTTTTTCAGATGAGCCTCCTCTGCAGCTGCGGGATGTGCATTATGCTCATGAAACATAAATTATGTCATGAAGAATCAAGGGAGCACATTTTCCCCCTGCAAGGATGTGTACACTGGAACAAAGTTTATCACCAGATCTTGGACCCTAAACTTGTACATGAGAGAAGACTTTGGAGAACACAATTTCTATCAAAATTGAGCTTTATTACTTCATTTGGGGGAGAGGAAAGTGTACTGATATTAAAACATTTTGAAATCTCAATGGCGTAGACCGAAATAATTTTGAGAAACTTTAATTTCCCATATGAAGTGGACACCAAAAAGCTGAGAAGCTCTTTAAGACTGCATGTGATACATTTGTAGCTGCTTTGTAGCTAAACAATACTGTGTGTTGGTCAGAAAGTCTTTGAGATACTTTCTGTACAACTGCTTGTACACAAAGAATTTTTTTAAGGACTGTATGTATAAGAATAACAGATCTAGATACCAGCTCCTTATTCAATATTTCGATCCCCTTTGGAAATTGGGAAATAAATAGCATAACAAAAGGGTTGCAACTGAAAAATAGCAATTCTTAAAAAACTGTCAGGTGCTACCAGGAGAAAAAAGGAGGTGAAAAAAACATTAAAACACTTGCTAAAACTTGCTGAATAAATAACAGCTTCTGAATATTGACCACCTACATAATAATTTGTACCTGATATAAGCATTTGCAAGTATTTATAATGTAGCTTCATTAACTATTTGAATATTAAATAGTTATCCCATAAGTTTCTTTCCTGCTTAATACTTCAATTCTATTTTACTGTGTAAGTCTGATATTTGTGAAAATTTATGCAACCTATATTATTTTAAGTTTATTTCCCTTTTGCAAGATTGAAAGTACACAGTCAAGACCAAAAGATGGGAAATAAAGAGATTTTAAGGAAATTAGCACAGCTTTCAACTTATACTTCTGAAAGCCAAGGTTTTCATTATGTTGTTCAATTGTTTTAGTATCATCAAGTAATTTCTCCCCCTCATTAAAAAAAAAAAAAGAATCATTCTCTGTATTCAATAAAACAGCTTAATGAATACTATCGCAAATAGTACTTTAAACTTCAAATGACCACTGAAACAGCAAGGCCATTAACTCAATGCAATTATTTCATAAGAAATGTTTACCAAAGAACAAATTTTAGACTCGATAAAATTTTCCAGGAAGATTCCCTCTTTCAGAGCCCTTCACAACCACAAAGCTTCAGTGGGATTGGGTTCTGCTTCAGTGGGAAAAAGCACCCCAAGATGCCATGAGACTCACTGACTCCATAGGAAGGCCCATCACCAGCTTTGGCATCAATGACCATGTGCAAAAACTTCCATTACAAGAAGAGCCTGTGGTTCTTCACACCTTCCAACAACATTTATTCCAGGTTTATAAAGAGACCCAGAAGAACAGCTGAGTGAAGAATAAGGTAGCAACTGCACTATATAGGTAAAAAAATTGAGCTGGATAAGACTTATGTCCAAAGGACTGAACTCCCAAACCCCTAAAACGCATCTTGTATTACTAACTCTGCCAAAGCAAATATTACTTCACTGCACAGATCAAACACTGCAATTTAATGTAAATAGAAAATGAGTACTTTTAAATATGTTGCTAAAAGGTGTATGTTAAGGGCAAGGGGGAAAAGGGAAGGGGTGTGTATGTTAAATTAGCTTCTCTTTTATTAGAAATTAACCAAAATGTGGAAAAAAACCATAACACAACACAATCTCATGCTTTCTGAGGAAAAAGCATTAAAAGTGGAAAAAAAAAGTCTTTAAGTTACAGTAGCTAGAACTGACCTTTTTAATTAATAAAAAAATACGGAATTCACTTTCTTAAATATCTGATTTAAGTTGGAAACTATTATTTGCTCTGAAGAGTTAAAAATATCACCAAATTCAGGGTGCATTTCAAACTGAAATCACAGCATTAGGCAAATATAAGTAAGTACATCTTTGATCAAGCTAAAAAAAATGGCTCTGACAGATCTTTCCAAGTTTAACAACATCCATATTTTCAATCATGAAGACTCAGAATGTTCTCTATTTAAAACCAAGTAAAAGATCATTTAGACGCTTCAGTTAGTGCAGAAAACTGCTCTTATGTGTTTCTGGAAGCAGCCACACTGCAGACACGACCTGTCACTGTCTGGGTAAAAATAAAAGCAACAGCAACTAAGCCCCTGCGTCCTGGGTAGCAGAGCTGAGCTCCTGAGCCATGTACACTCTGAGACATACAAGCGCAGCTCCCACATCCTGAGTACACCACATCACCAACAACACGCCAGGCTAGGACTGGTACTGCGTGATGAAAATCCCCACCAGCGTGAAATTCCAACCAGAAGAGACCGCCGAGGAAAAACATCTTGCCCCGTGCTGGTTTGCAACAAAAAGGCAGTGCTGAGAAGCCACATCAACTGTTCTACATCCAAAGCTGCTGCTTTCCTCGGCTCCAAGACACTGTGTGCGTGTCACGGGGCACTCTCCCACGATACATCGTGTGTCAGGTCTGCGTAGTGGAGCACGGACACTACGCCAGAATCTGTTTTCTTCTATCGTATTCATTCACTGTGTTAAAAATAGCTCTGCTACAGAAACAAAAAATAAATGCAGAGGCAGGATGTGGGAATAAGACATACACCTGAATCTGACCTCCTTCGGTGTGCTTTATGAGACACCATCCCTCAGTACGCACTTTTCACTGGCAGAAGGAATTAAACTGGAAGTTTACAGCATTAGAAAGTCTCAACTTCCTCTCTGCAGGAAAGAGGCTTTGCTGTATCACTGAGAGACCTTGCCTCGGAAAATTGTCCACCCTTAAGCACAGCAGACACTCCAGGACCGGTACACACCATGACAAGCACCTGGCTCAAGGGAAATTTGTGCAAAATGGTTTATTCTTATGCGATCGGCTTACCCAAAGCAGGCTCTTTAAAAGCAAAAGGGAACAATATAACTTTTTCTGGTTTTTATCATTAATATATTTTTCCTGGTATATGCACTGCTAATCTTCTAAACACTGGAAAAACCTTCTGATCTAGCAATTCCAGAGGGGACAAAGACAGACCCCAATGTTGGCAAAGGCTGTTACTATCAAAAAGCACGACGGCCAACATGAAAAATACAATTAACCTGCTTATGCAAAAGTCTTTTAATAGATTTACCTCCTGTAGTTATCTAGAAAAAGGAAACATTCAAGCTGCTGAAACAGACCTTAGCACTGCTTTAAAACATAGGGATATTAGTATTTTTAAATTCTTACCAAAAATACTTATGAAAATAAACTGAAGAACATCACTTCAGTAGAAAAATGTAGAGCAAGTAGTTCTTCACATTCTGAAATACTTTGATTAGTACAGTCTGATCCTGTTCTGTCATTTCCCCCTCCTTGTTTAGGGAAAAAAAAAAAAAAGTAAGTAACCCCAGCTTTAAACTTGCAAGACTCTATATTCACAGGATGATAAAGAGAGATAAGTTGGTAGAGATAACAGACACAAGTTGTGTCTAAGGAGCAGGGAAGGAAGGGGTGTTCAACTTTACAGCTGCTATGAATTCACTCCATGGGTAGGAGAGATGTATTCTTTTTTCATCATAAAATACAGGTGGCTCCAATTTTCAGAGGCAAATTTGAAGTTAATGTATTTTTCCCTTAAGAGGTCTAAATCAGGGTTTTACAAACAGGAAGCAAGATAAAAGAATTTTGTTCAACAGACAACATTACAAATTATTTTATTTAAAGTCCCAAATGCAAAGGATTTTATGTAGTTAATCCTTTTGTGCACTTTTGCTTAACATGCAGTCTAACAAGTGGTAGGCAAAACTAAGCGCTTAACAGTAGCTTAAAAAACCTAAAGCTGCAAGAAAACAAATGTTTGACATGACTTTAAAGACATTTTATTCTTTTAATTTTTACTTGGGAAAAAAAAAAGATGATTTAGCCTTTTAATGAGTAGGTAAAAAAAACAGAAAACAAAATTACTTCAATAGTTAACAACTAAAAATCAAGTTTCAAACTAAAGGAAATCAAATCTGTGAAAAAAAATTTTATTGGCAAAGTTTAGCATACATAGACATTTTGTTGTTCTAATTCTAATCATTAGTTGTGCATTGTCTTCTCCTACAAGCAGCTCTTGCTTTCTGCTCAATTCACATAAAGAGTTTCTGTAGATCTCTGGGACAAGGGCTCCTGTGCACAAAGAGAAATACCCATCTCTTCCTCTCAAAATGTATGTACTAAGAGAGTCTTTACTTTCTAAGAAGCATCAGAGCAATTTCAATTCAAGGCATTCTTCGGTGAAAGATATGAAGACATTCAAGTTCTCACAAAATAAAGACATGTATTCTTCCTGCACATACGATGATTTACAGGTTTAGGGGAAAGCTCAAGATAAAAGCCAGAAACAATCTCAAGCCCTTGCAAATGTGAGCGTGTTACTCCAATTAACGTGGGTTTGAATCCCATAAGACAGCACCACTCTTTGCAAAATCAAGGTAAAACTTGTATGTGGCACCTCTGGTTACACAGAACTGACTCTAAGCTCTTCTTCCTTCACCTGATCAGTACAAAACACTGTAAAACATTTATGTTGTACTGTGTTAAAAACAGCACAGGCAGGAAACAAGCCTTTTTCAAACATGTTTAGCAGAACACGTGCTGACAGAAGCCTTTCAACTGTGAACGTTCATAATTAGCACTAAATATATTACTACTGTAGTCCTAATGTTATTATTCAATTACTCCTTTAAGAGAACCTTAAAATTTAAAACCTGTCCTGTAACCACACAACAACTTGAACATGGATGGATAATTAAGACCTTAAAATCAGTTACTGTTATTGTAAAGCAGACTCTAAATTACAAAACAAAGAAAAAAGTTACAAAGTATTTTCATCCTCTGAAGGAAATGGAATGTTTCCAAACTCTGAACTCAAATGTTTTTGCTCTCTTCAGTAAATTGACTAGTCTTTCTTTGTAACATCTTTTCATGTATTACTGAAAACTGAACTACTGCCAAGATGTCATTCAACATAGGGAATAAGGCTCATTCAGTTTCAGAATGAAATTGTTGTTCTGGTCAATTTCAAGTAACATCCATTTTAAACATATATTAATACTTTCTAACAGAGAAAATCCATCCTTTTAAGAGGCACTGCTATAAAACTATTAAGATAAAGGGCGGGTTTTGTTTGGGTTTTTTAGCTTGTCATTTTAACATCTTGCTTGAGTACTCAAAATGCAACAAATTTTATGTTTGCTTTTTGAAAGACTGACATCAGCACAGTACTACACCTAAGGTAACCTCACACAGAAGGGAAAAAAATTGCAAAAAACGTTCCAAACTATCATTTTGCAACAATCTGAAAGCTGCTTCCACCGAAGCAATCACTCAGTTACTAACAGCCCTCCAAACTTGTTTACTTGAAGAGGAAAAAAAAAGCTTCCCTTGAGAGCTCTAAAAATAAACTGATACATAAAATATACGGCCCATAGTAGGATAAAATTACTATATTTGGTTAAGCACACAACTTCCCACAGTACGAGGATTTTAAAAGACAAATTAAAAATAGCAGCACTTGAATTGCAAATAAGGAAAAAGGGAAGACCGAGTGTGTTGTCAAACAGATCGCTAATACGAACAGGTTAGAAAATACCAACCCTGATATGGATGTGAAAAACCCTTACTATGAGTAAATGACCGCACACGCAATACGGCACCTCAGGAGACTATTTTTCTCCCCCAAAACACTACCAGGCACGTGAAAAGAAGCAGCCCCTTTCCATTACCGCTACCTGCAAGCGGCAGAGGGAAAAGGAAAAGGCAGTACCAATGTCAGCAGACATTTACACTCTCTTACGATAGGGAGGGAGGGAAGGAGGAGTGAGCTCAGCGATGCCCCTTCCCAAAAAGGTGCCTGCAGCGCAGCGTGTGCGCCACCCGGGAGAGGGAAGGCTCAAACCTGCCCCGTCCTTCAGGAGGGGAACACACGGGACGCAGGGAGCTGGGTGGGGGAGAGAGCGGGCCACGGTCTTCGGGGACGC
>JAHREE010000144.1:400883-415125 GCA_033628505.1 Tringa tobata
ATCTACGCCCGGCGTCCGGCCCCCCGGGAGCTCAGCCCCGGCCGTCCGGCCGCGGGGCGCCGCGGTTACCGTGTGCGGTGCTGAATTCTCGTGGTGTTTGTCGAGCGGCTGCGATAATGGCGTCCTTCCTCGCGAGAGATCTCCCTCTCCCCAGCGCGCAGGCGCCGCCGCGCTGCGCCCGCTCGGCCCCCGCCCGCCCCGAGCGCTCGCGCAGGCGCAGGGAGGTAGGCGGGCCGGGCAGCCGCCCTTCAGCGCCGCGCCGCCGATGGGGACTACAATTCCCAGAGGGCAGCGCGCCGGGCCTGCGTTGCCGCCCCCGCTGAGCAGGCCGGGATCTGTAGTACGCGCGCCCGGCGCGGTGCAAGCCGGGAATTGTAGTCCGCACATCACACTTCATACCCACACGCTGTCCCTTCTCTCTCCCTTCTTCACCCTTGGGACGCAGCCGGCCCTGCCACAACCCTGAGGGCTCCAAAAAAACCTCTTGCTCCGACCGGGAGGCCACAACAGGGTCTTGCCGTGAACCCCAGGATGGTGACAGACCTGGCAGCGTTTGGGACAACGCAGCCATATGGTTTGTGTGAGCGTCCCACAGCCTGCGATCACATCCTGCCGCTCCTTCTCCCAAGGCGTCTCAGGGCTACTGTGGACTCTCAAAGCTACATCGCTTTTGTATTAAGTGTTTCCAGACCTGCCAGGTGACGTAGCCACAGGACTTGGCCAGCGGAGTCGTCAGCAAAGCAGATTAGACCTATATCTGCGCCCCGAGAGCCATTCGCACACTGAGGTTCCCTTCCCCTGCACCTTTCTCTGGCCCTTCCATTAAATTTCTCCCTGCTCAAATGGCTCCTGAGCGCTTGCACTGCTGAAATGGGATGATCTGAATGTAAGCTGTCATATTAAGGAGAAAAATGTCACCGTGCTCAGAGCACAGCTGAAGAACAGGCAGCAAGTGGGAATTTGCTAATTTAGACTCATCAGACTGATTCTTCTGCTGCTTCGTTCCTGCATTTGGTGTGAGAACAGAATGACTGGGCGAAGGTGGAAAACCTTCTGTTAACCTTCTGGGGGTGATAAAAATATGCAACAGCGCAAAAAGGAAGCACGGAGGAAGTATGCAAAGTAGCTCTGAAAGAAGGCAAGGATGAGATTACTTTACTGTATCCTTATATATCACAGTGTTGCCCAAACAAGACCATCATCTTACTTCATTTTTCAGCTTCAGACTAGCCAGCGGTGACATTCAGACTTCTGCATAAAAATATTCCTTAAATGAGATGCTTAATTCAGTTCTGCAGCGTCACGACTTGAAACTCAATCCACTCTGGTTCAGTTGTAATTGAATCCCCTGATATCTACAGACCTACAGCTCAACGGAGTTGTTGCCGTGGCTGTTGGACTTGTGGTTTGAAATGCTGTTCTGAGGCCCTGTAGCTTTGTCACGTTCAAACTCAAGGTGTCCACTGCAGGACTGTTGCACCTGTGTGAAATTAATCAGTGCCTGTCACAAAAGCTCCAGTTTCTAAAGTGCTTCAGAGCCCAGGAGAACAGCAATTCCTCCTCTTCCTCTGTCTGGAACTTACGGAGTCAGAGAGGAGGACAGAGACAGGTTTCACCTTTCTGGCTGGAAAACGTGCTAACAGAGGCACGTGGGCAGTGCCATTCCTCCAATATGCTTGTAGCAACTTCTCAAGCTGGTGTTTTCAGTGTTAAAGAGTCGTCATGAGCCTGGGAATTGACAACCGGTGTGTCAGGGAAACCCTTGCCTCTGCTTCCAGATTTGTAACTGTTCAGCTGAGTCTGTTGGTTCATTATTGTGTTCTCTTCCTTCACAAGCAGATTAGGAAGTTAAAAGGTTAAACTACTTATAAACTGACTTTTCACACAGGATTACTTCACGCTTTGCTGCACAGGTTTGCCCTGCAACAGATTTGCCAAGCAGTTTCTGCTCCACTTAAGCAAATGCCAGGTCCCAACTAGAAAACCAGTGATATAAATACCAGTGTACTCACTGCTGTGGAAAGTTGCTAGTCATAAACCAAATCCAACGTAAAAGCTGCCCTGTTTTCTCATCAGTACATTCCCTCCCAGGGACTATTAACTCACGTTCTGCAGAGGGTGTGAGATCCTGCTCCTCTCTGTGTAGTCAGTAAATCATTTCTCAGCTAAAACAACACAAACAGAAAAATGATCATTGCCATAAACCAATTATACTATTCACCTATAGTCGTCAAATCAACTGCAGAAAATACTGGCAGGATCCAACTGATATCTACATCTTTGATCGGAGATAACAACATAATAAAAAAATAATATAGCACTTTACCACTGGCTGCAGCACTACCTTCTGCTCAGGAGTCAGTCTCCTTGATCACTACAGCAATCTGGAATATACAATTAACTTAGCTCTTGTAAGTGTTTTTTCCCTTTTTACCAGAGTAATTTCTTTTAGATTCCCCCCCCCGCCTGTCATTTCTTCCAAAGCAGGAGGTGTTTCCTTTTTCAATTTTTAATTACACCAATAAATCATGAAAAGACTGTGCTATCACAGCCTATCCCTTGTTCCCCTTGAGATAAAAACAGCCAGATACGACATACACTTCACACTATAAAGTATGACAGAAAACATTGGTAAACAGCAGAATAAAGAGGACATTTCTGCTCACCACTAACAGCAGACACCTCCTTTGTGCTTGAATCAGAAGGCCCAAATTTGGCTTTTAGTCTCTTAACACATGAATGACTTATCCAAGGATAATTGTTTCCTCTGCTTCACAATCACCTAAACTTTCTGAGCTTTCAAAAATGTACTCACCTGAATACTTTTTTATGAAATATTGAATGAAATTCAGTGCAAGTGCCCCTTTAGTGAATGAAGGCTTCACTTTACCAGGGGATAAGAGACTGCCCATGAGCCAGCACCAGGAAGAAGTTGATACAATGTAAATAATATTCTGTTTTAAAACGCAGTGACCTGCTCAAGTGCCTAAATCAAATCCATTCTTATTTTCCTTCCTCGTTATAAAAATCAGTAAGAACCTCAGGGTGCTAATATATCAAATTCATGTTTTAATTTTATAGAAGAAAATACATCCTGTTGCCCTGTTAGTCTGTTGTCCCAAATAAAATAACAAGCTATTTCTTTGCTGTTTTATTTCTTCGTTGTTTATTTCTTCACCTTTTCATGCTCTTTGTTTGTTTGTTTGATTTTCTCTCTCTCTTGCATTTTATGTATGTGCTAACTTTTCTCTGCCATGTTATGAAGAATCTTTTGGTTCCAGGAAATATCTAGCTTATTTTACCATTGTATCAGCATTAATTTACTATTGTTTCCTAAGGAAGTTGCTGCTTTCACATGTTCTGTGTGGATCAAGAGAGATTGGGATCTCATTCACTGGTTTCCTTTTTTTTTTTGTTAGGAAAAAAAATTTACCATAGCATCAAAGGTAAAAAATTAACACACTGTGCACACAATTTTGCAGCTGCATCAGCAGCAGGAAAACAAAGGTTGCCAAACAAAGCATTTGTTTAAACAAGTGACAGGCATTCATAATTATGCTCACTGCTGAGCATGAGAATATAGAAACAAAGGCATGAAGAACACAGAAGATGTGATCGGGGCACAGAAGTAACTCCACAGTTATAAGAACTCTGCAGAAATGATTTTCTTTCCCATGGATAAAATCCTTGATCACGTCCTATGCTATTAAAAACAAAAAGAGTACTTGAAGTTCCCCTGTTTGTTCAGTTTCTGATTGAGCTACTTTATTAATTTTCTATATACTAACTCTCATAACTGGAGAGGGACACAAACACCTCCTTGTGAGCATTGTCTTCATTCAATGAACATACTCCTAGTTTTCATTAATAAGGATGGAAGAAAAGGCTTTGAATTCCCACAGCAGAGAGAAAAACATCACTACACATTTGGTCATCCAGCTGGTCAAAGTCCATGGTCTTGTAAATTCATTTTTGCCAGTCTGAGAAACAAGGTGGGAAGCGTCAGGCATGATATAAATGTTCTCTTATTTATGTACTGTTCCATCTCCCTGTACACATCACAGGAAAAAATGATAGGAGGCTTTTCCCCTTCTCAGAAACCTGCCATTCTAACAAGCTCTGTATTTGCACTTTTCCCGACTGTGATGTTCCCAGGATCACGCTCACAGCTGTTTCTGCTGCCCTTTTACCTCTGTTACACCGCAGATATCTCTGCCCAGTATTTGCTAGTTTGCCCAGTTTTGTTCAGGTTTGCCACAGACCCTGTTTACTTCATCAGGTACCATTATCATCATCAGTCTTTTTTAATCCGCTGGGATTAACAGAAGCCCGAAGAGGAGCTCATCACACTGCTTTTAGAGGATTTTATCCTTTTCTTCAGACTGAAGGTTACCCAATAACTGCTTTTTCATACAGTTTGGTGTATTTTTTCAGACACCCAGTTACAAAATGTTACAAAGCATCAATGTATCATTAATGCTATTACTCCCACCAGAATCTGACCCTCTCCTAGTTCTGGACCTGCATCCGTTTAGGCACTTGTTCAAAATTATTTGCAAGGTAACACCATTTTTTTCAGGATTGAGAGGTAAAATAAGTGTAAATCTTCATCAGTGGCCAGAGAGACAGAATGTCCCATCAGCAAGTTTCCATATAATGCCACGTTTGCCATACACAGGACAGCAGAGCTCCCGTTTGGAGCGGTCCTGACTGCTCATGAAGTGCAACACCACCAAGTCCTGCACTTGGGATGGTATAATCCCATGGTTCGGTACAACCTGGAGACTGGCTGCTGGGGTGAAAAGCTCTGGAGAAAAGCACTGTAGGTCCTGGAGGACAAGTTGAACACATATCAGCAATGCACCCTTGTAGTGATGAAGGTGAATGGCATAGTGGGCTGTATTAGAAAGAGCACGGCCAACACCTCAAGTGACTATTCCCCACTACTCAGCCCTTGTGAGGACACATCTAGAGCACTCTGTCCTGTTTGGGAGCTCTAACCCAAGAGAGAGAACAAAAAACTGGAGGGAGTAGAGGTGATTAGCAGCCTGGTAAGCTCTGGTGCATTAATAAGTGTCCTAGTAAAATTGGGACATGGAAGAAAAGCTTTCCTTAGGCTGAAATAATATGTAACCCATGGGGAGTGTGAGCCAATTCACAGAGAAATGAGTGTTAAAGCCCATCCAGTAACAACCTGACTGCTTCATGAAAGTTGCCTTAGGTGATATTTTTATCTACTTTCATCAAGTTTTCACATGGACAACTCAGCAGCCATCCCAGGCAGCTTCCCACTACTTGATTGACCATCCTGTCAATTTATACAACAATAACTAGGTGAGGAAAACTTTAATTATGAGATCACTTTCCTTGTATCTTTTTAATTACAGCAAACTGTAAGGCTTTTTTTTTTTTCTATTTCCTAAATTGTTGGGTTTGACCTGCCAATGTTGCAATTGAGACAAGATTAGGATAGGAACACCCTTGCAAGCATGATTTCTTGAAACACTAACTCAAGGAGGCAATTTTCTCTCTGCAAGTAATAGCATTCATTTGAAGTCAGAGAGAATGTAAGCACCGACAACCCTCTAGTAAGCAGCAGAAATAAAGCAAATATTGATCTTCTCTGTCTAGTCCGGACTTACAGCGAAAGTCAGATGGGTGACAGCCAGAAATTTCTAGATTTTTACTTTTCTAGTTCCTGTGAAGACAAAGTAAGCACATTTCCATTGTATCTAGTCACACTCCGCATATGTAATCACCCACAATTATGAGCAACAATAGACGTTTGCTTTTGCAGTTCTCTGGGCAGAACCCCTAGCTGATAATGGCTTGCTCTTAGATACTCTGAAGCAGGCAGCTGAGGTAATAAATGACAAGCATTAAGAAAGATTCTCCTAAATAGTAGGTTTCGGAATAGCAAATAACACAAATAAGCTTGCTACTTTAGGATACTAAAGAGGATTCCCTGAGCCTTGCACTTAACACCCTTTGTGATAAGATTTGACAGACATGCATATGTTTAAAGCAAATATCACCAAGCAAATATGTTTCTAATTCAAAACACTAACATTTGTTCAGTAAAACCAAATAACTATTGGGAAATATTTCCCACATAAATATATAGATTAAGAAAGGAGTAATTTTTAATGGCAGTTTTTTAATGACTATGTTAATAGTGCTATTGTTTCTGCTTTCTCTGTTATTGACAGATTCTGTGGCTTTCAAAACATGCCCTCCTATGTACTTAATGATGGAAAATAATCACATGGATTTTGCAAATACTTACATGAGACTTACTAAAGGCCCCACAATACTTTTGCACTGTTATGACCCCGAGGCCACTAACAAGCTTTAATGGCCCTGACAAGCTTCACCTGTAGCCTCCACCCACAGCCCTACCCACGGGCCAGGAGCCCACTTAAGCCCAGACCTGGGTTAGGGTCCTCATCTTCAGGTTCATGCCTGACCCTGTCTCTAGGTAGGACTTTAGACCCTTGGTGTTGCTTGTCTTTGGCCCTCTCTCCTTTTGCTTCTGCCTGAGCTCTCTGGTTGAACCTTGGACCTGTTTTGTCCCTTGCAATGTTTGGGACTGCTAATGGACACTTTTCCCAGCAGCCAGCTCTGCCTGTTGTGCACAGCCTCTGCGGGGCGGCACGCTGCTGGTGAGGGCACTGCTAGTGCTGGGACTATCCCTGCCTCCCCTGTCCTTTGAAAGTGGCTGATCTGTGCTGCTCCCTAATCTCCCCTGGCACCCTCTTCTGATGGTTCTCCATCTTCATTCCTTTTTGGCCTATTGTAATCTGTAATGTTACCTGTCTTTGCCATTTCTGTAGGTTGGTGCTAAGGGAGAAAGAGCAAACATCCCAAAGAAAACTAAAGGATTGGATTTTTTATACATAATCTTTCAGGTAAGATAACAAAGTTATTGGAATTGCATGGGGAAATAGTAAGAGAGTAAAACTCTTCATGTTTTCATCCCTAAGAAACACAAATCAGGAAAAAATCTCAATCTATTCTCCCCACTGGGGAAAAAAAAAGCCAACTTCACCTGGGTCAAAGTGGTGTGTGAAGAGTAATTATGGTTCCTTATGTCTATTGCTATTTCTAGTCTGTACAAAATTATTCCTCTTATGGGCCATTTGATAGTTCAGAAGAACAAATTCCTCACCTTGAGGCTGCAATGCCACTGTATTGCACGCTTGGAGCTAAATCACTGTTCTGTAGGAGGCTGCTCTCCTTCCTGTTCTCCTTGTATATCTACTAGATTTCTGTGAATTCCTCAGTTTGAGGAGTCACCAGTCCTCAGAATTACAGCTGTTAATGATAGCAATTCTTAGCTATCAGTATTCAAATATACAACTATTCAAATTCAAAGCATGTATGCAAGAAAATCGATAAGAAACCTCTCTCCTTGCATACAAAAGAGTGATTTCTGTAACCCCTTAGTGTTCTTAGAGCCAGATGAGAAAGAACCTGGAAAGCTATGCAGAATAATCATCAACTAGGTGGCCCTCCAATGAAATGTAGAGCCAATAAAGAAGCCAGTCCAGGGACAAGTTGAAAATTAACTACTTGGTTAGCTCCACCTCTCCAACTACGAAAGGGTGCTCTCAAATTTTTTTCATAAATAGGTCTGGAGACCCCTCAGTTATCTTGAAGCTGTATATCCACAGGACTGTTTTCCTCTACTTCATGTTGATAGGTCGCTAGACTCTGGAAAGTTCCTCTGGCTGTTTGATCAACTGAAGATTTTAAGTGCCAAGGTGATAGCAATGAATAGTGTGAAGGCAAACACACTGGCACATTTATACAAGCAGCTGAAAACTATCTGGAGTCCACCAGCAGCACCAGCACAACTCTGCAGTCTGGCCGCCTGCACTCATAAAAACAGGAATGATGCACGTAAGTGTATTTCATTTTATCAAAATAGTACTGGATCCCCGCCTAAGAGAGGTGCAGAGGTACAAAGACAACAAATGAAGTTAAGCGTTGCTCTTCTTTCTTATTTGTCAGCTAGCCAAAAAGAGAAATGTGAGAATGTGACTGAAAGACTAAAGAAAAAGAGTGAATAGAATGAGAGAAACTAGAGATAGAAAAACCTTATTGAATTGCTTGATTTATCTCCATGTGCAGGATGAAAACATTGTTATTTTTGCTCTGTCAGTGTTATTGAATTGTTAGTGATTTTCACTTGTAACCACAATGAAGTAACATACTGTACAACAATTACTTTTAAACTTTGTCCTGCAAGGTTTTGCTGGTTTCAATGAAAACCCTATTTATAAGTGTAATTCACAGCAGATTGAGCACAAATTCATTGAGTGACTTTGAATTTAATAGACACTACAATCTTTAATTTTGAAAACGAGGCTGAACAGAAGTACAAATCACAAAACTCTCCTGATGTGGTGTACAGAAGAACTACAATGAGTCACTTCCTGAGATGCAGGACACTACTAGAAGATGTCAAAGACTTAGTTATCTAAAATACTGATTAATTTATCTACAAATAAGATGAGGCCAGCCAGAGACTGCATATCTACTTGCCTGTGTGCAGATAATGTCAGCTGGAGCAATAGCAAAGTGTAATTTTTTACATCTAGGAAATCCTTTTCTTTCCTCTGTAAAAAAAGAAGAAAAAATTCAGCTTACTAACTTTTCCCAAAGAACAGCCAGATTCCTCCTTGAATACTGAGATGTGATTCCTTCCATTTAAGAAAAGCTGAGATCTCTAGATCCCCACATGTGATGGAGAGAGTAATTATTTTAGGCTTACCACAAATCCATCAGTTTTCAGTAAAGGGCTAAATGATGCTGTATTATTTTTTTTTTTTGCTGTGGATACTTGTTCATGGGGACCTGTACTGAGAATTCGTGGTAACGAATATTTCAGGAAAAGATCATACAAGGCTGTTTCATTATAAGACCATTGATGATTAAATTAACTACAATAGCTATCTAACTCTTTTTACCCACATTTCTCTTTTCAATTTAAGGCAGATGTTAATTATTATTTAAATCTTTCTCTACTCCATGACATTCATGCAGGAAATGCCAAAACAAACTGATTCAGGAAAACACTATCTTTGGAATGCCTGGTTTCGTCTGCCAGGGAATAGACACCAGATCTGAATAAGCCAACCTGTGGGTTCCTCCATCTGGTGGCTAGACCCTGTGCACAATATGCGTTCAAAGCAAAAAGCACATTCAATTAAATCCCGCTATTCACAGCTGACAGTACAAACAGCCCTTTCAGTGACAAAAACTTGATCAAAGAAACAGTAAAAATGGACTACTGAGCTCTTAGGTAATGTCTTCAGTGTAAAGTTCGCTATTTTTCTGATCTTCATCTCTTTTATCTTCCTTCCCTCACCCCTCCCACTCACAGAAGTCATCTCTCACCGTGCTGGGTGGTGATTCTTTCACTTGGCAGTTAACTCAGACATTTGCTGTGAGGACATAGGTTAAACAATTAAAAGGCTGATGCTTCCCAGTGCCTTTTCTGGATTCCCCTTAGTGCCCCCACAAGGACAAAAGTCTTTTTCTGCACTTCACTGGGAAAGAGCTGTAGAAACACTGTTGAAAATCATGGTATGTATGTAAAAAATGTCTAGTGACGTGGAGTACTGCAGTGGATGTCTGTACTAAGCTCTGTGGCATCTTGTAACAATACATGAAGGCAGTGGTTTCAGACACCTTTTAATACAACAGAGAGGGAGTTGCTAGAAATGCTCTTCAAAGAGATTTTTTTTTTAAGGCTACGGAGTATACTCTCACCCTAGTAATTATTGCCACAGCAGACCTGAATGTCTTTTTTTCTTTCTTATCCTTTTAGAAGAAGTTACAAGAAAAGCAGAATCCTTCAAGTTTTTTTTGAAAGAATGGTAGAAGTACAGCAATGACACACAACCCAGGTGTGCCATCTCCAGGACTGCATGTACAATTGCAGTAACTACACAAATTGTCCATGAGAGATCTTCCAAGCCCTTTCCATGCTGAGTTACTAAGCCTGCATGCATAATTTCAGCAAATGTTTTTATACAGAAAAGATAAAGCCTCTGTTTGCTTTACCTTGCCAACTGGAATTACCTCTTCCTTATCGGGACTTAGCCTCAGCCACTGCCTTCTCATCCAGGCTCCTATCTCAGCCAAACATTCTGGAAGCAGAGAAAAGCTCAGCATTTCGCAATCTGCTGCTGCTTTCCTGTTGAGCTTAGAGTAGCCTGTCAGTTACATCCGTTTGATAAACAGTCCAGTGCTTTTTATCAATAAACTGGCCGACATCACAGCCCAAATCTGACATCAATTCAGCAGAACTTTCAACACCTTGTCAGGATGGACCTCAGCCAACCATCGCTGCTATCCTCCAAAAATCTTGATTCATACTAAAAAGCTTCAAAGAAATCAACCTATCTTGGATTTCCTCTGTAATATTCAATCCAAGTGGCTGAAGCAGAGCCACGGCCCTTTAAAGTTTAAAATGGTTCTTTACTGAGTTTCAACTGTGTGTTTGTTTTTATTTTTCTAATTCAGAATGTGTTGCTAAGGAAAGCACCCCTGCTTAGGATAAAAACATATTTCCTTCAAGCGGGTGGGGTTTCTTTACTGTTCCCACCATGCTGTACTCACTGTTTTACTTCAGAGCTGGGTGAAGCTTGGTTGAAAATCCATATGTAAACAAATCAAAGCACTTTATTCAACAGGTTGTCTTTGTTTTTTCCTTTTTTAAAGATTAAAACTGTAAAGACTAAAAACCACTGAAGACGAGTCATTTTATCCCTTACTTCACAAGTGCCTGAATTAATTTTCATACTCTTTCTTCTAATTTTGTGACCCATATGTGAGAACTCTCTCCTCCCCAGGACACTTAAAGAGAATTTAAAAATGAAATATTGGGAAATGTTTTGTCTCTAAATCAAGTTTACAACAGTGTAAATTGGCAGTAAATCCTTTCATTTAACTGAATTTATTTTGGATTTTTACCATAGAACTGTGGCCTTCAAAATATTTTCTTGGAAATTGTGTTATAAATTATGATAATCCAGTAATATACACAACCCGTATTTTCATCTGGATCATGAATCCCACACCACAGCTTTTGATACTTCTGTCAATGCTAAATGAACTTTTAAACAATTACTCCAAACAGACCTGTTAAAGTATCCACAACTGCAATTAATTATAGGAAATAATGAAAAGGATTGGGACTATTTGGATGGCTCTATACATCTATTTCAGCTGGGAAAGGTAGGAAAAAACCACAATGTAGTGCAAATGTAAGAAGCCTCCAAATACTATAAAATTAAATGGAGTATCACGGTGTCTGTCTGGAAAGTTAAAAAAATAAAAAAATAAATCAAGCACAGATTGGGTCTGTTTGTGGTGGATCTCTTTTCATGGGTGATACATCTCGGTCATGTTTCTTGTATTACAATATTTACTCTAACTGCTCTGACAATACCATAGATACGTATGTAACAAAGGTAAACAAGAGACTAGACCCTTCCTCAGTGAGCTGATCCTAAATGAGGCATGCATAAAGCAAAGTGTGCAAACTGCATGTTACCTTAATCCTCACCATTCTCACCCTTTTTTTTTTTAACTTTGCACATTTGAAAACAGACCTAGTAGGTGAGGTTTCTATTTTATTTCCTGCACAGATCCTGTATTGCTTTAACTCATCTGATAGCTCAGTTGTCAGATTTCTGTTTGTGGTGGTTCACTATACACAGAAAGCATTCTCTCCTCAGGAACAACAGAAAGCGTAGCTAAAACCTCCCAGATGGGCCAGAAACATAACAATTTTGGAAAAACATGAGAACAACAGAGATATTGTAATTCTGGCTGCTGCTCTTCTCTCTGGCTAGCTGTATGAGAGGCATGTCTCTTGCATAAACCACTGTCTCTAGCTGGGACATGGCCAAGGAGAAACTCTGTTTCTAAAATGGTCCAGAAAAGAAGATTTTGGCCACACTAAGTGCTCAGAATGAGATTTAGGCCTTGTGTTATTGCCTTTCTGTCTGTGATTTCCAAAAAAACCATCTCACTGCCACTGAACTCATATTTTGAAGGGTTTCTTTAACCTCATAGAGAAAAAAAGTGGGTTTTTTTTAATTAAATGTTTAAGTTTTACTGAAATTTATGCTCAGTAAGTAATAGCATGTGCGTGTAAAACTGGATGCAGATTCTGTGAATGATTCAGAGGAGAAAGAAAAGTGTTGTAGGTCAAAGCTATTTCTCTTTAGTTTTACACCTGAACAGACCATTGTTTCTGGAAGCCTACACCACAAGAAGTTTCTTTTGGTTGTGCTGTTCAACCCACAAGAAATGACTCATTTTGTTCAGCTTAGTAGCTCTATAATAATTTTTACATTTTCAAAACCTTGCAGGATCAAATCCCTAAAAAGCTTCACAAAGTTTGGTCATCTCAATGCCACCATGTAAAGCAGTGGCATTTGAGGCTCTTTTTTTTTTCTTCAATTTCTTTTAAGGTACAGAAAAGTGATAGTTGTACAAAAAACAGGTTATGCTCTGCAACAGTAAGCATCTACTCTATGATATAGGGCATATAGTTAATTTGGTAGATTTGACTTCTAAACTCCCCCAAATTATCAATTTTATCTATAGGACACATCACACGAGAATAGAACAGCAAGGAATTACAATCTTGTTTTGTTAGTAGATGAGAATAAAACCCAGTATCTCTTGCTTACGCTCAGAATTAAAATATCTAAAGTTACATCTGAGCTCTCTGCTGCAATAAGCAGTTAAGCAATATGGGCTGTCTTCATGACCAGGAGCTACCTATTGCTCATAAATAGTTTCAGCAACAGACATGTCTGACCTGTGCTAAATACAGTTGCCTAACCAAGATTAGTAGACTATTAAACTGTGATTAGGCCTGAATGAATAATTATTTTTATAAGCAGCAACTGTTTTCAATTTCATCGAGTACCTATATCTTCTTTTTAAGTTATAGGGAGCTATATGTTGAGCATAGCAAGGTTAACCATCCTGAAAAACATCAAGAGTCAAACAAAGAATTCATTATGTTTGCAATTGAATCCTACTACATTAAAAAAAAAAAAAAAGACTGCACTTTAAAGAAAGCGTATCTTGCAGGAGGGAGGAAGTAAAATGAAATTTAAACCCAGGTTTAACATCCTACGGTCATATGCTGTTTGTACATCTCTTGATGACCTGTTTTCTGATCATGTAGTTCCTCAAAGCAAAGCACTTGCCAGACTTCAACCTCCTCTTACTCAACTCAGAAGTACTTTAAACATGTTATACTGTGAATGCAATGGAAATTTCTCAATGTTGTAAACTAGAGCAAACACTTCTTGCTTGGCTCGAGTGGAGTATCTAGTCTCGTCTCCATTTCAGTAAAACATTCCCAATGCTATGCCAGGTTCCTCCTGAAAATTCAGAAGTACTCACCCCCTAACGAGGTTAAAAATAGGTATATACAGATTTGCAAAAGGATTTTAAGACAGTAACCAAGAAATCTGATTTAAACAGGGTGGTAGGATGAAGGCTCAGAACTGAGGTGTGGTGTTCTGCTCCTGGCTGCCCAGCAGACACGGCAAAAATGAGGACACTTACCTCATCTTTACACTTTCCCTGACACTGTCAGCTTCCTACAGGCTTCCCTTTTTGCTTTGTGTTCCTCACTGTAACACAGAAAAGGCGCAATTAACCAAGGTTTTAACCACCTTTGTTTCATCGAGGCCTGCCTCAAGGGGTGTCAGACAAAGACTAGTTCAATTGGCCCTTTTTGCCATCCCGGGGTGGGCTTATTCTGGCATAATGTGGGTAAAGTGACCATAATGCTAGCTTTCCCTAACTTTTCTGTGCAGTTTGGGGCAGGGACCCTGCTGTGCCAGGGCCACACGTATCTCTTTGGGAGAGGGATCATGCTCCAGCCCACCTTCAGCTGGGGAGAAACCGAAACTTACTTGAGCAAAACTAACTACACAAGAATACATGCTACTCCCCCAAGGTGTGTAAACAAGCTGTGACGGTATCGCCTGGAGAGGAAATAGATTTCTGGCCTGAGTCAGGCACGGGAATTAGCTTGACCATGGGAAATGGCAAACACGCACCCAGAGGGAACTGTGGTCTCTTCTCCAACGTTGTCACAGGATAAAAAGCCAGCAAAAGCCGCTCCCGACCCACCCCTGAGGGAAAAGGCGGCCGGCTGGGCTGAGGCTGCTCTCCCCGCCTCGCCTCTGGCAGAGCC
>JAHREE010000144.1:434931-486406 GCA_033628505.1 Tringa tobata
AAAAATCTGGGGGTGGGGGGCTGGGGTGGCTGGGGAATGGGGGTTTGTGTGCAGACGGAGGGGAGGGTGACGGGGTGAGGAACACGCGGCTGGGAAATTGCCTGTCATGAGCAACTGGTGCTGAAGGTGGCCTGTGCTGCATCAGCGCCAGGCTCTTTTCAGCACCAGTTCTGAGATGAGACCTTTCTCCTGGGGATGTGCACCCATGCTATGCTGGAAACCCATCTGGGTGTTTTGGGGTTTTTTTTTGCTAGCAAACATCGTGTCTCATGAGGTGTTGCCTCGCAGAGAAGTTCAGTCGTGCGGTGATGAATTTAGGGCTGCTGATGCCTGCCGTGGCGCATGGTCTCTCTCTCCCTTAATGTAGTTTTTATGATTTCTCTGTTTTTTTTGAAGTCTGTGGTTTTGCAAGTGAAGCCCCATTGTTCACTTTTCCAGTGACAGCAAAGTAACCCCATCCAAATTCCTCATTCTTTAAATACAGGACCATCCTTTGCCTGTAGTCAGTCTGTGTTCCACTCTGCTAATAATTCTTGTGCCACTGTGACGATGTAAACTGTGAGAGGATACAATTTTTTGTGAAGACTTTGTAAACCATTTATTGGCGGTACAAAGTTACAGTCAGGAGACTGTTTCTTTTTTTTTTTATTTTTTTTTTTATTTTGAGGTTATGAGGAGAAGTCTGCTTGTTTGTGCTGTCCAGAGGGAGATTGTGTTAGATTCCTTTGCCCTCTGAGGATCGCAGGCATTCAAAATTTGCAACACATGGTCGTTACGGGGAGATATATTGTCTGTAAATGTCTTCATACACAAACTGACCGAGTACATCACATGGCTACCTAGCAGATATAATCAGATAAGTAACAGTCAGGGCAGCAAATTGTACTTTCTTTGGGCAAGATCTAAACTTATTCCCCAGATAAGTTTTTAGGAACGTCAGGGCAAGTGTATGGGTGTGCAGAAAATAGTTCTGCTGCTGGGTTTCTTGCATCAAGTGGGGCTTTGTGAAAAATCTAGTTTTAGTGCTTTCCTGCCAGTCTGCAATATGGGTTCTTCTCTATCAGAGAAAAGGGGCATGTATGCACGTGGTGGTGATATTATTTGCTGAGCTAATAAACAGAGTTTATTAGGTGGACTTTCTTACTGGTTTATGTCAAAATTTTGCTGTGCAAGAACATATTGTAGTTGACAAAACCTTTGAGAATGTGTCTCTAATAGTAAGTAAGTTTTCATCTGTGGGAACTTTCCCAAAATAGTTGGGATGAGGTGTCTCTGTCCCTGTTTTACTGTTCAGAAAACAAATAGAGGGGAAAAGTAGACTTGCCCATGGCAAGGTCTGTTCAGTGACAGACTGGATTGCAACACAAAATTTCTTGATGCCAGGTCTGATTCCCACTTACGCTTCTCCAATAAGTAATAAAAGTGTCTCCAGCTTTCTTTTGCTAGTAATTAGTACTTTTCCTGAAGCAGATTTTGTTCTTGGACCTCTGTCTTGAAATGCCAAGGAAAGAGTTGCTGGTTCTACAAATCTGCGTCATTTCCATGTGTTTCTTCTTTAAACTTTCCTCCCCCCTGCACCGCTGGCTACTATTTTGTTTATGCTTTGAGTTAAATTTTTGTTTGTCTCCTTTGGTACAGAAGGTTAGTTCATCGTGCATTGCCTTCAGCAAGTTAGTTTACTGTAACTTTGATTTTTGGAGCTAGCTTTTCTACTATCTGGTGCCAAAACCACATCATGAACTAGGAACAATAAATGAAGTAAATCTGGTGCAAGGACTTAGTGAGTCGCACAAAACTTCTACGGACTAACAAACGGCTTTGTTACACAGTTCTTCCAAACATACCTCTAGCCAGTGAGATCATATTTTTTTTCAAAGAGCCTTAGGGTAGGAAAAATGGCCTATTTAAATGTGCAAACGCTCTAGAACATTACATTAATGAGTTATCTCAAAGAGGGGAAGAAGAGTTTAGGAAGCAATAGGGAAACCTGGGGCCCCCGGCTGGAATACAGTTGACTTATTGTGTAGCCAAAATCCAGCCGTCTAGAACAGTACCGACTGTATTCTTTGCAAAGTTTGTATCTCAACATAAAATTCACTTGACTGCATGGTTTCTAGTATGAGGAGAAAGAACAAAAGTTATTTGTTTCCGCTTTGAGTGTTGCTGGTGTTAAACAGTTGAATAAATAATGTGTTGTTCCATATTTCCCACCATGAAGTATAGAAACGGAATTCTTAGGCATTAAGATAAACTAAATAAATCACAGTCTTGAAAGAAAGGAAAAATAGTTGGAATAGGGAATTTTGTTCCCCTTAAGGTGCTGAAAAAAACAAGGTGGGTGGTGAGTAGAATTTAACTACAAATAGGCATTTTCTGCTATCAAGATTGTAATCTACAGGTAATTGGTATGCAAGGCTACCTCTTCCATAAGACAACATGAAAGCTTGTTATGGCTGCCAAATAAAAGTGTGGGACCTCACTACAGGGAAGTCTTCCTGTAGCAAGATGGGTCAAGCTTTTCATCGTTAGTGTGGCTTATTTGATGTTCACCACAAAACAGCCGGTGCTCCCTGGTTGTAAGAATTTGCAGGTAGTTTGGCTTAATGCTTTTCAGGCCCCGGGTTACTTAGGTAACTCATAAACTGTGTGTTATTTTGTCTGTAAGATTGGGTGGCTGATGCTTTTAGGACTGATAAATCATAAAAGCAAATGCTCAGGGGTAAAAAAAATAACGTCCATCTGGTATCCAAGCGTTTTTTAAACAGAAAAAGAGAAAGTTAATGAAGCTGAGAATTTGTGCATATGCGTGAAAACACAACAGTTATTTCAATTCCCCCAAATAGGATCTCATCTAAACCAATTTTACCACTTTTATAGAGGCTGGAGGGACAGTTACTAGGTCCTAACTTTTCATATTTGGTGATATCTCCATTACAGTATCAGTATTGTACATGGCAAAGAATGTACAATAAGGATTCTGTGCTCTATGTTTCAGGTGCTCGTTTGAGGCTATGTAGATAAATGAAAATCCATTTTTTTGTTGTTGGTTCCTCTTTTTTTCTTCCTCTTGAGAAGGCCTCACAGTGGAACACACATTTGCACTGCACTTCCAACATACTTGTATCTTTTTCTGCAATTTTCTCCAATTTGTTTTCACTTCGAATTAAATGCACACTTTCTAGCAGAATATTTAAGTAGCAAGTGTAGTCTTGAAAGAACTTGCTGTTTATATATGTTGCAGGACCCTCTTCATATAGCAGAAGGAGTATCATGTAAAACTGTTTAATCCTGTCTTTTTTATCCCATTGAAGAGGTGATGTCCAGGTGGTGGCCTGAACAGTGACATGGAACAGCATCCGACTGAAAGTGCATCTCTGATGGCTTGTAGCACTGGCAGGTCACATTCTCTTTTACAGCTGGCTGCCACCTGTGTTACACTTCTTAAATCTGAACTGGTAAATCTCAACAAAAGTTATTAAAAATTCACAGAGCACAACGTAATACACAGTGTGTGTTCTAGAGGCGGCTCACGGATGGAAAATTTCAAGTTACCCAGTTAAAGATAACATGCATATTCCTTATTTCCACCTGTGAATTTGCAGATTTTTCTACACGTGGGAGGTCTTTGAATTGTGGTACAGTAAATTCCTGATAGATAAAGGAGGCAAGGGATAGTGTTGCTTCCAGACCCGAGCTGGTTATTGCTTGGTGTTTCCCAAGAGCTTGGGCTGTTCTTTCTATACACGTTGGTAGCCGCAGCCTGCCACACACCCCCTGTGTGCTACATAAAACAGATTATTCTATCATTCTCCTATTTCTTGACAATATAAGCTGCTCCACAGAAGCTTGAGAAGCTCTGCTGGTTGCATATAATTTTACTCTCGATCTTCAGTGTTAAATCAGTGATTTGTTAGCTTCTGAAGCCTTTTATCACTTGTTAATTATATATGCTGATCTGGCACTAACAACCCCAGTATTGCTGCATCACTATCTGCTACCTCCACAAATACAGTGTTTTAATCTTCTTTAAAAATTCTTTAGACTTCCTTTGCTGCTCCTGAAATATTATTTCAGGTGCTCCTGCTGCAAGCGTGGAATTCCATTAAAGTGATCACGTATTTGTCATTCGTCTCTTTTGTTATGAACAGCCTAATAGTGGAAGAATTAGTAGGAGTCAGTGCAGAATTGAGTCGTATCTAATAGCACATGTCATATGGAAGCCCGAGTGCCTGACACCCCCCTGAGTACATTGCAGGTTAGAGGAGGAGAAAGGTATCAAATCCAGGATTTGGCAAGTGTATAAACACGTGCCTTGAATGCTTGCCAAATTATAGCCGTCCTCCATAAGTGAATATTCAGTGTCAGTAGAAATCGCCTATGTTGAAAGCAGGAACATCTTTATTTAGTATTAAGGTTTTACTTTAAATCTGACAGTTTGGCTGTTCGACCAGCTGTTTAAAGCAAGGCTATGGGGTCGATTTTGAACTCATCAGGTACTAGAGGGTGAGCAAGGCAAGCACAAAATACATCTCATGCTTGTCTGTTTAAGATGGGTTTATTCTGCAGCATTGCTACTTGGAATTAATCTGCCAGCACAAGCAGGGTGTGAAGCTTTGAAGACTTTTTTTTTTTTTTCTCCTCCAGAAAGGTGGATTAAATTACTGAGGTGTATCAGTAAATACGCATTTGTTTGATCAGAGTGGAAGGAAGGGGTCTTTGTAGAATCCCTGCTGTATGGCTAATGCTGCAAGACTGAGATTGCTTTTTTAAATCCGTGTTTAATTAGAGAGAGTAGCATTAATGAAAATAGCCTCTGACACTAGCAGGACTCTTGAAAATGGGTGAAGGTTTGGAGAACTCTTGTAACACAGCAAGCAACTATTGCATTTCTTGGCACCCCTCTCTTGGCTTTCACAATAAATGTCCCATTAAATGTTATTGTATTTGAATGATTTACACTACCACTGAGATCCCTCAGAGCCTTTCTTTTCTGACATGGACAAATGGGGAAGGCTTTTTCAGAGAAACTCGGCATGATCAGTCTAATTCAAAGCAACATCACTGGGTATTTGAAGTATTCCAGTAGGCTCACAGTCCCGGTGTCAGATGAGGCCAGTGGATCAACTGCAATGGATGAGAAAGCAGGTTCTTGCCAGCCAACATGCAGAGCCGAATTCTGACCCTCTGCATGGCATAGGAGGTATGATTCAGGCTAAAAACTGCCTGGAATTTTTCATGAAGCTCATGACCCAGGATTTAGCACTCAGTGCTGAAGTTCAGCCACCTTCCTGTGGATTTGTGGAACCTAATTCAGTACAACTGTGGGAAGGTGCTTCTCTATTTGGGGCCAGGTAAGATGCTGTGTTTTGCAGGTCCAGGAGCTGACTATCTGGCAAAGATGGTGACTTGTCTGTTGGGCTTAATGTGTACGAAAAATATCAGCAAGTGTTTTTTGCTGTTAGGGAGATACTTCGTATGAGGTGAGTTGGTGGAAAAGTTGTTTGGCTCACGATAGTTATGGGGTCCTTTTAATTTGCTGGGAATGGAGAAAAGGTACCTCTTTCTTCCATTGCAAAGTCTAGATTTTGTTTGTCTTCCCGTGCTAAAATCGCCTGGTTTGTGGAATTGCTGCATGAGGTAATCTAGAAACTTCAACAGTAAAAACACAAGCTTCTTTCTAGGGAGACAAAATAGTACTTTCTACCACCACCTAGGAGTTAGCTCCCCTAGCACTGATAAAAGTCTTTGCAGTTTTTCATGTACCACACAGTTTGAATAGTGTAAGCTGTATCACTGTTGTTACGGTACCTTGGTACCAAAGCGATAGGTGTATTCACATAGGCTTGAGGTCCAGCCCCTGTGGTATCTGCAAACCATGACATTTCTTCACTGAGCTCTTCTCCAGGCCCTCCTGGTGCTGCCTTTTGGCCCTGACGGAGCTGCACAGCTTGGCAGAGCTCTTGAGAGAGAGGTGGCAAGCAAGTGCTTGTCAATTTATTCTTGCAGAATTTGGGAAATTTGAGGGTGTGGATGCTCCTGGGAGCTGCGGTAGACGATGAGATGCTGGCATCATCCCGCTTTGCGCTAACTCCTCTGGCTCCTGGCCCGTTTCAGCACCAGGGGCTCCCTGGGACTGAAAAAGCTGGTGGAGAGATGGAGCTGTGACACGTTCCGGGTGTCTGCGGCCGTTTCTTGGAGACATCCCGAGTTCGTAGTCTCAGTTAGGGGGTCAGAGATGATCCCTCTTCTTAAACTCTAGTGCTAGGGCAGCCTTTGCCTTCTCCTTTCAGCTATTGTTTGTGGTTATGCCTGCTCGCTGACTCCTCAACATCAATGTTTTGGGAAGAAAAATTGAAAGGAAACTGTAAACTTTTGCCAGGTATGTTTATTGTTATAAGTTGATTTTAATATAGACACGTTTGCTCTGGGGCCAAGTGCTTCTCTCCAACAGCCTCTAAGCATGTCCCCTCTACAGACTGGTTGCCCTGGTTGTTAAGTTTCTCCAGGGACTTGTCTTTGAAGAAATATCTGCTTTTTCTCTTTGCAACCTTGCAGGGCACGAGTCTTAACTCAATATGTATCAAACTGACATCTCCCTAACCATTTTCTGTGTATGTCCTTGTATGTATTTCTCACATTTGATTGTGCTATTAGAAATAGACACCTGAGATTATTGGAAAGCATTGCAGCATCACAGCCACCTGAATATAAAGTGTGGTTTTTTTGGCCTTAGTGAATAGCTAAGGCATTGATATCCCCATGGTTTAAAGCACTGTAGACAGTATAGCAAAATTCCTTGTTTGTACTGAGTGGAGTAATTATTTTCAATGTGTCTGATCTCCTGTGGGCTTAGGCAGCAGTTGTCTTTAAAGCACGTGGACCATTTTCTGTCTGTGCCATGCTCTGCTGTCATCCCTGTGGTTTGTTCCTTGTCTTGACTCTGTTTGAAACCTGGTTGCACCATCTTCAGTAGAAGAGAAACCTGCTTGTCCATCAGCTGCACTTTATGAAGAGCGAAAGGAGCAGCCTTTGCTGTAGGATGGGGCGATGGAAAGGAGCCGAGAACTGTTCTGTAAGTAATTGTGAGGAGAAAATCGACATCATCCAGGGGCAGGTGGTAAATGGAAGCATCATCTTAAAATTGTAAGGGCTAAGTGCTTTGGAAATGTGTGAGTCACAACCAGGAATCAGTGCGTGATTCATCCTCTGTGTGTGGACACTGTTACAGTCCCTGTTTTCCTGGTGGGGAAGCTGAGTTGAAGGATTTCCCTTTGTTCTTTCCCTTCCTTTCTGCGAGTTCCCTACCCTACTATGCGTTTTCATTCTGGTCCTGTAATACCACGACTAGGAGTCCATGGGTAACTTGGAGCAATTTAATTGAGTTTACTACTTTGAAGCAAGGTACTTAAACACATTTGTCCTTGTTATAGAGATGTACACTCAATTATATAGGAAGCACTCCAGGTCAAGACCAGGGAAACATATAGGAGATGAAATAAAGTGACATTGTGCAAGGCTCCCAAGGTGTGTAACCTCACATGCAGCATAAATGCAGCTGTGCCAGTAGCTCAAGAATTCCTACACCCGTTTCAGAAATGTTTCACCTGAAAGGCTGCTGAAGTTGTTGGGTTGGGTGAACTCCCCTCAGCCCATCAGCAAGTTACATACAGGGGTGGAATTGGACCCTTTTATTCCCCCGTGAGTGAGGGTGAGTGCACAGAGTGGCCGATCTCCCTGAGATCTGGTCTCCCTGAGCGCTGTCTTTACTCCATTTCCGATCCATGCCCACATTCCATCACCCGGGAAAGCTGCAGCCCTGCCTTTTTTTCCCTATAGGATGGTTGCCAAGACTGTTGCATCATAAATGCCAAGCCCTGGGTTACCTGCATGAGGGCTCCATTCACATACTGTTTGCTTTGGGCAGAGCCACGTGGCCGCCGGGCAGTTTTATTAGACCCTGCCTTTCCTTTGTAGGCGCAGGAGCTGTTGTTACATATAGTGTGTTCATCATGGTCTTGTTCTATGTGGGGATTGCCACCATCCCTTTCCATGTCGGCTTTGTGAGGATTTATTCCTACTCTCAACTAGAAATCAGGTTTGGGAGGGATCTTGGAACTCAGGACTGGGAAATCAAAGGAATACACCCACAAAATGTGAAGGGAGGGGGGAAAGGTTCTGGGTCCTGCGTTGTTTTAGTCGGTTTTTCCTTGGTCCCTATCAGCAATGGGGAAATTGCCTGACTCTGCAGGTGGGTGCCTGCGGAGCAGGTTCAGTGACATGCCTGAAGGCAGTTGGGACTACTAGGACAGAGTAAATTAATTGAAGCTGGACCCGCTGTTGGCTTCACAAAGCAAAAATCCTCTTTGAAAGCCTCTGGCTTCCCTTGTGGCTTGAGTATCTTGAAATGAAGCTCACCTTCTCACCAGGAGAGGCGAAGGGCTCTACAAGTTCTCTCTACAGCAGCCAAAACCCAGTATCTTTCCTACTTCTGCCAGAAGTAACAAGTAAATAAATAAAAGTATCCACTCCTACATCTGCAATCGCTGCGGCTTTCCAGCTCCTATTATCCCAATTATACAAAGCCTTTGGAGAGGGGCTGCTGGATGAGACAGACTGTGTCACGTCAGGTCGTGCCGAAACCCGTATTCCTAGAATGAGTCCCGAGAACAGCCCGGATGGGTCACGCTGAAGGTCTGCCCCGCTGGGTGGCTGGCTGCTGACAATGGCCAGCGGCTGTAGGCTTGGGAAGGGTGCTGCAGAAACCAGGGCAGTGCTGTCTCATCTTTCCTCTGCGCTGTAGCATTTCCCTGGTTTATAGGAAAGCTGTGGCTGAGCAGCTTTCCCCCCCGTTGTTCATGTGGAGCGGTTCATCCGAGGTGAACGTGAGCGGTGCCAGGAGCCGGCCCTCAGCCCCTGCTTTGCAGGGTAGCATCTCGGATCAAAGGAATAAAACTATCTGCTTTAAGAAACCCCGGCCCTCTGGTCTCCTGGGAAGTTGAGCAGCCACTGGAATTTGTCTTGGAGTTTTACTGAAAAAGTACTCGGTCTGTCTTTTCGTCTCGGTGTCTGTAGTTTTTTTTTTTTTTCTGGTGGGAGAGACTGAGGTTTTTTTAGCTATGTTGAAAGCATGTAACTGTTGTAACTCCACCACCCTCCTTTGGGAAAGACAAATATTATTACACGGTGGGAAATGCGAAGCAGAGAGATTGTGACTTGAAGGGCTCTGAATCACGACTGGTGAGGAAGAAGCTCCCAGCCCTTTTCAGAATCTCTGTCCCTAAGTTTTTTCTTATTTTTATGAGGCCTGTTTATCGATATGTTTTTAAGGGCTGAATGCAGGAACTTCCATTGCTTTTCAGTTTTGGGCTGTGTAGAAAGCTTTTGCCTTTTATGTACACCACTGCTGTCCCACGGTCCGTCCAGCAGACTCCATACTGAACCCGAACATGAACAAGGGCCCCGAGTAGGTCAGTATTTAATGTGGAGGCTGAAGCAGCTATTGTCAAAGAAACAGAATGCCTAAATGGGGAAGGGAATGTCACTGTCACACCTCTGAGGGCTGTCTTCACTAACGGGAAAAGAGTGCTTTTGGATGCGTTAGCTCATCCTTTAAATATCCCTCTGTAAACAAGGAGAGTTTTATTTTTAGCATAATCACTGGTGGAAGTGAATCCTGGATATTCTGCTCCCTCCCCATCCTCCCTGTTAGGATTCACTAGAGGTGCTTTTAGCAGCTGAATTGTGAGCTGTGCTTAGTGATGTTTCACTGTGTTTTCTTCTCTCCCCTTCACCAGCCCCGGTAGGACAGAAATGCTGTAAGCTGACCCCTCTAACCTTTATTTTCTCCTTCCCTGTATATGTGGACAACGTCTCTTTTTAGCGTTGGAGCAGATATATCGCAATCTTGCTGCAGGGTGATGGAGCCATGACCCTGCAAACTGCTGATAATGCTGGGCCTGATGCTTGGTGCTGAAAAGCCTCCAAGCCAGGGAATGCTGTGTCTTTCTAATTAGATGCACCATATCTGTCCCGAACAGCACGGGGCGGAGGGACCTTGGGACAGGGGGGTTACGTCTGGGGGAGGTGGCGCGGCAGGTTTGTCAGCACGGTTCCTCGCCGCTTGCTTTTGGCTGGGCACCAAGGCAGCTCAGCCAAAGCCCAGCTCGTGCTGTCCTGTGACCTGTGTGAGAGCCCGCAGGGGTGTCCTTCCCAATGAAGGACAGCTCTGGGTCATTTTGGTCTCACCCATCCCAAGTGCCCAGACAACCCCAAAGGGGTTTGAAAGGCATGATACAAAAAAAAAAAGTGAAACTGAAATTCCTTATTCACTTCTGCCTTTCGTTCTTGTAGGATAATACGTACTTTTCTTTGCGAGGATGTCCAACTCTTTCATTTCTGCAGACTTTAAATGCTCTTGTATGGAGATGACACTAGATCTGGGTGGTTTGGGAGGGATGGGGAGCCAACGATCCTGAAAGCAGGCATCGTATTCTGGGATGCTGCAGTGGGGCTGGCTTTGCTCTTCCCTGCCTAAAGGTGCCTTACAAGCAGCCTTTAGCTGAGCAGTATATGCACACTTAAATCCTCTCAGCCTGGTGCCTGTTGCTGTCATGCTGTGGCCGTAGCGGGCTCTCCCACCCCTCTGAATGAATGATGCAACCCGTGTCCCTTCTTGCCCACGCAAGCTCTGAGTCACCGGGAAGTCCTGTCCCTCTCGCCGCTCGCTCGAGTGGGAACCCAAAGTCTAATCATTGCTGTCAACCCAGATGCTGCTGTCCCTGAAGACCGAGGCTCTCTGAAGCCAGCCCGTGGGTACGTCTGAGCCCGTCCGTGCCCGTGTGTTCCAGGAAGGCTATTCCCAGCTCTGCTGTGGGCTCCCTGTGCCTTTTCCTGAACTCTTACCAGTGCAGTTCTTCCTCACAGCCAGGGCGGGATGCAGGGTGGCAGTGAGCCAGTAAGGCCCTTTAAATGCCCAAATACTCCTTCCTCCTCCCGTGGTTTTATTTCTCAGTTTGCAGCTTATCCTGCCCTTGCTGGGAGGCTGTGGGAGCCTGCCTTTGCTCCAAGCTGGTGAGATGGGAGCAGCTCTGCTGCGTGGTCCTGCCGCAAGCCGGGGAGCAAAGACAGGCACTGCTGATCCCGTGTGACCATCTCATGTCAGAGGTGGGCTAGTGAGTCCACGGTGTGCTGGTGCTTGTGTCCTTCATGTGCGTGTGTGCTCTTAGGGTACGCTCGACTGGGTACCGGTCTGTAGCTGGGAGGTGACCTTGCTTCAGAGTAGGGGCACGTTGTGGTTTTCCCTGTGATGCTCGGCATGTGTTGAGGGTCTGGGTGCTTTTGCTGGGGCAGTAACCAAGCCATCCAAGTACTGGTATTTTTGTCTTCCACCTCTATCCGTTGCCTTCTCCCCCTGTTCACGGGGCTCAGCCCCATGGGGACAGGCTTGTGGCCAGAGTCTCCACTGGCAGTCTCCTGGAGAGACCAGTGACTTGATGAAGGTGCTACTGATCCCTCTCATATCTCTGGGGGTTTGATCAAGGCTGAAATACCTACATCAAATGGTCTGGGCTTTAAACTACTAGTTTACTCTGGACTTTATGGACTAGATCTACACTAGTAGATTAACCTCAGGAGAGGGTGATCTGAATATTTTGAGGAGCAGCTGTTTGGCTCTGGTCGAGGCAGTGGGGTCCTGTGAAAATGAGCTGCAGGATGTGGGAAAGAGCCTTTCCACAAGGGCAGAGGCCAGCCTGGAAAGGAAATGGGCAGATGGAGGAGCGCAGTGGCCAGGTTTTATTCTAGCACGTCCTGTAACAGCAGCAGTGATTTGCCCTGCGCCGGCTTTAGAAAAACTTGCCTGGCTCCCGCGGAGTAAAAATACAAGCTGCAACCTGAGCGGGAAAGGATCCCGCAGGGAAAAGCCTCCAGCTCACGAGGAAAGGTTGAGATCTGCTCCTCCCCGAGCCCCTCGGTGACCGGTCGGCTCCGGGGGCTGGTGACAAGCTGGCGTGGGGGCAGCGAGGGGTGGCTCAGTGCAAGGGGGAGGAGGAGGAAGGGAGGGCATCCAGCAGGTGGGACACTGTCATTCTCTGCCTGACATTTGCTCGTCTCTATAACAAACAACAGGCTCTGGGGAGGGAGCAGGGCACAAAAATAGTAAGTGATTTGGAAGAGCAGTAAAGGTTTTAGCCATTATTTTCTCTGAAGCAGGTGAAACTTGGCCAGTCAGCAGCTCTGTGCCTCCAGACAAGCCCTGGTTGGTGCTGTCCCTCACCTGGTAGGAGTGTCACACTGAATTAGTGGCAGGAGCGGGCGATGTAGAGGGGAGTGATGGGGAAACAGGGCCAAAAAAAGGTAGGAATTTAGGCTTCGTTAGCTGCGTTAGCCCCAGAGCAACTTGTGGGTGGTGGGAGCTTCTGGGCGAGCAAAATGCTGCGCGAGGCGACAGGGTAATCGAGTACAAGAGCAGCCAGAGCAGATCTGAGCCCACCCTGTGCAGCCCTCACTTCCACCGCTGCCCTGTGCGGCCCCGGTGAGCATCTCTGCATCCCTCCGGCACCGCTGGTCGAGAGAGGGTCAAGCAGAGGGTGAGGGTTTCCTTCCATCTGGCTTCTCTTCCCCTCTGCGCCGCTGACCCGGGGGCCTTGTTTGTCATCCCAGCTCGACGAATGGGTCAGGGCAGGGATGTCTCTCCCTTTATGTTCACACAGCGGGGCAGCGCGGTGTCACCTCGGCAGCCTTTTTTTTTTTTTTTTTTTTTTTTAAGGCACTATTGTTGGGCAAAAAGCTATACGTCAGCTCTGGAAATTTGTCCTGACATTTCTATGGCGTTTTCACTCAGCTGCAGCATTACATTGGATGGACTTAACAGGGTTGGCAGCCCATGCTGGTGGTTGCAGCTTTTATTTATGTGCCCTCAGAAGTGTATTTTCCAATACAGCAGGGCAGTTTCCTCGTCCCAAGGAGCGCGTCCACCGTTCAAAACCACCTGTTGCCAGAACGAAAGATGGAACAGAGAAATGCGCGCGCCGGCGGAGCCTTGCTTTTCAAAAGTTTCTATTTTAGGAAGAGACTCTTCGTGTTTGCTTAAGTTTTAGCCAAAAAAAAAAAAAAATCAAATGCGTTTTAAATGTTTCACGGGAAACTGATGTCCCTCCTCTTGTCCCTTCCCCTCAGTGCTCCTCACCGCCGTGAACTGCTACAGCGTGAAAGCTGCCACTCGTGTCCAGGATGCCTTCGCTGCAGCAAAACTGCTGGCGCTGGCTCTGATCATCATTCTTGGCTTCGTGCAGCTTGCAAAGGGTGAGTATGTTCCCTTTCTTCTTTTGAAATTGATGCGCAGTTAAAGCAGAAGCTGGGATTTAGGGGTAAAAGCCCAAGAGTCCTAACCCAAGCGTTTCAGAGCCAGCAGAAGTCCTTTACAAGCATCTTTTGTTCTCCTGCGTCGCTTGGCTGGTATTTCCAGCTCACGCTTTGCAAAGAGCTGAGTGCTTTTGTGCTTTTTATTTATGAGATTTTGTATTTACCTGGCTGAAGTTACGCTGGATTTCACACTGCTGGAACCCAGCATATGCCACCCAAGGTCTTTTCCACTTAATTCAGTCACTCTGCATCCTCTCGCTTTGAGATCTCAGAGCTGCCAAGCCTACAGAGAATGAAAATTTCGGTGCTATGGCTCTCAGAAGCCTTTTCTGTAACTGGTGGCTGGTCGTGGCCATTTGCTAGTAGAAAATTATCTGCTTGTGGAAACCAACCCCCAGGAATTTTCCTTCTTTCCCAAAGTACCCCTGCACGTTTCCCTTCTTCTTCCTGCTGCAGGTATGGAATAGCTCGGTCAGGTCCATGGGGTCAGACAGGGATGCCTGAGTCAGGCGAGGCTGCAGAAACCACATGATGAGCAGTTGATATTAGGGCTCTCAGCTGACAGGAGCATGCACGTCTGTCAACCAGCATCCAAAAAAGAAGATAAGAATGGGAAGATAAAGCAAATTTTCTGGTGGTTCTGCTTGTTCTCTTCACGCACACCTAAAATCCTCTCAAATTTAGGGAGATCCTTTGTTCCAAACCCATCTGATTAACTAATCCACACAGATAAGATTTCCTGTGTGCTTTTTTTGGTGCAAGTTTTGTGAAAATAAACTTTGCTTAGGGAATAGTACAGGCCGTATTTGTTAAATGTGGATAAAAGTCTATAGATAGTTTCTCCTCTCTCCGTACTGGCGAGTGTATGTTTGTGTGTGCACGTGGGTCTTCTTAATTCCTGTCTAGGCTATGGGAGCCAGTGCTGTCTTTGCAGAATTTCTTGCTTTATCAGAGGTTTTATTTTGTTCCAGCTCAGCGCCTAAGCTCAACAGGAACATTGTTTGAGGCTTATCACAAAATATACCTCCTTCCTCTTCATATCTACCCAGGCTGCTTTGCTGAACTTCTTTTCCTCTCTTAGAGGGAAAAGGATAAGTAAACATAAATCTCTGTTGGTTCTTTAACGTTTTACCAGTAAAAGGTCATTACGATTGTTTTTTGCTTGCAGGTAATGATCTTAATTTGCTTCTTCAGAATCACCTTCCCTCCCTCTGTACTGTTCTTTTGTCCTTTTGTTGAGGGTGAATCACTTTCTGCCCTGGTTCCTCAGGTATAAATACATGATAGTTCCATTGACTTATATCTGTAACCAATAAGACATTTCAGTTTTGTGTACAAACCCCCCCGTCCTGTGCTCTTCTGTCTCTTCTTCTCTCTCTTACCTCCTATGAAGCACAGTTTCAAGTTTTTGTAGGTCTGCAGAGGCACGACCATGACTTGTGTGCATCTTGCTCATTTCATGTGACATTGAGTTTCCTGCTAAGCCACCTGGCCGCTGCAGGCAGAGTGAAAGGTAACGGGATCAAAAGCGGTAGTTAAATGATAACATATGAAGGGAAAGGCCTTTTCTCCTTGTCTGGGCTCACAACACTCAACGTAGAGCAGGCTGGTTCTCAGTGGCAACCTTGGGATCTACAGAGGATGCTCCTCACAAAGCCCACGTTTACGCCTTGCCCTAAGTGACACACTGCTGCTTGTTTCTGTTTTACAACGTACTGCCTGGGATTCTGCCTGTGGTCTAACGTGGATTTTCTTAATCTCCTTATGGAAGTTGCAAGCTCTCTGGTAAGTCCTTAAGAATGTGCAAGCTCCTTTCATATGCCCTTCCTTAGCTTCCAGACACACGTTGCAACTTTCTCAACTTTTCCTTAAATCATGCCAGGTAACTTGGTGCTTTTACGTAGCAGGGATACATCAAGACACCTTTTTTCTCCTGCTTTTTTCTTCAAGGAAAGTGTACTAGCATCACTTAAAGCTTATAGAAAATGGGGAAGCGCTGCACTGTTCTCCATCTTGTCTGGGACAAGAAATGATGGGTGCAAGCTGTGAGGCAAGGGAAATTTAAATTAGCCATTAGAAAAACATTTTTAACTGTAATGCAGAGCTCAAGTAGGTTGTCTAGGGAGGCTTTCTCACTGGAGAGTCACAAGAACAGGTTAATAAATGCCTCCCAGGAGGTTTAAGTGAGACAACCCTGCCTTGGACCAAGGCTTCCTGGCGCACCTGGAAGCCACAGTGTCTGTGCTCTGTGGGGCTGCGCTGTGTGGTAGAACAGTACAGAGTTCCTGGATCTTCTCCAGGCAAAACACTACAGCCCCAGTCTTTTTAAGTGCTGACCGAGGCTTTTAAATGGGTAACTGTTTTCTAAAAGGCCGTTTAACCTCTGAGTAGGTGGGTGACCCTGGGTCCCACACATAACCCCAGTGCCATGCCTTTACTGCTCCTCTGGGTCCCCTTGTTTTCTTCTATACCAGTTCCAACTCTCTTTGGACAAAGAGGACTCCTACCACCGCCTTCTCGGTAAATTCAGTCTTTATGGGGGTGAAATACACGCCAGGTTGGTTTGTCTGGGGCTGCAGTTTCAGCGGTGAAGGGATTGTGTGTTCCCGTGACGCTCCGGAGAGTGCCTGGGCAGTGCTGATTAACGTGCTTTAATGGTTTCTGTCCCATTGCTGGTTTATGTTTACAGTATCCATAAACAGAAGAGGAGCAACACCACAGTTTCTTACTCAAATGTGGGAACTTCCAAGACTTCACAGAAGCGTGTCTTTCTCTGTATTGACCTCCCGACTTCAGCTTTTGGCTTTTTTTTTTTTTTAATTTTTATCCTTTCATTGGACATTTTCGTTATTTTCAGAAAAGCAGCAACATCTCAAGACAAAGAAATATGTGGCAATATTACCACACAGAAAGTAGCGTTTCCTTGTGATCTGTCTGTGGACAGCTGGTTTACATCACTTCTTTCATGAAACTTCAAAAGGAGGCTAGGAGTTGGTTTCCTACTTAGACAGCCCTTCAACTGCTTGAAAGTTGACTCGGTCTAGTGACCCACTTGAGATGCAATTATTTAACTAATACAAAAGTGACACTTTCAAAAGCCTTTGTGGGGCTATGGTGGTGTTGCTTTAAAAGTTCAGCATCCTGGACTTAGTATATTAGTGTGTAAAAACCTCATATATGGCCCCCCAACTGTACAGCCCAGCAGCCTGTAGGATTTAGGTAGTATAAATAACTTATAGCATAGACAGGATCAGGACTTTTTCACTCCACTGTTATAAAAACTACGTTGATCTTTAGTTCTGCTGTTTTACCAGCTCTGAGAAACTGCCATCCCTCCTGCCACAAATGGTATTTTTGGGCCATATTCGTGACCTGGTGAGCGGGATGCTTGGGATTAGATGGTGCAGCCGGTTTGGGGCAGTGGCTGCGTGGGTTTAAGGGATGTTTTCTGTGCTGGGTGTGACACAGAGGTCTGCTCTGAGACCTGCAGCTGTGCTCTTCATACCCGACCACCTCACAGTGCCTTAAAAAATAACCTAGGCATGAAACGGCAAAAAAAATACGCTGGTCTTTAAGGACACGCTCATGCTTTTTACATGCGAGGAAATTCAGGAAAGGTTACAATGTAAAAAAATTCTAAAAAAACCCATATTACAGACATGTTTCAGATATATTATTTTCTGTTGCTGATGTCCTGGGGTTTCTGTAAGTGTTTACCTGCCCTTGGGCAGCTGGAGCAGCGAGGTGCCGTTCCTGGCTGCTGCGCATTCGGGGAACGCCGCGGTGCCGGGCTCCAGCCCTCGCTGCCATTCCTCACCAGCACTTCTGCTTAATAGAAAGGGAAAAAAAAAAAAAAAAGAATTGGGCACTTGGGACTTAGGTAAATAGAATTTAACACTCCTTTTATTGAATTATTTTTATTGAACTTATTGTCCCTTTTCCCTCTTAATGCCTGATTCCTAATCTTAAATTTCTCGTCCGCGGTGCCTCGGGTGCCGGTTTGATGGCAGCAGCATTATTCTAACTCCCTTCATTGGGCTTGTCAGAGACCCAGCGGCGTTGCATCTGCTGAAGGAGCACGGGGTGAATTAAGGACAAAACAGGCAGGTTTAACTCCAGACATTTGCCACGGAGAACTTAGACGAGGCGGAGAGTTTTGGTTTTAATCTTGGTTTGTTGTTTTTTTTTTTTCTTTAAATAGATGTGTATGGCATCACCTGGCACTGGCAGCCCCCCACCCCTATATCATTTGCTCTTTGTAAAAAGGTATTTAGAGGTGTAGTTGTGGTTGGCAAATTCTGAACTCGACACGGAAGCGTTTCCGAAAGGGCCGAAATGAAGATTGAAACCTTCAGTCATTAATTTGTGCTTAGCGTGTCTGTGGAGCCTCCTAAAAATATTACCTAAATACTCCAGGTGTGAGGCAACCCCTTGGTGCTGTGGGCGTGTGTGCACATCTGGGTACTGCTTTCAGTTATCAGATCCCTTTGTCTTTGGCCAGAAAACTGCCATTTGGTCTCTGTTTTTCTCGGTTGCTTTGGTAGTTCCCTGTCAAAACAGTTTTCTTTGCCTTTTTTGTTTTTCTGAAAAATCCTGTGATTAAGAAAGACCTGAGAGGGGAGTTTACTCACTCTTCCTTTCCTCCCAGATTTTCTTCTCTGCTGCCAGTGGCAACGTCAGTTGAACGTCCCAAAAAAAGCCCCTTGAGCCAGATGTGGAGTGAGAGCCGGGATGAGCTCCGTGAGAGGCAAAGGCGAGGATACAGCTGTGAGCCTGGGGAGGGCAGGGCTGCTCCGGAGGACGCTGGCTGACGGGGCAGGAAAACTTAATTTTGTGGCCAGTAATTACATTCTTGGGCTCCCTCAGGTCTCAAAGCAGAATGGCACACAGGCACTAAGAGGAAACAAGAGCGGTCGTTGTTTGAATTACGTTGGGTTTGAACCTACACTTAATCAGGCTCGGCCATCCAGAGGTGGATGAGCACCTGCCACAGCTAAAGAAATCTGCCACGAGTTTTCCTTTGACCTGATCCCGTAAACCCTCGTGTCCATAGGGTGAACCTGAGGGTGGACCGGATCAGCAGGTGGATGTTAAGGAGTTTGTTTTCAATTTATTTCCTTTTTTTTTTTAATTATTATTTCCTGCCACATCAGTCGTGACTTCCTGAGGGCAGATGCAGCAATGTCTTTGTGCACGCCGTGGGTTGTCGCACGCAGCAGGGTAGCCATTGCACTGCTCTCTGTGCCCAGAGGGACCAGCTCACCCAAGGGACTGGTGCTAGGACACGACCTGGGACACGAGAATCCACTGATGGTGGAGCTGTAGGTGTCTGAGATGAGTTTGGAGCCCAAAGCCAAAGCGTTCACCCAGCCAGCCCATGATGAACTCGCACGGTGGATCCTCTTTGGCAGGCAGGAGGCAAAGCCTATGGATAATAAACGTCTCTCAGGCTTCTCAGTGTGTCCCTGCAAGTTGAGGCTGAGGCCCAGGCACAAAAGATTGCAAGAAAAGCATGCCCTGCAGCTGCCCGTGCTGTTTCTTGTTACGCTGGCATTCAGAAATGCCACTGTAACATGATTTTCCAGCCGTGAGCTTTGAAGGCAAGCTATTGTGCCTCCCGTACTCACCCTCTCGTTGGCAGAGCACATGGAGAGTGGAAGACTGTACCGACGGAGAGCACGGAGAAGGAAGCTGGGAAAGCTGCCAGCATCCTGCACCTCTAAATCATATCAACCACATGTTGGAGATGAATCAGGCATCTTAACGCTGGAGAGCTGATACAACACAATTATGTTTTATGGGCCTCTCGCGCTCTAATCTTTGATTTCTTCCCCTGCCAAAGGTGAATGCAGATGCTGGGGCCGGGAGGGCATGGCAGGTTAGCCCGCTGGGCAGCTCGCCCGCTCTGCTTTGGAGTCAGCAGTGGTTCGTTTCTGCTCAGACAATTCTTTTCTTGCCTTCTCTGCCCAGAAAAATTTTGGTAGTTTATAGATTCAAGGATAGAGTTCAGCGTGCTGGGGCTTCTGCGTTTATTTCACAAGTGCAAAGTCACCTGTCCAAAAATAAATAAAATGCATTTAATTATAACAACAACAGCAACCCACAAAAAAAAAAACAAACAAACAACAAACCCAAAATCAAAACACAGAAGGAGCGGGTCAGTGACCTGTGCTTCTTGCTGTGATGACTGTGAGTGGCTCTGTGTGCACACGCTGAAAGTTTGGCCTTTAAGGATGAACTGTTGTTTGTTTAACGTGGCGTATGGAGGCTCGTGGCTGCATTAACTCTTCAGGGTGGAAACGTGCCTCGGCACCTGAAAAGCTGCTTTATCCAAGGATTTGTGGGTCGTCGCGTGGTGCTAATATTTGGTACCCTGATTGAACTGCCAGATGCCAACTGGATGAAGGCAGGTGGCACTGGAGGCTGAGGAGCACATCTCGGACTCGCTGCAGGGGACCCTGCTGGCCACTGGTGTGGGCTGAGTGGCTTTTCAGGCAGCTGACACGAGAGGCTCTGTTGGCTTCTCACTTTTCCCAGTGCAGCTATCCCAGCGACGCAGACGTATTTAACTAGAGAGCAGCTAATACTTTGGTATTTGCTTCCTTGCACTTCTGTCTGGATCACCTCTCTCTGTCTCTCTGAGGTCTTTGGTAGCAGCAGCAGCAGTCGTTCGTGCCTGAGGTGTCTCAGAGCAGTCCACAGCTCTGATTGTGTGTGTCTACACGTGTGCTATTATCTGCATTTTGTATTGATCCTTTCCCACAGCCTTCAACTGCTGGGCTGAAGTTAATGGCCTTGCCTGTGCTGCTAGAGGTTTGGGTGACAGGCAGGAGGATCTGCCTTCCCCGAATGTTCTTGGCTCTCCTGCACGTCCATCAAGCTGGTTGGCTCTGGTTAGCCCTTCCAGAGCCTGGTCAGGTGGCTCATTCTTGTTTGTCGTTCTCAATCAGAGGTTTCTATGGATGCAGGCTGAACCTGGAGTGCAGATATGAAAAGGGAAAAAAAAGAAAAAAGAAAAAAAAGAAAAAAAGCAAGCTTATGGAAGTGGCTGGAAACCCGCTGGGTGGTTTGCTTAGGGTTTGCACCTTGCTGTTAATCTGCCCTAACGTGGGGGCATTTAGGAGACAGTTTTTCAAGCTGTCCCAAAGGATAAAAGGGACCCTGGGTCTCTGTGCTTTCTGGCTCCCAGAGAAGACACAGGATTTTGCGTGCAGTTTTGCATCACCCCAGGGCTCGTGTCGCTGCTGCTGGATCTGCTGCTTTATTTCTCATCAGCAAACGTTATGCTGGCAGACACCAAGGTTGTGAAAATCGGGAGGTGTTTGCTTAGGAGGAGGGTAAAAAGTTATTTTGGTGATATCTGCAGGGTGCAGAGGAGATGGGAAAAGTAACAAAACGCTCTCTGGCCCAAGTAGTGTCCTGCAAAAGGAGGAGCTGTGAAGCTTGAGTAGTGTGTGGGGTGGAGCGAATCCGGGAGCCTGGATCCTTGGGTTCACCCTGGGGGAGAAATAATATTGCCAAAGCTTCCCAGCACTGGGAGGAGAGGGGAACTTTTCCAAAAAAACAGAAGGAAGTCGTTGAAATGAGGGGAAGTGTCACAGCCTGTCCACAGCTGGTGGTGGGAACCAAGGACGTAACTCGGCAGCTCTGGCTCTTTCCTTGGATGCCCTCTCTGCTGGTCCCGGGTTTCTGGACCAGAGAGACCAGATGCCTTTCAGATACATAAACTCATCTGCTGCGGGACCCAAGTTTAACAGCTACTGTTCAAAACTGCTTAATGCAAAGCTGTCTGTGGAGTGGCAGTGATCAGAGAGGAGCAAGGACCTAGCGTGGCTACCGAGTGTGCGTTTCCTGGGGAGCTACGAGCTGCCGAAGGGATGCTCTCCTAACCCTGGCCCCTCTGTGTTTCTTGCCGTCTTGTTTTTCTGGCTCAGTCGATTGAACTATTGCTGCTTTTCTCAGGAAATGGCTCAACAGCTGAGTGGATCTTCTCCTCTGGGGTTTTTCATATATACAACACATTTCTCCCTGGCTTGGTTTCCTCCACGAGCGAGACGCGCTGAGTAGCTCCCCCCTTCTCTCGCCGAGCTCTCTAGATGGCTGTCTTCCCTCTCCTGGCTGTTTAGGCAAGTTGAAAAATATTTAATTATCATTAAATGCATTCTGCAAGAGAAGATTGCTGTGCTATTAAAACTGGAATGGACATGACTGGGGAGCAAATGAACATTTTCAAAGAAATGGTCTGAACACGCCGCGCATGGACCCGAAATAGGTCCCTCCCGCAGAAAGGCCCCGGGTGACCCATTGCTTCCCGGCGCAATTACCAGAGTCTTGGCAGCTGGCAAGATCAGCAAATGGGGTTTATGTCAGAGCTTGTTACCTTAATTTGGTTAATTGTAGAGCAGAGTGCAGTCGAACAGCCAGTTCAAACCAGGTTTCCGATGGCCGGGGTGCCGGGCACGGGCAGGGCAGTGCCTAGAGAGCATCTGGGGGGGACAGGAGGGTGGGCAGAGCATGGCTTTGCCCGGGATGCTCTCACTAAGGGACCTCTGGCTCTATGGGACCAGGTCGAGGCCACGCTTGGCAGCCTCACTTGCAGATTTGTAACCCTTGATTTGATCCAAAATCTGCAATTCAAACTTCCAGAGTCCAGAGGCTTGAACTGCACCTTCAGGATTGAAAGAGGCAGCGTCTGGAACCGAGGTTCATGGGTTCACACCTCTATTTCGAACAGCAGGTCCTAATGAGTATTAGAGGAAGGAGGTAAGAATGATGGTGCTGGACCATCCTACTCAGTGTCCCCAGTCTCCAGCTGGGGCCAGTAACAAGCACCAAGGGGTAAGCGTAAGAACAAGGGGGACATGTGGTGCTTCCTGGATGCTTTCTCAGCCTCTGGTGCACCTCTGGGGCCTCTGTGTGATGGATTTCTGTTCTGAGAATTTGCGGGTACAGTCAGAGCTCACCCACTGCGTTTTACAGCTTGGCCCGTGTGGGAAGATGACTGGGATGCCTTTCCAGCATCGCTGCTGGAGCTTGGCTTTCTTGCTGCAAGGCACAGGATGTGGTGCCAGTTACGTCTGTAAAGGCATGGCTGGTGGGCACAATTTGTTATCTTTCTGGTGGCCGGCAGGATGGGACAAGAGCCTGTGGTGATGGAGGGAGAGGATGTTGCTCTGCTGGGATGTGATTTTTGGGGGGTGTTTGTTAAGGAACCAGGAAGCGATGAAGCATGGAGGAAGCAAGCATTGTGGCAAAGGGGCATCAGGCAGACACCTGGGAATATGAGCTTGTCCCCTTGGAGTGGGAAGAGATAGATCTCAGCTCTTCTGGTTATTTAATCGTGTTCTGACGTGTTGCTAAATCCATTTTACAAGGGGAGCGCAGAGACGTGAAGTTTAGCGACTCGCTGCAAGTTTTTGGAGAGGTGGAACTCTTGCTGGGTGAGGCGGGGAGAGGGCAGTGAGGTGTCAGCTCCCCGAGCGCTGAGGGAGGAACAGAAAGCCCCTTCCCTTTCCTGCCTGGTCTCCTCTCCTGGCTGCCTCCCCGCTGACTCGCCGCTCCTTTGCCGGGAGCTGCATTTCAGAGCTTCAAAGCCACGGGTTAGGTGCGGTGCGTGCCACGGCGGGTGCAAGAAGAGGTTTGTGAGCAATTAGTCATGTCCCACCCATCCCATCCCATGTCCATCACCCCCCCGGCCCACCCACAGAGCAATGAAATGCCAGGCTTTGTCTTCGTTTCTTTGCTTCAGTGCTGCTCGAGGAGCTCTCCTGCCTTTCCCTCCTCTTTACTCGTGTGTCCTGGAGGGCAGGCGGTCCTCCTGACACACAGCCAATGTCTCTACAGACCAGCAGGCCACCCAGTTGGGCTTCCTTGCCCAGAGGCAGAAGATGCCGGTGGTTCCCAAGCGGGTGGCACATCCTGAATCCAGGCATGTGGTTTCGGTCTGGGGACCACCGATGCTCTCCTCCCCTCCTGGCCAGCTGGGCCAGGGCAGCAGCTCAGCCCTTCCTTGGTGGCACCAGCACAGGCTTTCTGTGGGAGGTTTGGGAAGAAAAATGAACACTTGGCCTGAGAGCTTTTTGCCTGTGACAAACCAAAAGAGGCTTTTGGTGGAGGCTGGTGTCCAGCTGTGGACAAGAAGTGGAGGTGTGAACCCACAGCACGATGGTGCTTGTGCCCTGGCTCCTCCTGGATCAGAGCATCTTCCTGACTTGGTAAAGATGGTGATCACTTGGCGTGGGCAGGAGCTGGGCTACTGGCAGAGCATGAGACCTTTGAGAAGGGGTCTCCCGATGGATGTTTGAAATGCTTTGAGAGCTCTGCTCCTCTCCTAGCCCATCCGTGTGCTGTTCCAGTAGCTAATTACAGTCACTGTTAACGAAAAGTGTATCTTATTCCCATAACAAAAGACCTGGAAAGAACTAGACTGGTAATTATTCAGGAGGGGCAGAAAATAAACTCAGGAAAGCTGAGCCTGAGGAATCCAGCAGAATGTGATACCGTGCACACCCACCTCCTGCTCAGCCTTTTTATTCAGCCAGCCCAGGGCATTAATGCTAAATTAAGACTATATGACTGAACCTATAAACTAGGAATTAAGGCTAAACTCGCAGCTTTTTGTCAGTCTCTTTGCATTTCCTGGCTTTCCTGTTACACTGTGATGCACATGTTCTAACCTCACCTTTTAAAAATGATTGGTGCGTTTTGCTGAGGAGATTGACTGGCAGAAGGGGCATTAAATGCAACCAGCATATCCCAAGGTGGATTCAGAAGGGCACCTTCCTAGTGCAGGGAGGTCCTGGGAGAGAGGGACAAGGCAACACCAGCAGAGAACTGCAGTCTGCAACGGGGTTGGGACAAGTAGAACCTTGGAAACCTTCTGGATGTAACTGCTCTGGGTTTCCTGGACCCGATTTCCCAGTGCATGAGCAGCTGCTGTGGTCCTGGCTCTTTTGCAGCTCGCACCCACAGCATCCCCTTGCAAACAGGACAGGAACCGGCCAGGGAAGAAGGCAGAGGGATGCTGGTTTCCTGGGGAACTTTGTGAGCAGAGAGCGTTTTGCACACTGTGTTAGGGAAAATCTTTTTTCCCTGGTTAGGACTCAGCAAGAGGGGAAAAAAGAGGTGAAGGGAGCAATGTGCCCAAGATGGAAAGGCTGGGGACAAAGCTGGAGGGTCAGGTAGAGAGGGAGAAAGACAAGATTTAGCTCTGCCACACCTGTAGGGAAGCTCCGTGTCACTGGCACAGACTTGGAGCAGTGCCTTGCGAAGCCCGATGAATGAAAGATGCCCCAGCAGACCAATAGTGCCATCAGGAAAACTTCTCCTTTCCCACAGCTGGAAGCAGAGACCGAGGCATTAAAAGGTCTGTGCATCCGTATTTGTTACCCAGCCTCTGTAGAAGTGGCTTTTGGTGGCATAGGGGAGTGGAAGTTTCCAGTGTGAGAAGGGAAGAGAGGCCATCCAGAGGAAAAATGCCTGGTATGTTAATGTCCCTCTCCTTTCCCCAGATGCAGGACCTGGGTACCTTGTGCTGAGTTGAAGGGTTAAGCTCCAGGCCCTGCTGACTGCCATGTGATGCAGTTGCTCGGGCGATTAGTGAAGATCTATGCCCTAAGAGGAATCACATGGGCTTCAACAGGGCGCCCTGGATGCAAAGGAGCCCTGCTGAATCCTGCCTCGCTCCCCACTTCTGTCCCCCAGCTGGGTTCGGGGAGGGGAGCGTGGCTTCAGCATCCCAGACCTGCACCCAGGCTCCACATCAAAAGACAGGGAACAAAACAACTGTGGAGCGTTTTAAAGCAAAATAAATAAACCCTCAACTGCTTTGGGAGAGTTCTTACCGAAGGTACAATCGAGTCGTCTATTTATGGCTTATTATTTCAAAAGCAGATACATAACAGGAACTTTTGATATTCAAGTCCTAAAGAAGCTAACTTCTGATTTTCAAGCCCCAAAGAACCTGACTTCCCACAATCAAAGGGATTGCCATAACCCTCTGCTTTATCAGGTGGCTGGTGGGACGAGAGGAAATCCTGGGTTTTTGCTTTATTGGGTGGCTGGTGGAAGCGGAGGAAATCCTGGATTTTTTATCGAATAAAAGCAGCTTTCAGTTGAGAGGACAATGTGACAATATCTGTTTGCATAGCATCTTCCAGCAGGAAGGTCCCCAGAATGTTTTCTTCGTGGGGAGAAGGTATCTGGGAGATTACCTCGGTGATAGCATGTTGCAGCGTGAGAAAGTTTTGAGGACTCAGTAATGGCCAGTTGCTCAAAACAAGTATATTTGGGGCTGATTATCTGGTGCATTACTCTGGAAGAATTAAAAACACTGTAAAACTGGAGGAATCAGCCCAACAGAAATATGTACTTGGGCTCCCTGGTGTAACCTGAAATGCTTCAGCATGATAATTAAGTATCCGAAGAGCAGCTTTTTCCTCCAGATTTCTCAGTTTCAGCACCCACAAAGGCCTTTGGGGTTCACAGCCCATCTGCATTGACCCTTTCTTGGTTTTGTTTTCTGCAGGTGATGTGACAAACCTGACTCCTGAGCACTCCTTTGAAGGCACAAAAGTAGGCGTGGGGAACATCGTGTTAGCTTTGTACAGTGGTCTCTTTGCCTATGGAGGATGGTAAGATGCAGCTCTCTCTCTCTTTTTTTTTGTTTGTTTTTTTTTTTCAGTGCTAAATACTGTAATCTGGAATCTGTAATTCCTTTTGTCCCCGGACTGTGTTTGCAGGAAGAGTGTGGTCCAGAACTTCCCATCTTTCTTGTAACCTGGGCAATGAGGCAGATGCTTTGGGTTTGCACAGTAATGTTAATAGGCATTACTTCACACCCTGCTTCCAGCCAGGACATAGAAGCACAAAGAGGTGGAGGTGGTTATGGGGTTTAGAAGAGGCAGCAGATGACGGGTGATGATGCATCATGATACTTCTAGGTGGTGTTAAGAGGAAGCAGCGGGGTGGATCTGGCCAGCAGAAGAGAGGTGTGCTACATGCCAACAGATTACTTTGAGCACCAAACTGAAGCCCCTGGAGGGCTTCTTTGAGCACTTCCAAGCACAAGTAGACTACTCAGTTTGCTTTGAAAACAGGCCAGTTGCAGCCATCCTTATCGCTTGGAGGGTGGCCCTGTCACTCGTGGGTCCAGCTTTTCACCTGCTGTCATCCCTCCTTTTGCAAGGAAGCTGGCAGTATGGTGTGCTACATCCACCAGCACCATCCAGGGCTTGTGGACTGGGCATCAGCCATCATAAGTTTTACTGCAGGTTTCAGGTCCTCCAACCCTCCTGAAGTTCCCTTGCAGATGAGTAAGATGAAAGGATTTGTTTATTCTATGGACAAGCCAGGATTAACTACTGTTCTTTTTAAATTGCAGGAATTACTTGAATTTTGTTACAGAAGAGATGATAAATCCTTACAGGTGGGTGTGTGTCCCGTGATGACTTCCCCAATAGGAACGTCCCTTCCTTGTGTGCATAACAGGGGTTGCTAATCAGCCCAGAAGTCAAGGTCTTTTTCTGGGGAAATGGAAAATGAGATAGATAAATAAATGGCATTGTTCCTCCCTGGAATAGAGGAAGGGGAATAATAATCCCTGTATGAGATGGGCTGTTGCTTGTGCTGCCTTCCTGTACTGCTAATATTATCAGGGTTGTTGGAAAGTCCCACTTCCTTGGCATGGCACCTCTCTGAATTATAGGCGAGGAAGAAGGACTCGTGGCTTTATTACTGGCTTGGATAAACTTCCACGAGAGTATTTGTTTGTACACGCGTTTGTCATGTGCTCTTCCTGTTCTCTTGAGCAATAGCTGCTTTCTGCACTGCTCGTGCCTTTCAGGGTTACGCAGGGGACCTGGTGAGGTGAGGGTGGGCCTCACCAAAGCGGGACATCGCTGAGAAATCATTTTTGGTCACAGGGAAGGTGCCCGTGAGGCACGGTCGATACGAGCTTCAGGCTCACTTGGTGCAAGAACCCATTCCTGGCTGACCCAGGCAGTGATTAGCGCCTGCCGGGAAGCATAAGATTTGATATGCCCTTTCCTTGACAAACACAGTTATAAAAAGGTTTTTGCAGTTTGCAATTATTTTCTTGTCCTCTGAATGCAGTCATGGTATTTGACTCTCTCCTCCTGGGGCTTTGAGCTCCACTAGACCAATTATACGTGGCATCAAGCAGAGTTTCCTTTTTCAGTTTCCGTTCGCAAATGAAGTTAGGTTATTTGGAAAGGCAGCTTTGTACCAACACAGCCTCGTCTTTACAGACCCACTCAGACTGTGCCTGAAAACTCATTTTCTTTGAGTTTCATCGGTCCAGCCAGCTGCACAGAGTTACAGCCGAAAAACTGCCCACTAAACCCCTGATCTTTCCACCTCCCGTGAGAAACCCACCAGCACAAATGCTTCTCCTTTGCCCAGAAGAGAAGGTATGGGCTAATGCCACTGGCTAGCAAGAGACACGGAGAGGTATTTTTAATTAATTGCCTTGCAGTGATCTTGAATTACTGCTTGCCCAGATGGCTGGAGTCTCTCCATGCAAAATACAATCATAGAATCATCTAGGTTGGAAGGGATCTTCAAGATCATCTAGTCCAACCATCAACCTAACTCTGACCAAAAAAACCCGTCGCTAAACCACGTCCCCCAGCACCACGTCAAAAGGTCCCTTCTGCCATAATCCTTCCCTCTACATCTGTCAGCCCCCAGGCTGTTCCCCTGCGGGCACCCTCTCCTCTCCTAGGGGAGCAGCCCATGGCTGGGAAAGCGGAGTCGCTGAAGAGCCAGAGAAGAGCAGAATGGCTGGAGCCAGCTGTAAGCGAGCGCAGGAGGGCTGGAGCACGAGCCACCCATCCCTGGTGTTGGCAGCTCTCCTCCCCGAACGGCAGCGCTCCGTTCCAATTGATATTCTCTTCCTAGAAACCTGCCTCTGGCTATCATCATCTCGCTACCTGTAGTCACTTTGGTTTACGTGCTGACAAACTTGGCTTACTTCACGACCCTGTCGACGGAGCAGATGCTGACGTCCGAAGCCGTGGCTGTGGTAAGACCAATGCATTTCTGATGTGACTCATCCTCTCTTTTCCAGGACTGGTTAAATCGGACTCACAATCTCTGCATACAGCCCCCTAGCTTGTTCCGTGGCTGCGTACAAAAAAAGCTGATGGTTGACAGGAGATAAAGAGCAACTGTGACGGGAGGAGGGAAGAACAGTGTGATACCAAGTGGGATTAATCACAGACAATAGTAAGGGTGGGCAGACAGTTAACGCTGCTCTTAATTTGTAAATATGCAAGGTTGCTGCTGGCCTCATGACTTCTCATCAGTTACCAGAGCCATGGTATTTATGGGAAAAGGTCATTCCAGTCAATACTGCACTAGATTGTTCTCTCTCTGTATCTTCCTTGTTTTAATTAAGAGAGAAAAATAATACTTCTATTAATTAAAATGCCATTGCGGTCAGAAATCCTCATTGCTTCTGAAGTGAGCAGCGTGGTATGACCTTGCGAGCTGAGCGTGACCAGGATTGTTGGGTGCCTGAAGGGGGGGGATCTCCTGGTTCAGGATAAGCTGGTCTGGGCCATTCAGGTGACAGCGCTCCATCCTTTGGGTTAGTCCCCAGCCCTGCTCCAGCCTGGGCTGAGCTGCTGGAGATGCCAGGCTTCGCCACGTTGCGTATCATTCTTCAGGATGGAGGAGCAGGACATGGCAATATGAAAAACTCCATAACACCTTCAGCACTAAGCCATGTCATTTGTTCAGATGTCTACAACTATTAAATCTTTGTAGGCAGCTGTGGGTTCTTTTGGGCATTTTGGGTGTGAACTGTCTTCCTTGTTGCCCCCATGTAGGATTTTGGGAACTATCACCTTGGCGTCATGTCCTGGATCATACCTGTCTTCGTTGGCTTGTCATGCTTTGGATCTGTTAATGGATCTCTCTTCACTTCTTCCCGGTAGGTTTCTTGCTCAATTTTGTGGTTTTTGTTTACAAGCCATGCTTAATGCATCTTCATTTGGAGTTGTCCTCCAAAGAGTGGCTGTGGGTAGACACAAAGTCTAAAGGGTCTGGAGACCATGTGGGGAAGGCAAAAAAAAAAATAAAATTTTTAAGACTTTAAGAGGAAACCCTTTCAGTGGTCTTAGTTTTCTCTTCCTCAGGCAAAGTCCTGCTGAAGTTATTAGAACATAAACAAACACAGGCCCGGGGCTCAGTGATGTTGCCTGAGAAAGTGGCTTTAATGAAAAGCAGAAACTTAAGAAACTTCAGGGCTGAGAATCCCTTCAGAAAGGGGAGAATGGATGGGGACTGTGGAAGTTCCAGCTCTGGCACACATCTTCCAGGTTGTCTTAGGAAAGTCGCTTAATTGCTGTCTCTGGAAGGGAGGCTGTAAATACATCTTTTCTTGCATTCTTTGTCCGTCTCCAGCTTCCCTTCTGAGACAGGGACTTTCAATGGTGTGTGTGCAGAGCACCTCGTGTTGGGGTCTGACCCAGGCACTGAACTAGTGCGTAGGAAAAGGACACAGCTGGCATCGTGCAAGGCACCACGAAGGTGGAAAACCTGCGTGGAGCCTGGGCGTTTCAGTTTTGCTGCCTCAGCGCTGTCTAGGCAGGGCTTGGGCTGTCCCCACTTGATTCTTGCTGAAGACAAACCCCAGCCTGAGGCTGAAGGTGATAACTGCTCTCTCTCCTCACCTCAGGCTGTTCTTCGTGGGATCCCGAGAAGGACACTTGCCTTCGATCCTGTCTATGATTCACCCCAGGCTTCTCACTCCTGTGCCGTCCCTCATCTTCACGGTAAGCACCCGGGTCTGTGGTGATCTCCTGGTGTTGAGAAATGGGCTGGGGGTAGGATCCCATCAGAGTGGTTGGAGGGGGGTACTTGGGCACCACTTCCAGACACAGCCATTCCTGCACGCACCTACAGGAGAGGATAGAACCTTCTCCTTCTCATCATATCCTCCTATTCCACTTCTGTTTTGAAATTGCTCCAGGCACCAATTGAAAATAGTTTAAATAAGTAAAAACTAATCAACATGATTCTTGCCCTGGCAGATAGTTCTTCTAAAATACCTGTATTTAATGTTGTAACATACATGGGTTTGCCTGCTCTCTTTGCTAATGGCTTCTCTTTGCTAATGGCTTTTTTTTTTTTTTTCTGGCTGCAGTGCGTCATGACCCTGCTCTATGCCTTCTCCAACAACATTTTCTCAGTCATCAACTTCTTCAGCTTTTTCAACTGGCTGTGCGTGGCTCTGGCCATCATTGGCATGATGTGGCTGCGTTACAAGAAGCCAGAGCTGGAAAGGCCCATCAAGGTGAGAGCAGCGTGGTAATTGCGTGGTGGGTCCTCCCTGAGTCCCTTCTCAGCACCAGGGGAGCTTCTGCAAGTACGGCTGCTCCATCCTGCATGGAAGAGGGACTGGGATTGCTGGTGTGCAGGGAAAATGTTGTGCTGTGGCTGAGGCAGGGGTTCCTGCTACACGGAAACCTGCCGAATGCGAATCGGGGCAGGAGGACAAAGAGCTGGGGACATCAGAGTGAAGGAGGCTCCGGGTGTCAGAGACACGGGGTGTTCTGGTGGGGTAGCCCAGTGGGGAGCTCTGGGTGACTAACACGTTCCCCAGGACAAATCACAGGCTGGTGCTCTCAGCGAAACGCTCTGTACCGTCATGGAATTCACTTAAAATAGTTTTTTAATAAAGCAGACAAACCCACGCCTGCAGAGAGGGGAACTTTGTTCTCTTTGTCCTTGGCCAGCTTGGCAGTACCGTGTCCCGTCTGGGAGGAGGCCAAGATCATGTCAGCCACAAGCATGTCTGCCTTCCTTAAAGGCATGTTTCTCGCTCGTCCCCCTGCACGCTCAGGTCTCTGCCAGGCAACAGCCAGCCAGAGAGAAACAAACTCGCAGACCTGTACCCCTGCCCTCCCAAAGTAACTCTTTGCGGGGTGTTTCCTTTGGTTTTTTGGCTTTTTTTTTTTTTTTTCCTTTCTTCTGAAAGCTGGGCTGCTCTCAGCGGGTGCCCTGCTCAGAGCAGCGTAGCCGAGTCCCCTGAGAAACTGCAGGGAAGATGCTGCAGCTCGTGCCGTGGGTGGGTGCTGCTGGATTCCATGCTGTTGGTGCAGGTGCTTTTTATAAGGAATCACTCAAGTGCGGAATTGGGGTAAAAAAAAGGGGTGCTGGGGAAGGTTTATGCTGTCTTGGCCAGCCACATCTCCTTACTTTGTTTGGCTGGTATTAAATGTGTATGTTAGGTGTTGCCTACTTCCAGTTTCTCCAGGGTTGCTGAAGAGCAATGCTGGGTTAGATACCTTCCCCATGAAGGTCACGGTCCCCGTGTACAGAGCACTGGGACAGACAGGAGCACTGTCCACATATGATCCATGGTGCAATATGGACTCCTTGCCTCCTCAGGCTGTATGGCTAGACAAAACTCACTGGAAAGTGTCCCCTGTTCCCCTGATACAACTTCTAACCTGTCCTTTGGGCCCTTGTTTAGGTGAACATCTGCCTGCCCATTTTCTTCATCCTGGCCTGCTTGTTCCTCATTGCTGTTTCCTTCTGGATGACGCCGAAGGAATGTGCGATTGGCTTTGCGATCATCTTCAGCGGGATCCCTGTTTACTTCTTCGGAGTCTGGTGGCAAAACAAGCCCAAGTGGGTTCTCCAAGTCATCTGTAAGTATAACCAGCCCTAAAAATAGCAGCTTCCCGGTTAGCGTGCTACGGCTGGTAGCACTGGCTCTCCTTCCTCTAGTGGGAGCTTCCAGTGTCTTGGCTCTGATCAATTCTTCCGTAATGGTAGCGGGTTCTAACCTGATGATTACCTTATCTACCAAGCACCCAAAACGCACGCTGACTTGGAATAATTGCAAAGTTCGGGCCAAATACCACTTATGGTTTTTTTTATCTTGGCAAACAGGTGGTTGTTACGCAGCGGAGCACACGGCTGCCTTTCTCCTGCCTCCTGTAAAAGCACAGGATCAAGCCTTTTGTCAGCAGAGAATCCCTTTCTAGTGGTGTGGGAAGGGAAAAGAAGTAACAGAGTAACAGTCTGGGCACAGTTGGCCTGGATTTGACTGCTGAAAATTCAGAATTAGCCCCAATCCACCTCTTAGCCAGTGCTAACGTTTCTGATCCAGTCCTTGGCATCAAAATGTGGCAGCACAGCAGAGGGAGGGGAAAATCCCCTGGATGTTTTATCTGACAAGGTTTATTTCTAAGGTGTCTTCACACAAGGTTTTCCAGCAGCTGACCACGACCCCACGGTGTGTTCCGAAGGGGTGGGGAGGCTGCGCTTGGCACATGTAACCTCTGTCTGAACAACTGAATCAAGGAAGTCAATCCGTGTTGTCCAAGTAACTAAACTCTACCATCTGCCTCCCAGCTCTCGTACAACAGGCTGACCTAGAAAAGCAGACGAGTAGAAATGCCCAGCCTTAGCTGGATGCTTTTTATGAAGAAGAAAAAGGCTTTCAACAGTGCTCAGCACTTGTTATTCTTTTTTTTTTTCCTTCTCTCTCTCTCTCACACACACACTCACTTTTTTATTCTGAGTATTAGGCTCAGTTCCTGGAAAAGCCATTTTTGCAGTGCCTGGGTGGCAAATTACCATATTAATTGTTTTCCACCACCAAAGGCTTGTAAGGAGAATATAGAACATATTCTGGGAACACAGAATGATAATCCTGCAAATGTTTGGTTAGAAGCATATGAACTTTAAACACATGCGTATATTCATATATTGCAGATAATTTGATCACCTCCAACTGATCTGAGTTTGGCTTTGAGTATAGTCAGAATTAGTGTTAGCTTTACCTGGCCAGACTCTCTCATGATCTCCAAACATGCAGTGAAGCAGTAGAAGGCACAGGTGTGTTTGGGTACCAGCCACCGAAACCAACGGGTGGAAGAATAACGTGACTTCGCTTTCGCGCCTTTCCTGTGCCGACTTGTGTCTGAAATGCTTCCTTTGCTCTTCCCCTGCTCTGTGCGGGGCAGTGGACTCTGCTGATTTGGGTTAGTCCTGGGTACTCGAGCCTTTAAAGAAGCTGCGTGCACCTACAGCCCAGGTTTTCAAAACTGGGAATAAAAGCATCGCCTCATACTTTTTTTTTTGTGCCCATTCCTGCTATTGTGCCTGACTCTGGCTGCTGGCAGTTCTGGCATCCAAACGTAGTTACCGTGTCACCATGCAATTAGAAATTGGCATCACAAAGTACCAGAGCCTCCCTGGGGGCAGTGCAGCATCCCTGCTGCAGGGGCAGAGCTGCCGGTGTTACGTGTTTTAGGCTCTGGGTGTGAGCAGAGAGTAGCCCGTGGCTCATTTGCTTTCAAGTCTTAAATTGCATTTGGACTAATCTTGCTCAGAACCACGGTGGGGAGGCAAATGGGTCAGCCCTTTTGGGGCAGAGCATCACGAACTGAGACCGAGATACACGTTGGGCTCTCTGCGTGGCCATCTCTGACCTACACTTCTCTTTCTTCCCCGTAGTCTCCGCAACAGTCCTGTGCCAGAAACTGATGGAAGTGGTTCCGCAAGAATCCTAAGCGGGGAAAGGCAGAGACATTCAGCTCGAGGAAACGCACAATATTATTATTTTAAGACGACACAAGGAGAACACGCTTCTGATCCCTCGTAAACGAAACCCAGGCACCGGAGCACCCCCCCCGGTCGGAGCTGCTTCGTGTCTGACACCGTGCCCCCCCAGCTCTGCCTTGCCTCCTCCAGCTCCTCCATCACCACCCTTCAGCCCGGCAGATGAGCAACCCTGCGATGAGAAGTTCTTGGTACGAGCGTGGGCCAGGAGGAGGAATTCCTGCCAGGCAGCTCCAAAGGGGTCCTGCCTGCCGGGCAGCAGCGCGTCCGCTCAGCCTCTGTGTGTGTGTGTGTGTGATACTGAGGGCTGTACTTCAGCTCTGTGTAGGATGACTTGGTTGGGGTCTGGGATCCCCCAAATGATGGGGGGTCTCCTCGTGAGCTCGGTTTGAATGTTGCCAGCCCTACGGACGTGGCTGTGTCCAGGACTGGGACTGTCACAGAGCCGCAGGGCGGTCCTCAGGCTGGTCCACCTGCTTTACCTGGTCAAGGGAGGGTGGTTGGGAAGCAAAGGTTGGCTGATGTTGGCTCACATGCTCACACACACACAAACTCATACCAAAATACATGCTGCTGGGCGCGCTGGACTCTGAGCACGGGCAGTGACTTCAGTGAGACAAGGCAGAGCAGAATTAGTGTCAGAGAAATGATGTGGGGAGGCCTCGTCTGACTTTCATTGCGTTCCTGACAAGAGCACTCCGGGTCCCCTGCCACTGCCTGGCTTTTAACTCTCAGATCCAAGCCATCTCCCTGCTATTGAGCCAGTCCTCCGGGATGCTCTTCACCACAATGCCCATCCCATGGCCCTGTGAATTAGCATTGGGGCAGGTGCAGGCCTGAGGGTGGAGTTCCTCCTGAGAAACCCAGGGAATTGCAATTGGCAGAACGTCCTTGGCTTGCTCACTCCGTGTGTTTCTGTAGATAGGCTATCCAGCATGGCATGAGCAACATCATGCTCTCCAAATGGCCCTCTCCGTTGCCCTCGGTGTGATTCATGTTTGCCCCTAAACCATTTGCAAAGAGAAAATATAGGTGGGATTCCCTTGGCTCGTTCCCTGGGGTCGGTCTGTGCATCGCCTGTCACCGTGCCCTTCGTTATGCTGTGTCTCCTCTAGAACGGGCAGTGGAGGTGGGACCAACTGGGTCTGGGGGTGCAGAAAGGGGCAGATGTCCCCGGATGGCTGGAGCCTGGCTTTAATATCGATCTGCTGTAGATGGTCTGTTTTGCTCTAAGAAGCAGAGACTGGGGGCCTGTTCCTCCTTCATGCAAAACTGCAGCATCAGGCTTGGCTTGGTCACCCAGCCACCATCCCTCACCACCACCCTCCCATTCAGGGAGTGGTCTTTGAGCATCAACCACCATCCACATGTGAAAGTTTGTTCTGCTGTCGTGGATGGTGCAGCCCCATCCCCTGAGCCCACCCAAAATTCCTCTAGTTCCCAAGTAATCAAAGCTGTCCTCTAACGAACACATTGCTTTATTTGGTCAAAAGTATCACCTTTTCAGCACAACTGCAGTTCTTGAACAATTTGCTCATGATGCCTCTGCGCTCGAGGTGATAGTCAGGTGGAAATCAAAAGCATCTTTTCCCCACAAGTGAGCTGTTACAGATCTTCTTTGTGCTTGTGCTTTGTGAAAATGGGTTGTTGAACTACTTTTTCTCCTCAATATTTTTATGAACTAAGCTGTTTGGAAGCCAGGGTCCTTCAAGAGCTAACGCTTTCTGCTGGATCCTCCTCTTAGCATAGTTATTTTGGATGAAGAGGCATTAAGGACACCAATGGTACTAGCTCATGCTTTTGTCTTTTTAAGAAGTTCTTTAGCAAAAAAAAAAAAGTTAAAAAAAAAAAAAAGCATGTCTGTTATAGCAGGTGGCAGCTTCTGTTCAAGTAAGTGTGTGTGACAGTGACCGTGGCAACGTCAACGAGTGTCTCCGTGCAGCTCTTTGCTCTTGCTTCGCCAACCACACGTCTTTGCTTTGAGGCAGTGCAGGAGGAATAGGTGAGACAATCATCACGCTGAAAACCTTAGCTGTCGGGTCGCTTCTTCCACGGCAGCACAGTGTAGAGACACCCAGGCCAGCCCCAGGTGCCGCTTCACACGTGTCGGTGCGGAGCTCTCCTGGAGCAAAAAGTTACCCTGTGGAGAATTGCAGCTGGTTTGGGTATATCTACACTGCAGAAGAACCCAAAGTTGTGGCCAGTGCCTGGCTGTTCAGGGACCTGTGCAATGAATGAATCGGAGCATCTCAGATCCAGTGCCTGTGGAGACACATTTGCATAAATGAGGTCATGAACCGTAAAATCTGAACTCAATTTTTTGGAGTCCTCTTCCAGCTGAAGGCTGAGATGTTTTGGCAGGGCAGTGATGGGGAATCGCTGCTTGTGCTGGACCTGTATCATCAAGGCAGAACCTCAGTCTGTCACCTTCCACTTGGCCTGCAGCTTTTTGGCTGTAATGGTCTCGGGGCCGGTTTCCTGCAGGGTCTGGGTTCAACGCAGGGGCTCTGTGGCTCTCAGTGCTAACATGTACCAGCAGAATTACTTGTGATGCAAAGGAAAGGGATTTTAATTCTCAGCCACCTCAATCTAATGTAAATTAGCACTCAAGTCCAAGCCACAGAGAGCTCAGAAATAGGTCCAAATCTCCCAAAGCCGTGGGGTTTGCTTGGTTTGGACACTTCTTTAAATGACTTTCATCAGTGATGAAGACGATCACTACATGATATCCTCTTGATGAACCTTTCACGCTGGTTTTAAAGAGGAGATGTCACACTGAGAAATATTTTTTTTTTATTAATTAACTGATCTTAATTAAATCCTTAACTCGCTTGCTCTTGATGAATTTTCATGATTCTTCACTTGCTGCTAAAGATCTTTCTCTTGTACTAACCTGCTGGCTCTGGCATTGATACCATATGGTTGGTGGTGATCTCGCCAGCGTCTCCATGGCAATGGGGGTATAGGAAGAAACTGAACCAGGTACCAGCACAGAATGACAAAAATGTTAAATTTTGTCAGCCACAGCTCACATCTCCAAGTTTACCTTTCAAAAACCTGATTTCTTTTTTATCCCTGATTCGTTGAGCCCGATAGTTCCCCTCCACCAGAGCTTGGTGACATGGCTGTAAGAGGTTGGGTTTGTTTTTTTTTTTCCTGGATGTAAAGGAGTAAAACTGAATTTCATTTTATAAAGAAAACACAACTAAAGTAATTTTCACTCTTAGGAGTGAATCTGCTGCTAGCAGCATCAGCAGTAAAGCTTGTAACTCAGATCAGTGACCAGGAGTGTCTGTTGCCCTCAGGGGCTTGCTGTGTTCAGTTGGATTTCGCTATGGAAAAAGAGAGAATACATCCCCGTGAAAGACCTCCTTCTGCTTGTTTTCCTCAAATGTGGGATGAGATGTGTCACAGAGAGCGAGAGGAGCAACAGAGGCTGCACAGAAAAATTCTCCTCATTCCCAGCACTGGATGTGGGATTTTTCTGTTGTTTCTCTGTTTGTTTGTGCTCTATCAAGCCCGTGATCAGTCATGCCTGTTGGGAAGCACCGAGGGAGACAAACCCTTCCCGCAAAGGACACGTACAGCCGCAGTGACTGTGCGTTTGCTTTCCTAAACAGTAGCTACAATTAAACGAGGTACCATGTGAATCTATTTCATATGACAGTATTCAGCGAATACAGTTGTGTTGGTGGAATCATAGAATCATTTAGGTCAGAAAAGCCCTTTAAGATCATCGAGTCCAACCGTGGAGTCGTGGCTGCATCGCTCTGCAAGTGATGGCTGTGCCCTAGTAGTCCCTCAGTCCTTGTATTAACACACACACACATACCCCTTCAGTTATTGCTCTTCTTAGTTTGTTTTTAAGTATTTAGGCTCCCAGGCAGCCTGTTGTTAGGGGTGTTCACGGAATAGCATCCCACAGGGATTGCTAAACAGTAGGGCAGGGGCCTGCAGGAGCCGGCGGCGGGCACTTCCTTGCCCCTTGGGTTCCTCTTTCTAAATGAGAAACCTTCTTCCCAACTGAGAGGGGAACCAGCCCTGAAAAACCTTCCTGGCCAAAAATAGGGGGTATTTAAGTCATCTTAGGTGGGTTATTATTATTTTTTTTCTTTTTTTTTCCTCCCTCTCTTTTTTTTAATATTAACTTCCTGCAGTATTTGCAGTGTTTTCCATCTCAGATACGGTGTTCTGGTAAACAGGCTTTTGTTTTTAATGGCACCCCCTGTGAAAGCTAAGTTCAAAGGGACTCTGTCGCTGTTGAACAAACTTTAAAAGACCCTTCAACTGGATTGAAACTCGGAAGAAGCAGCTTTGTTCTCCGAGCCCTCTCCCCGTGGGAGGCAGGGGAATAAATGGGGGCTTCTCCTTGGGCTCCTCCGCTGTGGGTCTGCCCCCGGTGTGGAGCCCTCGAGGGGCAGCGGCGTCGTGGCAGAGCCCTTCCCCAACCATGGAGAGGTGGTTGCAGTGGCAGAGTCCTGGTCCGGCTGCGGGCAATCACAGGGAAGGCTTCCTCTTAGTCTGGGAAGGTGCCCGTGCCTTCAGCTGAGGCTACAGTGTTCTCGGGCTTCAATAAAAAAATAAATAAAATATTTTTTTTTTTAAATAAAAAAAAAAAAGAAGGAAACAGCCAAATGTTGTTGTTACAAAACGCTCTGGCTGTTTGGGGCTATTCTTGCGGGACACCAGCTTTTCCATCAACTGGTTGCACAACTCCATTTCTGATGACATCAAAGGGGAAGGCGATGTTGGCCATTGAGAAAGGGCTGGAACATGGAACAAAGCTTCCTGCTGGAGCTTGGGAAAGGGCAGCCCAGGGGCCAGACGGCTCCGGTTCCCCCCGGGGCTCATGCTGAGGTCTGCCGGCCGGCGTCGCCACCCCGCCAGAACCCCACGGAGTGAATCGCAGCCTTGTGCCGGCCCTGGGAGCTCCAAGAGCATCTCCAGCCATGGGATGGGCTGGGATGGCTGGAGCCAGCAGCACTTGGCTGCCGACCAGGGATCGCAGCAGCCGGCTCCCCGTGGCAATGGGAATCTGTTCCCGTGCCTCCCCCGGGGACCCTGCCCATGCCAGGGCATCCTGCGGGACCTCAGCCTTGAGGGATGCTCCAGGGGCTCTCCATTTCTGCTGGCTTCTTGAGGAGCTACAGCCGGCCACCAGCCTTAGGCAGGTTTTGCCAGTACTTGAGAAGTTTCTTCCCAGTTTACACGGTCTGAACTGGAACTAGCAGCTGGGGTTGGGGGTATGTGTGTGTGTGTGGGATGCTGCTGGGAATCAAAGCCAAGTGCCGCTCAGCTGCACGTCGGAAACGTGGCTTGGGTTAGGTCGCCCCTAAGGAACCGATGTCCAGAGGATTATTTCTTTGCTTTTAGCCCCGTTCCTTGCGTGAGAAGGGGTGTTGCTTCCTCCAGCTGTTGAAGTGTTGATGAGGAAAAAGAATAATATTTTTTTAAATACTGAATTAATTTTTAAATGGCCTAAAAGAGACTTTATATCTACGCCTAAATTATTCCCGTTGGGTGATGTTCATCCCGGCGCAGGGGCTCTGCCAGCACTCGGATGCTGTCCCAGGCCCCGGCCGGCGGGATGTGGTGCTGCGGGACCGGGCTGCGTCTCCTGCGATGGGATGAATTCCACACCTAGGGAAAAAAATCCTAATTTGTTCAGAGGACAGGGTGAGGTCCGTGTCCCACCTAAGTCCTTGCACAGGAAGAGTTTTAAGTGGTACCCGGACCTTGCGCTGGCCCGCAGAACAAAAGAAGGGTGAAATTCACTTCTGGTGAATAATCTGACTTTTCAGAGATACCTTTCTTCTAAAGTTTGTATTTTTGTTGTTTTTTTTTTAAAAAAGACAGAAAAAAAGAAGATCTTAACATACAGAAGAAAATCTAGATCTGATTTACAATTTTGTTATATTTGGTTGCTTTAAAAATATTTTACTAATTTAAATGTTGCTGTAGATGACATTCTATTTATTTTAAGGGGTAAATATCTTTTAGTCTTAATACTTCTACAGTAAGCGCTGTCTATTTACAATGTTTGTGTTCCTGTCAACACAGCTATTCCACAACTGACCAAGTGCTGGTCAGCCAGTAGTAACTTAATCAAATTGCCTTGTAAAAGAAGATGTCTCCTGCAATGTATTTTTTTTTTCTAGTATTTCTTGATTCTTTTATGTCTGTGCTTAACAAATCTGTTAAATGTTTGGGTTGTTCTATGTTTTGGGTTGTTGTTTTGTTTCATTTTTTTAACAAAGAAAGCTGAATTACAACTCTCTTGTTGCTGGTCTTTGCCTCAGAAGGTTTTATTTTGCCAAAGGTTGCCTTGTTTATCCCACATCCCAAGCCCTGGGTTCCTCTTGCAGATGGGTCCAGGAGCACAGCAAAGCAATGAGAACATCCATTCCTCTGTCACCGTCCTCTTTTTTAAAATTCTGGTTTTGCCTGTGTTAAAACTAAGGGTATGGGAAAGTGGGTGAGCTTTGGGCAAGAGGTGGGAGCAGAAGGTGGATGTCGCAGTTCCCAGGGTGTATTTGTGTGGTTAAGTGACAGAGATGCTGCTGGTAAGAGCTTGCAGCCAAAAAAAAATTGTCTGAACAGCAGGAAGGTATCAAACTTTATGTGGGGAAAGTGCTCCTCTGCTGAAATCCCTCTTCCCCATGTCTTTCCGTGCTAGAGAGATGCAGGAGCCCTGGCTGGTGGGAAGGGAGGGGATGCTCAGGTGTACGGAAAGGTGGAGGTGTGGGGTGAAGATTTGCATTTTTGGGTAGGCAGATGGCAGAGCTCAGGAGCTTTCCTTCCTAAAGGAGAGAAGGGGAGGGACTCTTTATCAGGGAGTGTAGTGATAGGATGAGGAGAAACAGTTTTAAGCTGAAAGAGGGGAGATTTAGATTAGGTATCAGGAAGAAATTCTCTACTGTGATGGTGGTGAGACACTGGCACAGGTTGCCCACTGAAGTTGTGGATGCCCCATCCCTGGAGGTGTTCAAGGCCAGGCTGGATGGGGCTCTGAGCAACCCGGTCAGAAGAAATGGGCATGAAATGCTAATGGAGCTTAGGAAGGCTGCAAAGAAAACCTAGTATTAAATGGAGACTTCAGTGATGCTTACATAGGCTGAATAGATCTTATACACAAAGTTCATGCTGAATTTTAGGTGCTACAGTCAACTGATACCTTGAACGATGAGAGAAGAGAAAGAAGGCACAATTGCCTCTTTCACAAGAAAGAGGCAATTCTTGATTTACACTCGGACATTGTGGCTGTTTCAGAAAGTAACACTGGAAGAGAGGATCTGCAGCGTTACATCCTCAAGCCCAAGCGCAGCTACTACGGTAACATTTAACTTTAAATATACACATATAAAAAAAGGAAGAAGCTGGAGGTGCAGAAATGAGAACACTGTTACATGGATAATGTGTGCGAGAAGGGGCGGGAGGCTCTCCGACACGGCATTAGAGACTCTTAGTGGTGGAATTAGAGTAATCTAAGAAAAACATCTCCAGAGGCCAGCGTGGCTAAACAGCAGAGTAGCCTGTGCCATTAGCCATTTAAAAGAGATCCTTCAAAAAGTGACGGCTGTGGCCAAAGAAGGAAAACAGAGGAGAGGATAAACCCTGGCAAATTAAATACAAAACCTCAGTAAGACAAAGTCAACAGTAGGTTCACAGGCGGGAGAAGGCTGCCGGGGGGGCGCGGGGCCCCGTGCTGTGCTGCAAAGCACTTTAGCAGACAGATAAGGCAGTAGCGCAGGAACCAAATGAGTTATTTGCATCCGTGTTTGCTACAGGCTTGCTTGCTTGGAGAAGTTCCCGTGCTGGAGCCTTTCTTCACAGGGAGACAGCCCAAGGAACTGCAGCCAGAGAAGAGATAGTGTTCGGGAGCAAAGCTCCAGCTGTGGGATTCAGAGGCCTTCAAGAGCTGCAAAGGGTCCGTCCCCCCCCCCAGATTAAGTGCTACCAGCACAACGATGCCTGGAGTTTGGGAGGTGACAAACAGGGTGCTGGTACCAGTAATGGGTACAGGAGTTGCTCTGACTGGTCGGATGACCACGAGCCAACAATGTGCCCTTGTGGCCAAGAAGGCCAATGGCATCCTGGGGTACATCAGGAAGAGTGTGACCAGCAGGTCCTGTCCCTCTACTCTGCCCTTGTGAGGCCCCATCTGGAGCACTGGGACCAGTTCTGGGCTCCCCAGTTCAAGAAGTTCAGGGAGCTGCTGGAGAGGGTACAGCAGAGGGCTACAAAGAAGATTAGGGGCCTGGAGCATCTCTGTTATGAGGAGAGGCTGAGGGACTTGGGTCTTTTTAGTCTAGAGAAGACTGAGGGGGGATCTGATTGATGCTTATAAATACTTAAAGGGAGGGTGTCAAGAGGACATGGCCAGTCTTTTTTCAGTGGTGCTCAGGGACAGGACAAGAGAAAATGGGCACAAACTTGAATATAAGAAGTTCCACCTAAACATGAGGAAGAACTTCTTTACTTTGAGGGTGGCAGAACACGCTCAGAATAGGCTGCCCAGGGAGGTGGTGGAGTCTCCTTCTCTGGAGACATTAAAAATCTGTCTGGACAAGATTGCACCCTGCTCTAGGTGGACCTGCTTTGGCAGAGGGTTGGACAAGATGATATCCAGAGGTCCCTTCCAACCCCGTATCATTCTGTGATTCTGTGAAGAAGCTGTTGTAGAGGATACAGTGAGCAGAGGGATGGAGAAGAGCATCCTGTGGAGAAACATGCAGCTTTCATACAGTGAGGTCAGTCCTCAGCAGACCATGAAGCTTCCAGTGCCTTGTGTCCTTGGGTCTTCAGCAGGCTCACATCTCGCTGAGCTTCCCATAGGGTTTGGAAGAAGGAATTTATTTCAGTGATAATTGGGAGAGCAAAAACACTGTGAAAAGCAGTTAACAGTGGAGGGAGGTGATCTGCAGAGCTGGCATGTGGATCTTTTCTTGGTTTGGGCCAGTTCACCACACACGATCTGGGAAAAGAGATGGACAGAGGTGGCAAAATCTCCTGGAGAATGAGCATTTTCAGGCTCATCAAATATAAAGTTGATCGCAACAAGGGATCTCCTGGCAGGGCAACAAAACTGCAGATGAGAAGAGCGTTAGGAAGCGAGAACAAAAAAGAAAGATTCCAATGACACCACTCCATGTGTCTGTCCTGAGGGCTGGGCTGGTTGGGACACCCCCCCGGGGCTGGGGGCTGCAGGAGGGGGAGAGGAGAGGACTTGGACTCGCTGGTCCCACCAGCACGGGGCGAGCGCTCAGGCGGACGGGCCGAAACAAAGGCAGGAAGTGTTTTTTCACACAGGGCAGCGTTAATCACACGCTTAATGTCAGGGGATGTCATTGAGACAACTTTTATGTGTGCATTAAAGTTTAAGAAAAGCTCAGACAAAAGGATTTGTTATTAACTGCAGGAGCCCGGGTGCAGCCCTAGCCTCAAGGACCACTGTCCTTGTGAGGTCAGGCTGGAAGGGCAAACCTGGGAAGGGATTAGACCTCATGTTTCATATGAGTTTTCCCTCAAAGATCATCACTGATGGTTGCTGGAGAGGTGGTCCTTTGGCCATGTGTTGGCTCTTGGCTCACCCCAACTTGTCCTTTCCTTTGGTGCTGCTGCAGCAGCCATGTCTTCATTTCCAGAGGATGAACATCAATTCATCCATGGTGGCAGGAGAAGCCCCGCAGTGGCAGAGGAAGCCTCATGCTGGGCTTTGCCTGGGAAGGACTCACTGCATGGGAGCCACATGTGGACCCAGCGTGGTCCCCAGGCAGCGCTGAGCTGTCTAGACCCATCTCCCCAGCTTCAGTCCTGCAGCTGCTGGTCTTTTGTCCTGACGGCTGGAGGTTGCAGTGGTGATGGGAGGAGGCAGGCGTGGGAACACAGCCCTTCTGGAGGACACACAGGCAGCGAGATTGATGTTTTTCCTCCCTTGAACCAAAAATATGACTTATTTCTCCCCAAACCCAGGAGCACCTATGTGTTTGAGTGGCAGGGAGAGAGACGTGGGGGTCTGCCACCAAAGAAGGGCGAGCCCTTGAAGCAGCAGATAGAAATGCCTCTGCAAACTGGAGGCAAGCCCAGCAAAAAGCAATAAAACAGTTGTTTACTCGAAGATTTGTGCAAAAGATGAAAGGCACTAAATATGTTTGGGTTGGGAAGGAGCCACTGAGGGTGGGGTGTGACACGGGCTGGGAACTGCTTCAAGGCTGCAAACATAAATGAAAGCAAGGAGCTGATGAGGAATTGGGGATAGAGCTAACAAAGGGATCCTCTGAGGCAGATAAATTAATACACCAAAACTGAGATACAGGTATGAGGAAATTTAATAAAAGGAGAACTGATGTTGACAAACTTCCTTGCAGCAAAATATACCTGACAACAAAACTGTCCCCTTAATATTGAAGCAATGGAAGTTCTGTTTGGAAGTTTTTGTTTGTTTTTTTTTTAAATAAATAAATAAGAAGTTGCTAATATTTCACCTGGTGTACAAAAGCCACGAAACAAAGGTATCTCTTCAGAACATGGTAGTCTGTCCTGATTTTGCTGGAGACCTATTTAAGGCATCAGAACTCAGTGACACTGGATTTAGAGAAGAGTGGGTGTTATAGATCTTTAACAAGAGTTTGCCTCCAACCCCATGATCACCAGACCTTGAAATGTAACAGAGGGGTTTTTTAATAGACTTTTATAAAGTTTTTTCCCCTCTGAGTATTTACTGAATATGCAATTTTTCTGCCTATTTCAGGCTGCCATTCCCCTCAGGCACAGATGGCAGAGGAGATAATGGTGTGGTGGTGGGGGACACCTGGAAATCTGGGGTCTCCTCCAGCTGACGACCATTGTGTCTGGCTGTGCCTCAGTTTCCCCAGCTGTGAACGATCTTGCCCACCTGCTAAGAACTGGTAAAAACTGCTGCCTGAATCAGATGGGGCAATAAGTGCTGGAAATTCCCCTGGTCTTCATCCAAGCTGCACAATGAGAAAGACAAATCCACATTTGAACCTCTACATGGAATCAGAGACCAGGGAAGTAAGAAATAACAACTCCTCTTGCCTGAGCCTCTTTCCTAATTAACTAGCTTGTCCTTCAGACCCTGTCCTTCAGGGGCCACCACGCAGGGCAGCTTGTGCTCACGTGAAAAGCTCCACCACAACCCTGACCCCCCAAAGTCAAGGTTTTCTGGAGCAGAAAACGTACCTGTTGCCTTAGTCTTGTTAAATACCTGCCGTGGGGAGCTCCCCAGGGCTGGTTTCGCCGAGAGCCCTTTCAGCACAATCCAACCAGGCACCGTGGGCACCGTTGGCTGGCAAAGAGCCGAGCGGGAGCCCAGTTTGGATGGAGCTGGCAAGGCGCTGAGCAGGGGAAGGATGCCGGGGAGAGGGACAGTGCCTGAGACAGCGGAAGCAGGCAGGATGACAGATTATGTAAGAAAAATCATTCTTTTTTTGTATTAAGAGCCCTTTTCAACACCTCCTCTTGGAACTGATTCCCGCCTCCCCTCTGCAGCCAGGGCAATAAGCGCTGAAACGATTCAGCTCGAGGATGCGGTCCTCCTCTCCCAGCTCCTCGGCGTGGCTTGTCATCACTTGTCACCGTGTCCTTCACAGCAAAACCACACCGCCAGCAGTGGCAGGGACATGCACAAGTTGCAAAGTAATTTCGGCAGGTAGGGATGCATTTGTCCACGCCTGCCTCCGAGCAGACCAGCAGAAGGTCTTTCTATGTGCTCTGCCACCAGGTTTTCTGTCTACACATCGTGCCAGGCTCTTTGCACAGTCCAAAGCAAGCTTGGAGCAGGGTACCATTAAAGACCTCTCCAGACTTCTGAAAATGAGGTACTGCCTGTAACGGCATCGAGTTATGAATCTCGTAGCCTCCAGAGCAGTCAACAGTATTATCACAAAAATGAGTAATAAAAATAAAAGGCACGGAGCTTTGTGCACGCAGAGTGCCATAAGCAAATTCTAAGGATGTGGCAATCCGCCTGTACAAACCCGAAAAGCATAGCTGCACAGTGGGAACATGAGCGTGTTCTCTACTTTGGACCAGTTTTCTGGTTTTGGTCAACGTCTCCACGAGCCCGGCCTCTGGATTTCAGGGAGGTGATTTCTGCTCTAACTCGCCCTGGAAAATCACGGGCTCCCCCCCCTTTCCCCAAGCAGCTCCTCGCCTTGTGTAACTGCTGCGGGCTGCCAGGGCGGGAGAGCTCGTCCCTCGCAGCCCTTGGCTTTGCAGAGCTCATAAATCAGGTCCGGGCATCTCAGGTATTCGGGAGGTTTTGCGATGTAAGGAGCCGCACGGAGGTGCCGGTGCATGTTTTATCTGCGAGCAGTGTTGCTGCAAGGACAAGAGATTATTTAAAGGCAAAAAAAAAAAACCCAAACCGATGTCTGGAGGGGATGGGTTACCTCTGCCAGGAGAAGGACGGGCGGTGAAGCTCCTGCTCAGTCGATAGGGACTAAAGCCCCGTAAAGCTCCCCGTGACGAAGGATGTGCAAACCACATTTGGACCTGCAAGGACTTGAAATGAGGTTGCTGCTGGCCCTGGCTTTCATTAAACAAAAGTCAGCAGACCGATTGCACGTAGATAATAAAACCAACAGTACATGTAATCTTTCTACATCTTGAGAAAATCAGGCTGAGCGTTTTGGGGTTGTACCAAGAGCAGCTGGGGGCAGGCGGGGGGGAGGCTGAGTGGCCGTGGGGAGATTGGATCGGCCAGAGCCACGGAAGGAGGAGTTAAGTTTGCAGAAATTACTGCAAGGGCTGAAAAGGATGCCCAGACTTGGCTGGGACCCCTGTCCTGCCCCTCTGCCAGGCACTGGCAGCCATGAAAGCTGCCTGCAAGTCACTGGGACGTGGGCACTGAGAGCTGGCTGGATCAAGGAAAAAGCCAATGTTATGCCACAGGGACCCAAAGGGAACATGGTCTGGTGACCACAAGCTGCCTGACATGCTGGGCATTGCCACCTTGTCATTGCTTCACTATTTCTTACATGTTTGAAGTCAGCCAGTTGTTGAGACCTTGAGAGGATTTTCCAGATGTCCTGATGGACTTGGAGGGGCTGGGAAGGCTTATGCATGACTGAGCTCCCTGCTGGTAACTGCAGTTTCCTGATGCTTCCATCCATCCGTCCATCTGCAGCGCTGCCCCTGCTAAATGGTGTTTAGCCATTTGCCAACACTGTGTTTGCATTAGGGGGAAAAAAAAAATTAAAAAAAAAAAAAGTCCAGATCGACAAAGTTGCTTGAAATAGTCTTTTCCAAGAGGCCCTGGCTTTCCACAATGTAAAGAGTTTAAGCTCTCACATGACACGTCGGGTTGTGCAATTATTGCAGACATCAGAGCTGGCTGGAGACAGCCTGGTCGCAGGGGGAGAGCAGGAACCCCAGAAAGCAGCCCCAAGGAAAGGTCTGAGCTGATGAGCTGCTAATTGGACAGTCCTTCCTTAGATACGGAAAATAATTGCTTCAAATTAAAAATACCAGTTCTTAGAAAAAAGCCATTTAAAGCCACAATAATCCCAGTCTTGATCAGACCCTCTGTGTAACCAAAAATGACTATTGCTCGTCACCTCTTTTCTTTAGAAGGAACATTTGGGGATGGAAAAATCCCTTTGTCACTTGTTCATGTTTGTCTTCTTCATATACCACTAATATTTTCTGGCAAAAAACCAGAAACTGGCATTACCTAGTTAGAAAGCCTGCCAGCCTCAAACCTCTCAAGCTTTTTTTTCTTTTAGCTTCCATGTTTAATTAAAATTAATACTTTAAATTAAAACATAGAAAACTTAAGCAAAAATAGTCTGTCTTTTTTCTAGTACCCAGTGGAGTTTCTGAGCAGGTGCTATTACTGCTGAGCAAAGGTTAAACAGCTTTTGTCTGTCTTATTCATTAAACCAAATTGGAGAGAACCTCCTACCCCCAAGTCAAACGAGATAAATCCCCAAATCTTGCAAAAGATTCTTTATGGGATTTTCTTCTCACTATGTGGGTCAAATACCACCTGGATTTCTTCTCTGCCCTCAGCACAGAAAAATAAGCCTGCAAAACTATTTTCACACCTGCCTAATTCTGGCCATGGGCTTGCAGCCCCTTCGGTGGCTGATGCAAGACCCTACCAAGGGTTGTTGCATCAGAAGAAAATGGCAGGAGCCATTCCACAGCCATTTTGAGCCATTTTGCAGAAATTTTAAGCCACTTCACAAGGTGGGAAAGCACCCACTGAGGCACAGCTCTGCCCAGTCTTCCCCCAAAACCGAGCAACCTGGTCTGGTGGGAGGTGTCCCTGCCCATGGCAGGGGGGTTGGAACTCAATGATCTTTAAGGTCCCTTCCAACCCAAACCATTCTATGATTCTATGATTTGAAACTGGGGGCTCTGCTTCTTTCCTCACTCGTTTTTTGGAGGAAAGGAGCCTTACACTCCACCCAGCCACCATGAGGCTGCTCAGGGTAGAGCTGTAACGGCGTCTCAGAAATGGGCTGTTTTGCTGCAGAACAAGATCCCCTGACAGAAACACAATTTAGGGCAACTATCGGCGATTTAACCACCTGCTTCTTGCAGCCTGTTCTCCACCTGTGTGGTGGGAAAAAGGCTTCAGCCCGAGAACTCTTGGGTGCTGCAGCCAGCTCTGTTGGTTCATGCAGGGGGTTAGGCAAGGAAGGATGCTTGATTTGATTTTTCCTTGCCCTTATTAAACGAGTTCCAGCCTTTCTGTGGGTTGCACACCCTGCTTGGTGTGCAACAGTCCTGGTCCTGCTGCAAAACCCGGTGTCGCGAGGGCTGTGTTGGTGTTTCGGGGCGGTTTGCTCCAAGCATTGAGGGTTGTCCTGCTGCATCCTCGCTCCCAGAACCGTGCCAGGATGGAGAGCTGCAACCAGGAACCCACACCAGCTGCACGTTCAAACCCTCTCAGAGCCTGTGTTGGCAAGAAACCACAGACATGGGGGAAACTCCTCTTCCATCTCCAAGAAAACAGGAGGGAGATGAAAGAACAAAACTAATCTCAAGGCTGGTTAACTCTAGCCGGGTGTGATGGAACCAGGGCTTGGGAAGAAATGGGGAATTGGAGACAAAGAGGAAAACTGACCCGGTATGAAAAAGGGATCTTGATCCTACATTAGAGCAAAGACCAAAAGGCACATCAGGAAGAGTTTCCCTGCCAGGCGCATGGTTTGGTGGTGGGGCAAGCGGAGGAGCTGGCAGTCGTCTCCCGAACAAATAACCCCAAAGGGGTGGCAGGAGGGATTGGGCCACCACCTTTCAGTTTGGATTGCAGCACCTTGGGAAGTGAAGGGCTCTGAATACTACGGTTCAAAGGCCAACCAATCCCAGCACCCTGCACCGTGTGGATTACATTCCTTGTGTTTTCAGACCGATGGAGTCACCACCCGGAGCTAAAGGATTTTCCCCGGCTGGGTTTGGTGAGGTTCCCCTCGTGGCCTCGGGCGCAGGCAGTGCTCGGCTCGCTGCCTCTCCCCAACAAATAACCACTGGCTTGTTCAAACCCCACAGCCCTCCAGGTGCAGTGGATAAAGGTGAGGGATTTGGTAGGAATGAGGAACCCCAGCACCAGCCCATGCCTGCCTCCAACTGAGCCCTTTGCCAGGCAAGTCTGTGCCTGGGGAGACTCACCAGCCTCTCCTGGTAGCTGCTCTGCAGTGCAGAGCATTGCCAGATTGCTTTTTTTTGTCTTTTATTTGTCTGATATGTACCGATTGTGCTGATAGAAAGCTCTAATATGTCTCATGTGAGCTAACAGCTCAGTGCAGAAGAAATGACCTTCCTGGCACACCTCTCTGCTGGATGGCCCATGCCACTGGTGTGGTACAGAAGGACTCATTGCCCTGTGTGGGCTGTGCAGCATCTTTATTTCATGGTGTCTTGAAATACCTACACTCTTTTTAGTGGACCAGCATCTCCCAGTGCCACAAGTGAGCAGGAAGAGTCTGATCCCAGAAGGCAGCAGTGGGGAATGGGCAGCTTCTGCAGCTGGTGTTGTACAAATACATCCCCTGTGTCCTGCTCTCCCTCCTGGCGCCTGTCCTGGTCTCTCACTTCGTACCTAGAGACCAGGGAAGAGGGATTGTATCATAGAATCAGAGACTGGTTTACATTGGAAGGGACCTTAAAGATCATCGATTTCCAATCCCCCTGCCATGGGCAGGGACACCTCCCACCAGACCAGGTTGCTCCAAGCCCCATCCAGCCTGGCCTTGAACCCCTCCAGGGATGGGGCATCCACAGCGTCTCTGGGCAACCTGTTCCAGTGTCTCACCACCCTCAGAGTAAATAAATTCTTTCTAATATCTAATCTAAATCTCTGCTTCTTCAGTTTAAAACTGTTACCTCCTCATCCTATTGCTCCACTCCCTGACAAAGAGTTGCTCCCCATCTCTCCTGTAGCCCCTTCAGGTACCGGAAGGCTGCTAGAAGGTCTCCCTGGGGTCTTCTCTTCTCCAGGCTGAACTAACCCAGCTCTCTCACCCTGTCCTCACAGCGGGGGTGCCCCAGCCCTCTGATCGGACCTGGCCCTTCACATGGGAGTACAACCCACCACTCCTGCTGGCTGGTTGCAGACAATCTGGGCAAGAGCAATAGCACCAGAATGGGCATCCTGCAGCCCACCGGCGCCAGGCGCCCAGCCACCATCCCGCTCCCTCCCTTGTACGGCTGCGTTGCTTTTCCCCTCGGTCCCCTAATGTGACAGTTTATCTTGTGGGAAAGCGTGAAGCTGGCCTGAGTGTCAACAGCCACCATAGAAACCCAGTTTGCACTCCTGATCCTTGCCAGACAGCGCGGCAGAGCAAGCAGCAAATATCAGAGTAAATATTGGTTTTCAAACGGGACCTGATTCCCATCTGCCTCATCAGCAGAACGGATCATGTGTGGCATGTCAGATTGTTTTTCACGTGGTTATCTTAATAATAAAGCTACACTTTCCATTCAAACAGCACAGAGAAAAGCCCACTGTGAGATATCACCAAGATCTGGGTTTTGCCTTCCTGTGTGACTCTTTCTTTTCTAGAAAGAGAAATGACATCACAGGTCAGGAAACCAAGACGGTTATTTCCGAAAGGAAACAGTACACATTACAGAGATGATAGAAAACCTGCTAACGAATATTATTTTCACTAGGATTGCAGCTTGAGGTTTAATTTTAACCTTTTCTTTAAAAAAAACCCAAGTCAGTGATAGATAGACAGATATGGGACAATCACCTATTACATCATGTCTGTAAAAACACCCTGAAACATGTTCAGAGGTGGATGCGATATCATCTCTTAAAAACTAAATGATACTAATTGCCGGAGTGTGACTCTATCCAAACAGTCACTGCGGGAGAACGGTAGAGTGATAAGGCTTTGTAGATGACACATGGTGTTCTGCTGGAAGGAAAATGAAAGTTTTATCTACGATTTCATGGCCCCTAAATTGATAACCAACTCTAGGGCGTCTGCTGAGTTTTTGGGGGTTCACAGGGAAGAGTGAGAAAGAGGCAACT